>CM054982.1:777967-871380 GCA_029030765.1 Salix suchowensis
CATATAAAAAACAAGATAAAAATATATATTAAAAAAACAATTATTTTAAATCGAAAAATGCTCTATATATACCTATTATCAACACACCGAACCTTTTTTTTTTTAAATATTATTATGCTTGCGCGTATTTCGGTTAATCCCACATATCCTGAAGTTAACTACCATGCAAATCTCCAGTGATCATCATATTAGCAACCACAAGGGTCGAACATAAGACTACGGGGGAGCAACACACCAAACCTTTTTTTTTATTATTAACATGAGTGTCCGGGTCAACTTGTGTGCACCTCAATTAATTCTATAGGTCCTGAAATTAACAAGCATGTAAACCTTCAATAAATATCATATTATCAACCACAGAATCCCTAAATCACATGTTTGCACCATTGTGCCACATCTACTTAGGGCCTGTTTGGCACAGCTGTTGCAACTGTTGCTGTTGTGGTTGAGGTTGAAAAAAAGCAGGTTTATGAAAAGTGCTTTTAGCTGCGGTTCGTGACTGAAATTTATGTTTGGTTAAAACTGTGGTTGAGATTGAGTTTAATGAAAAGCAGTTTTGTGTGTTTGGTTACCATGCTTTTCATATTGCTGTCAACTTATAAAATTAATTAAAAAACACACACGTATATTTTTTAAATATTATAGATTTAATTATCATAATAATGAAATGTAATTAATAATTAAAGTAAATTAGACACTCATTTTTATTCTCCCATCAAATTTCCTAAAATGGCAAAAATGATGATTTCGGGGCCTAAACGATGGAATTCGGCCAAAAAAAGGCATGCACTAGCAGCAAAGCTACTGACTTCCTCCAGAAACGTCGAGACACATCAACTGGGTGAGTTCTTGCGTCATTCCGACTTCAGCGCCCGAACTACGGAAATTCAGTTGCCTTTGAATTTTGGATACTCTCTCTTGAGCATATACATCTCTGCCACTTGTTCTACATCACTTTCATCAGAATTGATCTCTATATACACAATTTTTAATATTTTAAAAAACATGATTTTTTATATTTTTTTAAAAAAATTGGATTGGGCTTGTCCCAAACTAAATGGGCCGGTACAACCAAGTTGGGCCAAAAGGGCCCACCTATGCTGGCCTTGGGACTGGGCCGAGAGCAGCCCAGCCCAGCCCAAGAGTTAAAAACAGGCGCAGGCAAAAACGCACAAAACGGTGCGTTTTTGCCTTCGTTTTTGCATGAATTAATCAGGGCCATGTTACTGTTCATGAAATGGCCGACTGTGACTAGAGGGTGAACGACCGGTATCGACGGGTAGAGGAGGCCGAGGTGGTTCTCCCTGTCATGGTGGCGTCGAAAATGGAGACCTGTGGTGGCCGGACGGGGCGTTGGAAGTTGTCAGGCACAGCTGTCGTTCGCCTCTGCTGCTTCGTTGCTGCTTCCCGGAGCCGGAGAAGAAGGCTTGGGTGGTGGCGTGACGTGAGCTCACGGTGGAGCTGGTGCTGCTTTTGGCCGGGAGCTGTTGCAGGAGTTGGCAAGGAGAGAGAGCTGGAGGAGAGAGAGAGCTTGCTATGCTGCAATGGCGAAGGAAGAGAGAGAGAGAGAGGCTGCTGTTGGGGGAGAGAAAAGGATGAGCTGGCGCTGTCAACCTTGGTGGCCGGTGTTGTTGTTGCCGGAGTTGGGGAAGACGATGGGTTCTCCCTGCATGTTATTTTTCATTTATTATTTTTCTTTTTTATTGTTTTTGTTTTGTAACGCAAAACACGTTCTCAGTGGGTGTATGTGCCGCGGCTGCAAAAGCAGCTCTCAGTAGCTTTTGCAGCGTGTTTCCATTAAAAATGATGGACCCCAGCTAAACGCAGCTGACTTGTTTGGTAGCATCCAATGTTGGAGCCGCGGTCCAATGCAACAACAGGTTGGAACGCGGTCCCAAACACCCACTTAGAGGGTTCACTCCAAACCTTATCTGGAAAGCTGGGTAGTGTGGTTAATATATATTACGTGTCATATTTCATGCTTTTTGGCACATCTAACTCCTATATGAAGGCCGTAGGTCATTCTTGTCTATCCCACCGAGCTATGGCAAACAAAAACTGTTTCTTGCCAACTCTGCTTCTCGTTCTTCGCATAATAGTCACTTTAAATGCAGCAGCTGCTGCGCCAAGCCACAGCATTGCTTCTCTTAACCGAAGTAGTTTTCCAGGGGGTTTCATTTTTGGGACAGCATCATCAGCGTACCAGGTTAGGATCGTGGTTGATTCGTTTTCTCTTAGGTTTTGAAATCCTGATAGGAAAAGCTGTCTTCTTGATCTTATTTTTTTATTCAGTATGAAGGTGCAGCAGCTGAAGGAGGCAGAGGACCTAGTATATGGGATGTTTACACCCATCGTTATCCAGGTTCTCCTCTCTTTGTAGCTCTACTTTGATTGATAAATCTACTTTTTTTTAAAAAATTTAATTCTGCTTACCCTAATGGTAGAATTCAGTGCTTGGACAAAAAATTAAACTTTGTGAAAAAAAAAATTAATTTCCTTGCTTTGCTCCTTTAGTTTTAGTAGTAGATCTGGAGTAATTTTTATCTTTTTGAACCTAAAGGTCTGTTTGTGTGGATAAAAATTGTCTTATTAGTTGTTGTTGTATTAATGCTTATAGATTAGATCTTAAGTTTTAAGAAATTAATATGATAATTAAAGAGATAAGCTTTATTATTTAATTTTATATTTTCAAATCTTAAAGTCATCCTCGAAAAAGGTTTGCTAAGTTTCTTTAAATACATTCAGACCAATATAATAGATGCACTTTTAAGATTGCTAAAGAGAAATATTAAGTGACATAGATATTAGTTGATTTGAAGATATCATATACTATATATAAAATACATATATTCAACTTGACCTATAAATCGATATGGCCAATTTAATTTTCCCTTGACCAGTAAGAAAAAGAAGAAATGCTCACCTATTTTACTTAAAGAATCTTATTGACTATAGCATCCAAGTGATTATATATATATATATATATATATATTACGAAGCATATGATACACAATAACGTTTCAAGATGCCATGAAATTCGAACTGATCAATCTTTTTAATCTTATTGACTTTGGACACAACGTTATGGACAAAATATATCAGACACTTACTTCAAAAAAGAAAATGGCTATTTAGCGTAGGATTAGAAATTATTACAGAAA
Source organism: Salix suchowensis (assembly GCA_029030765.1). NCBI lineage: Eukaryota > Viridiplantae > Streptophyta > Magnoliopsida > Malpighiales > Salicaceae > Salix > Salix suchowensis. The sequence goes on from CM054982.1 coordinate 781,129, forward strand.
ATTTAAATCGTAAGAGTAAGCACATTTCCTCAAACAATCGTATAAATTCTCTAATGTTATCCATAACAATTTAATAAAAATAGCTTTACTCTTGTTATTTTTTTGTTCGAATTTGATAAAAATGGCTATGTTTTGAAGAGAAAAAAATTAAATTCATGGGGTTACGGCTTCGTTAACATGTCATATTCTTGATCATATTATAACGTACACATTGAGGAAAACAATATTAATCACACACGGGAATATAGTGTCATTTCTCTTTTTCTTTAACAAAAAAGAGATTGAAAATAAGATAAATGATTTTTTTCACCAAAATTGAACTTCTGACAACTAAATGGACCAATCATCTATAAACCAAAAAAGATAGAGGATCAAAAATAAAATTTTTTGTATGAGGTTTGAAGTCACCACCTATTTTACCCCATTTCCATATTGGTTCTTTGACTTTAAATCAATTTCCCCCCAAAAACATATATGCAATTATGTGTTAATTTGGTCCCAAAAGAGCTCAATTGTGTAAAACAAATAAATTAAAAAACCACATTAAGTTTTTTAAGAGAATTAACTATTCCAATCTATAATGATTTGCGAGAGAATAAAAAATGATTAAAGCTACACTATTTTAACCCCAATGCTTAATTCTGTTAAAGCTACAATCTTTAACTATTACCATTAATGCAGATAGTTACAATGGATCTATATAAAATTAGTATCTTGTTGTTACTTTGTTTTTTATGTTTTAATAAGTTGATTATTCTAATAACTTATTCTCATAATAGACAAGAGGAAGAGACACCGTTTGCCTTTCCCAAGTTGTCTATTGTGTTGGACAGATCAAATTTAATAATATACACATGCATCGATTCTTGCCTCGCCATGTTGTCTATAATATATATTATTTCATAAAAATATGTGCATGGTGAAATGACAGGCAAGATAAGGGATGGATCCAATGGAGATGTGGCTATTGACTCATATCATGATTACAAGGTATTTAAAATTAAAAAAAAATCCCGTTGATTTTGGATAATTCAATGTATTGTGAGTTATATACTATCCTTTTAAACTTCTTGTAGATCAATTTTGCTGTCAAATTAATTGTACAGGAAGATGTTGGCATAATGAAAGATATGGGCTTAGATGCTTACAGATTTTCAATATCATGGTCTAGAATATTACCGAGTAAGCTTTATATATGTTGTATTAATTTATTTATTTTGAATTCGAGGAACCTCCATCTTCTTGTAAGTACTTTTTATGGGTTTAGATTAAGAGAGTAAAACCTTGACTATTAAGAGAGTAAAACCTTGACTATTCTAGGCTATACCGTATTAAATTGCCAAAACAACTTTATAAAAAAAATACAAACCTACAAAAACTTAATTTAGTAGGTTTATCAAAATAAGGAGGACAAGAAGTTTTTTTTGGTTGATCATACAACTTGGTTGAACATTATAAATCTCATGATTAAAAGTGGCTTTGATCTTTTTAATTATTGAGCCAAGCAAATATTTTTTGAAAAGTTAAGCAAATATTTCTTGAAAAGTTTTTGTTAATTTGTTAAGGAATCATCTCATCTAAAAATTTAAGTTGTTAGGTGAGACCCCAAAATATAATTTATATTATTCTCTAATACTCTCCCTCAAGTGAAAACCATTTGGACTTGAAACTTGTACAAACTCATACTATTTTGTACTTGATTTTTATCAAATAGAATGGGTAAAGTGAGATTCGAACTCGTGACCGTTGAGTTAACAAAACTCTGATACCATGTTAAAGAACTATCTCACCTAAAAAATTAAGTTATTAGATGAGACCCTAAAATATAATTTATAATATTCTCTAAAATAATATTACTTTTTCGGAATCCTCTCAGATGGAAAGCTCAGTGGAGGTGTTAATAGAGAAGGAATCCAATACTACAACAACCTCATCAACGAGCTCCTATCCAATGGTGAGGGTTAATCTTATAATCTCTTTCAAGAAATCTTGTCACCGGCAAATTACTTATTTATTTCTTTAATTTTGCCATACTCAGGTATACAACCATTTGTAACTCTTTTTCATTGGGATCTCCCCCATGCCTTGGAGGATGAGTATGGAGGTTTCTTAAGCCCTAGAATTGTGTAAGTAACTTAACCCTATTCCTTGGTTGAAATATTAACATATGATCATGATTCCGGGCGAGTAATCCCATTATCTAGAATCAATTCAGATGAAATTTCTTCCCAAAAATCAGTGTGGTGTAATTCCGATCCTTAATTTTATTTTGAACTGATTAAAAACCATTAATTTGTTGAATCATAGGAATGATTATGAGGACTATGCGCAGATTTGTTTCAGAGAATTTGGTGATAGAGTTAAGTACTGGATCACATTGAACGAACCATGGAGCTTTAGCATCGGTGGCTATGCAGCAGGTTTGTTAGCACCGGGTCGATGTTCAGATTGGCAGGGACTGAATTGTGCTGGGGGAGATTCAGGAACCGAGCCATACTTGGCAGCACACTATCAGCTTCTTGCCCATGCCAAAGCTGTACAGCTCTACAAGAAAAAATACCAGGTTCACTACATTACTTTATGAGATTTTTAACAGCTTGTAAGATTGCATTTTATTAATTTTAGAATAAATTTTATATATAAAATATATATTTATTTATTTATTTTTATGAACTTCTGCAGAAAACTCAAAAGGGAGTGATAGGGATCACCCTAGTTTCTCAATGGTTCGTGCCATTTTCTGATGCCAAGCATGACCAGAATGCAGCCAAGGGAGCACTGGATTTCATGCTCGGATGGTATGTATTTAAGAGGACAAATAATAAATTAATTAAATTGTAGCTTAGGATCTCCACATCAACCATTAATGTCCCCCAAAATTATTTTGGAGCACAACTAATGGCTTATATATCGCCCCTCTTTGATGGTTTATGATCTTTAGTGAAGATTATGAGACTTTTAGATGGAATTTATATTTATTTTAAATAAAAAAATGCCTTAAAGACATTCATTAACATTATTAGAGAATAATATAAATTATATTCTAGGACTTCACCTAACAAATAAACTTTCAGGTGAAATAGTTTTTTTCACATAGTATCAGAAGCTTGTTATAATATAAATTATATTCTAGAGTTTTACCTAACAAATTAAGCTTTCAGGTGAGATAGTTTTTTCACATGGTATTAGAAGCTTGGTATAATATAAATTATATTCTAGAGTTTTACCTAACAAATTAAGCTTTCAGATGAGATAGTTTTTTGACATGGTATCAGAAGCTTGTTGACCCAGTGATCACAAGTTCAAATCTTACTATCTCATTCTATTTGATGAAAAATCAAGTAAAAAAGTAATGTAGCTTGTGTAAGTTTCAAATTTAAAAAGCTTTCACTTGAAGAGATGTGTTAAAAAATAATATAAATTATATTTTGAAATCTCACCAAATAACTTAAGCTTTTAGATGAGATGGTTCGTTGACGAACATTTCCTCTATCCAGAATTATCTTGTAATGATTTATTGTTTTATTTTAGATTCAACTAATTTAGTAATAAACCTCAACTTCAATTTTTTTTATGTGCATATAATATATATTTGTAGGTTCATGGATCCGTTGACTCGTGGGGACTATCCGCACACAATGAGATCTCTTGTCGGAGACCGATTGCCTAAATTCTCTCAACAACAATCCCAAATGATTAAAGGATCGTTTGATTTTATTGGGTTGAATTACTATACTAGCAATTATGCAGCTTATATGCCCCCTTCCAATTCTTCTAATCCAAGCTATTTAACAGATTCTCATGTTAATCTTTCAAGTAAGCATGCACAAAAATTATACCACCAATTTGGATTTTTTTAATTTATTATATGATCAATATCATAATTTTTTTTTTCTTTCTCTTATGTCTAGCTGAGCGACATGGTGTTTCGATAGGTCCAAAGGTAAGTACCATCTAAATAAAGTTTTCAAATCAGTTTTAGCACATTATATACCTAATATTTCATCTTATTCTTTTAATTTCAAAATGTTTATCAATGATTCATCCAACAACCATTTTGTTTAGCACCGTGTTTCAAAAGAGGTTTTGAGAAGAAAATTTTTTATTTTAAATTATATATTTTTGGTGTTTTTTGATTATTTTCATGTGTTAATATAAAAAAAATAAAAACTAAAAAAAAATTATTTTGATGTATTTCTGAACGAAAAAACACTTTCAAAAACAACATCAACCATACTCTTAAACAGATACTAAATCTTAAACCAACATAATCGATATAGAATTATTTTTAAATTTTAACTAATTGTTTAATCTTTTGAATTGAAATTTTGTTTTTTTAATGTGGTATCGAAATCTTAGAGATTAATGAGCTATGAATTCAAAATGTTGGTCCAGAATTTTAAAACAAAGTTTCTTTAATTTTTAAAAACTCTTTGTGTCTAGTGTTTGCCAATGGCACATCAATTAATCAGAATCAAGAGGAGAAATTGAACGTGAAAAATAAACAAAAGCCAAGCTACTCACTCACTAGACCTGCGCCAATACCCTTTTAGTATACGCCATTTTCAGCCCCTTCGCCATCATGTTGATTGAGTTGAACTCGCTCTGCATACGCCATGGATTCCTATCCATATTGTTCTTGCAAGTGTCGACTGCATTGATAAATTTCCTTTTCTACTTCTAATTACTGGATTGAAAGAAAATAATCTAGTTTTCTCAGCCTTTATAATCTTTCTCGCCACATTTTTTATGTTTTTCTTGAAATGAAATATCGCGCAGGCAGCTTCAGAGTGGCTTTTTGTATATCCAAGAGGAATTCGAGACCTTTTGCTCTATGTGAAGAGAGAGTACAACAATCCACTCATTTACATCACTGAAAATGGTAAATATTTTCTCATTAATTAAGCCAAGATTGTATTTGTTATTTTTTAATTAAGCAAAATATAAGATGCAAAAGCACCAATTTCAAATGAAAGACGCTCTTTCTTTCCATGCAGGTATTGATGAATCTAACAATGGCTCGTTAACTCTCAAGGAGGCCCTTGCTGATATCACAAGGGTTGATTACTATTATCATCATCTTAACTTCCTTCGAAGATCAATCGAGTAAGTGTTTTTTAAAATGTTTTTCGTTCAAAAATGTATCTAAATTATATATTTTTAGTTTTTAAAAAATTATTTTTGACATCAACACACGAAAAATAATCTAAAAACACTATTTTTAAAAAAAAATACTTTTAAAACGCAGCGATAAAAACCCCAAAGTACGTGCTGCTATAGATGGTCTGCTAAGAACAGAGAGTGATGATCAGTCTTGGCATTTCTCTCTTAATCTTAAATTAAATACCAGATTCATTCGTATCGTCTGTTCCTTTTGCAGGGACGGAGTAAATGTGAAAGGATACTTTGCATGGTCGCTGCTGGATAATTTTGAATGGTATGCAGGCTACACCGTGCGATTCGGCATCAACTATGTCGATTATAAAGATGGACTGAAGAGGTATCCTAAACTTTCAGCTCACTGGTTTAAGAGCTTCCTCAAAAAATGACACGTCTCATCATTTTTTCTTGAAAAAATGCTAAAGAAGGATGCTGATCGGTGGATGCATGGTGTAACAGTGCTTCTTTAGGGTTAGGGATCGCACTCAAAATAGAGAATATCGCCACCATATATGATGAACAGAAAAGAAACAATCATACAGTGCAGTGATTTTGAGTAGTTTTTGATAGGTCTCTCTCTCTATGCACATCCGCAAAAGAAGAGCAAAAGTCTTATCATATATAAAACCCTCCGGCCTGCTATATATGCTGATGCCTATGTGGTATCGTGGTTGCTCCTTGTTGTTTTTATCGTAGTTATCAATTTCATTTTGTTTTGGTCAAAATAATATTGTTTTTATTTGGATTTAAATTCTGATTCGTTTTAAAGTTTTGGCCAAATACCGACCAAAACGTACTGGTTTTGTTCCGAGAGTTTCGTTTCAGCAAAATAGTGTTTTTTTAAATAATAAATAATTTTACAATATCAATCACATCTCTTAATTCGACTATTAGATTAAGATGAAATTTTACGAGGAGTCTCTTGACATATTTATATATATTATGTTAAAATTTCAGAGCAATCAGAGAATGTAATGACTTTGTGAGATTGATGATGATATTCTCATAATATTATACATGTTCATAATTTTATTTAGAAAAATTATTTTATTATATCTTTTTTTAGATTAACTTGCACAATTCTATTTTTTTGGATTTGAACTAATTTTTTTAAAAATTAATATATTCTCCCTGGATTAGCACCCAAAGGCATCCCGAGACATTTTCTTGGCAAGAAATCATGTTTACAGAGAGCAAAATCAGCAGTTCCTTGTAGTGCCGGGTTCTCAAGGTTTAATCCCGAACACAACTCAAACCGAGGTGCTAAAAGATCACCACAACTAACTTTGATTTTCATCTAAATAATCCCCTAAAACCATCTCAGAAAAATAAAGTTTTCAGCTCTAAGTAGCTCTACCAATATTTGAATCCTTGAAAAATAAACTACGGTAAAAGTTAGGTCTATCTAGAGCTCTATGATTTGGAATTGAATCGGTTTAATTTTTTTTATTTTTTAAAGATTTGATTTATTTTAGTAATAATTTTAAGTCGACTTGCAAGTTGCAACCCTTTTAATCTAAGTAATATTTGCTGATATTTTATAAATACATATATTAAAATGAAATTGTTTCGGTCGATTTAAAAAAATAATTTTAAAAAATAATTGAATTAATTTATGTAGTAAATAGTTAGGGTTGATTGGTGACCGGTAAAATCTTTGGTTTGAGTACATTCTGGCTTCTTTGCTTCATGATTATGTCTTTGGAGCATTAATCATCTCCATTTCCGCGATAAAACGTCTAAATTATTGGCGGGAAAATAATTTACAGTTAAGTATTTAGCTGTAGAGCTCACACATAGGCTTCTACTACTCTTTCAGCACCCTTCCATAAACTCCCGTCTAATCTGAACGGTCCACCAAATTATATCAGAAGTACACTTAATCACGACCGTGTATCATAACATACGCACAATTTTCCCCTACATGTCACCACACTGCATAATCAAACTCCTCTGGAAACTCTTGAACCCTGAAACATTAGGTTTGTGCATTTCTCCCTGCTGGACAAAAAAATCAATCACAAACTCAACAATTGTGTTTCAAAAATTCAATTTTAATTAGAACCCCTTTGGATTTAGAGTCTGACTTTGTGGATTTTTCGAATGGAAATTGGAGGAAGCAGTGGAAGCCAAAGCCCAAAATGAAACAAAGAAAGGCAAATCAAAGATTCCAAGGAAACCCAAAGAAAGCCTTCTCAAACAAAGTCAGTGTTTCTCTCAATGGATTCATTATGTCCCATTTTGGTTAGACCCTTTCGTTTTTTGAGCTTGATTTTTTTTTATTTGCAGAATCTCCAGCTGAATTTTTTGCAGAGAACAAGAACATTGCTGGGTTTGATAATGTAAGTTTCAGTTCTTGATAATGTAAGATTCATTGTAATTGATTGGATGGTTAGTGGTTTTGTTTTGATTGGGTGAAAGTTAATGTGAATTTTAGCCAGGGAAATCTCTTTATACTACAGTGAGAGAACTTGTAGAAAATTCGCTTGATTCGGCGGAATCGATATCGGAACTTCCTGTCGTAGAAATTACAATGTCAGTGTTTCAGTTTATGAATATTTTTTTTTGTATATGTGAATGCGTGAATTGTTAAGTTCAGTCAAACTTTTATCTGGTTTGTTGCAGCGAGGAGATAGGGAAAAGTAAGTTTAATTCAATGATTGGTCTTATTGATCGAGAGCGTGTTGATGCACAACTTTATGATGATTACGAGACAGCTAAGGCTCGTGAGGTGTGTGTGTGTGTGTGTGTGTGTGTGTTGGGGTCTATTCTAAATTCTGATATTGGGTTTTTGCATTTTTGTTGGAATTAAGCTGCTTGGGGTGTTTTTTTGAGTTGTGCAGAAAAGATTGGCAAAGGAAGCTCGTGCTCAAGAAATGCAAGCGAAGAATGCTGCTCTTGGGAAGAAAGTAAAAGAACAATCAAGTACGAAGGGCATGAAGGGTCGAGGTGAGGCTTCATTTTACAGAGTTACATGCAAGGTGTGATTTCCCTAACACTCAATGTTTTATCTAGTATCTGTTGTTTCATATAGTAACTTTTTTTGTGGTGTTAATGTGTCTCTGAGTTATTGCCGAAATTCTCTCTGAGGGTGTGAATTCTAATGACTCTTGGCTGATTTTATATGCAGGACAATGGGAAAGGAATGCCACATGATGATATCCCAAATATGTTTGGACGAGGTTGGTTGTCACTTGGCAACTTATGTTTGTTCATGCAGATTTGAATAGTTACTCAAATATCAACAAGTATCTGAAACTACCATAATTTCCACAAGCTTGATTTTGAGTGTACTTGTGTATGCAGTTTTGTCTGGGACAAAGTATGGTCTCAAGCAGACTCGTGGCAAGTTTGGTCTTGGTGCCAAAATGGTAAAGAGTTTCTCTGCAGTTTGCTTCATGCATGATTATGCATCTTTGTTACTGTCATTTGGAATAAGTTATCATGCGAATGTTGATGCTACATCATTATTATATTTGCTTTTCCCCTCCAGTTCTTGTGCTGGGATATATCCTTGAGTCTGTCCAACCACCTTATGGAAATTGGATAACAATATATCAGTTGAGTTGCATCTTATGATCACGGATTGACCATTTTGATGCCTCCTTAAATGAACATGGTCCATAATTACGATTGTTGGCAAATGATTTAAGTTAAGGGAAGCTTTGTTAGCTACAATGCTTCATGTTGTCTCAGTTCGGAAGCTTATTTGATTGATTATGTCCACTTTTTTGACACTTAATTATGATGGTGTAGATTAGAAGTAAATGTTAATTTACTGCGTTTCACTTATGCAGGCATTGATATGGTCTAAAATGAGTACAGGGCTTCCTATAGAGATCTCATCATCAATGAAGGCCCAAAGCTATATTTCATTCTGCAGGCTGGATATAGATATTCATCGGTATGACTCAAATTTAGGAATAGACAGAATGCACAATGTTTTCAATGATCGTCTTATAAATCTGGATGTTACATTTTTCATAAGTGATGGTATTTTTTCTGTGTTTTAGGTCGGTTATGTGTTTGTTGTTACACATGCATATGTATTGTGCTGAGTTTCATATTTAGTTCTAAGAATATTTGGCAACTTATTAATTCTATGGAAAAAATGCTTGAGTTTATAGCTCCTATTGGACTATTAATGGTGCTTCTTTTAAATAACCAGGAACATTCCTCACATTCATTTACATGAAAAACGGAACAATGATGATTGGTGGCATGGAGCTGAAATTCAAGTTGTTATTGAGGGAAATTGGACAACTTATCGTGTATGTAGATCATAATTTGCGTATGTTAACGTTTCACTGTACACTTTGAATTTATGCAATGCATTGCAGTTGTGTTCAGCAATGCTTTTTTGGTCTGTTTTAAGTTTTTAATAGTGATGTTTTGTTACTATATGTGCAGTCCAAGATATTTGCATTACATGCGGCAAATGGCTGTTATCACCCCCTATGCCCAATTTCTTTTCAGATTTATATCAGATGCACCCGAGTATGCTCTCCCTCTCTCCATCTCTCTCTCTCTCTCTCTCTCTCTCTCATGCGTACACATTCATGCTTCTATTCTTGTGCATCATCATTCTATTAAGCAGATGCTACTTCCATTTTTGCAGTAAGAATGTTACTATACAATTTGCACGGAGAACTGATGTGATGCCTCCAGTTCCCCTCGAGACAAAACACCATCCATCATCTGTTGATCTACTGCTGATCAAACGCCTCATTGCGGAAACTTCAAAACAGAATCTTTTGCAGTTCTTACAGCATGAATTTGTAAACATAGGAAAGTCACTTGCTGAACGATTAATTGGTGAGAACATTGCTATGTACATTCTATCAGTACACAAGTCAACAATATAATTTTGTGGTTATAAAAATAATCCTTCCCAATTTTTTAGGGGAATTGGGTCCAGAATTTAGCCCAAAAATGGTTGTAAAGTCTCTGAGTGATCAGCAGATAGTTCGCATCAATCAGTTGTTTCGCCAAGCCAAGTTTGATGACCCTACTGGTGATGTAAGATGCTTTTAGGCTCTGAATGTAATTTATTTTCCATTGATTTTTTACTGATGTGAATTGTCCTCACTTCATACTGTGTGGTGCTCTACTTGCAGAATACAACTTTTATAGCTTACCACAATACTGATATACCATTTTCAGTGTCTTAGTCCTGCAGGGGAATACAATCTTCATCTTGGAATTATAAAGGAGCTGCATCCAGATATGGTTGCAACTTATTCAGGCAGGTTGTGTTCAAATCTCTGTTTTCTATTTCTATTTCTTCTTACTAAAGCCAATCTGCATGGTAAAATAGTTATAGGTATCGGAACCAAAATATATATCACTAGTCCCTTTTTCTGCTAATTGATAAACAGTGTTCTAATTGTGGACTTTCTTTACCATCATTATATGCAGTGCTCAAGTATTTGAGGGTCACCCATTTATTGTAGAAGCTGGTGTCAGTGTGGGTGGAAAGGATGTTAAGCAAGTAAGTGCGTCTCTCTTGATATTGTGATTGTGATGAAACAAATCAGGCTAGCTTAGGAAATATGTGTAGGTTTTGATCAAATCCAGCACCTTAAAACCAGGAATTTAAGGACTTTTATAATGCACAAGCCAAAGGCAACTCTGCAAATTCTGTAATGGTGTATTTAATGCTCTTGGTCTCGTGTATTTCCTGCTTTATGCTAATTAAATTACTCTGATTTTCTATCCTAGCTGATCATTATCCTGCAAAACTATTTCTCTAAACTTCAGGGTTTGAATATATTTCGATTTGCAAACCGCATTCCACTTCTATTTGAGCAAGGTGCAGATGTTGTCACTAGGACTGCACTTAAGAGAATCAAGTAAGATACAGCAGTACAGACATTTCTTTTGATAATTTTGGGGTGGGTGTGGGAGGCAGACGGAATGTTCTCACAGCTAATGCAACAAAATGGCTTTATTAAAATGTCCTTTCAGTTGGGGGAGTTACAAGATTAACCAGACGCAGGACAGAATTGGTGTCTTTGTCAGTGTCGTGAGCACAAAAATCCCCTTTAAAGGGACTGGCAAGGAGTATATTGGAGATGATATTACAGAGATAGCTACAGCTGTGAAGGTGTTTTTTTTATTCTCATTTTCTTTCATTTTGATCCCAGCAGTAGAAATTTACAAGATAGCTAATGAAATCCAACCTTCCAGTCTGCCATTCAGCAATGCTGCATCCAGCTAAAATCCAAAATTATGAAGAAAATGCAGGCCCGTGAGCAACAGGAGAGAAAACGAAATCTAAGCAGGTACTTGTTCTCTCAAGAGTTGTCCAAAATGTCCTTTACTTTTTCCTATTTGCATCTACTGAAGTCTGAAACCAAATTTTAACGCACTGGCAGGTATATTCCTGATGCTACCAATGCTGTATATGATGTTCTGAAACACATGTCACAGTCACATGCATCAAAGAGGAAACGTTACAGCGGTGAGGAAGCCGAAATACTTAGCAAAATAACAGCTAATTTGATAACAAAAGAGACACTTAAGGAAAAGCTTGCTGAGCATGTTGAAAAGGTGAGGTCTACTCGAAACTTGTGGATCCTCCATCGCTGACAATTTTGAATGGCCTTTTGGTGCATCCTAGCTATGATTTGGATGGCTATTGCATTAATAATGGGATTGGAGACTAAGATTCTATAGCCAAACCAAGTTCGAACTCTTTGGTAAAAAATTCACCAAACTAATCAAGCAATACAGGACTATAATCAAAAGACGTAAGATGTTGCTACCTATTGAAAACTGGCATTAGAAACATCAATGAGAATATTTTATCTGTCTTTTAATTTCCCAGCAAAGCTGGTTCTCTTGCACCCTTATAACAGCCAATGTGGAGTTCAAGCCAAGTTTCCCAGCTATCTGGTCCTCTCCCTCGTTTATCTTCTTTCCCTTGAATGTAAATTTTATAGGTTCTTTGACATGCATGAATTTTATTTGCAGGTGGACTATGAAATGGCAATGGAATACGCGACACAAAGTGGAGTGACCGAAGAACCAAGAGAAGATATATTCATCCAAACCCTTGATCCTGAAAATAAGTTCATCGAATTCCAAAGTCCCATCTTTGTTTTCAGACTCGTGTGTTAGGAATGCGTCCGGGTCCGGATTTACTTCGAATAACTTGCATCTTTGCCTCCTCCCTATAGATTCAAAACTCTGGTTATACAGTCGATTTCATTGTTTACTTGTATCTGATTAAACTGCATCCTTAAAATCAAATGCCATTGTATGAATTATCTATTAAAATTGCTGTTGTATTTACAACTCTTAGCATGATAGATATTGTAACAGAAGAAACTGTGCTGCTGTGAAAGAGCTCAAAACACAGGCCACGATATGTTTGTTTGGGAGTGTGAATTGGGAGTGTGACTGTAGTTGTTTTTTAAAGTATTTTTTGTTAAAAAATATATTAACAATATAGATTTTTTCCATGTCAATCAGTTTTTCTTTCTTATATTTTGCCGGATCTGTATAAATATCCCAGGCCAGCAGGTCCCAAGTCGATCTGCCATAACAGTATAGATTTCACAACTATGCCTTGAATGAAGAATTTACCTGCCTTACGTACCTGTATAGTCAAACATTTTTTTTTCTCTCTCTCAATCAAAGCCTAACATCAAAGAATTTTCTTACCTTGCGTAACCACAGACAAAACATCTACACCTCTGTGTCAAATTTCCGCATTTTTTTTCTTTGAGCATACGTAGATAGTTTGATCTCTTAGCATCAAAAATAATTAAATAAGTTCTTACTAGTCTCTATCAAACTCAGCAATTGTTTTCAAAGTTGTCCTTTTTTCTCTCATTTGATAACGTTTTTCCATATTTATCAAAATGATAATAGAGAAATTGAAAAGGATATAAAATTGACAAAAGTATTATGTTATATTATATTTAAAAAACTGAAAATTAATTAATTAATTTTTGTTAACAAGACTCAATTCAAAGTATAACTCTATCGAAAATCTAGACAACGAGACTGGATTTTTATTTTTTATTTATTTTTTTACGAAAATAAAAGATTCGGTGAGATATTAAATTTAGCTTGGACCACGCCTTGAATCAATGAAGTTATTCTATTTCATTTTCGTGCTTCTCTTTTCCTTTATATATTCATCATAGTATCACTCTCATCAGGAACCCATTTCCAAGATTTTCAAGCAATGGCCAACCAGCTTCCCCAGATATCCGTTATTGGAGCTGGCATCTTTGTCAAGACTCAATACATTCCAAGACTAGCTGAGATCTCTCATCTTTTTGTTCTTAAATCCATCTGGAGTCGCTCGGAGGTGATTCATTGCTCATTACTCATTTCATGATTATTTTTCTCTCTTATGTATTTATTTATATGTTCAGGAATCTGCAAGAGAAGCGGTGGAGGTAGCAAAGGAGCATTTTCCTGGTGTGGAATGCAAGTGGGGTGATAAGGGTCTTGATGAGATCATTCAAGATGAGTCGATTCTTGGTGTTGCTGTGGTTCTTGCTGCACAATATCAGGTGTGTCATCAATTTTGTTTCTTTATTATTTTATGGTGATAAAGTTTAGAGTCTTTCTTGATTTGGCTGCCACTAAATGATCTTAGATTTTTCTTAACAATTATTACAAGAAACTGTAAAATCATAGCTACCATAGTGCTCTTGTCTGTTGTGTTTCCATGCGTTGGTTGCTGAATTTTCTAATTCTGAATCAATAATTTGACTCTTCATGATCGAATTCATTGCTGGTTATAGAGAATTTCAAAAAGGAGCCTATCTGTTAGTCATTTTGTCAATATAAGCATAGTGCAAAGCTAAAATATAATTCAGAGATTGGGCGGGCAACATGGCAAATGATAAATGTATGTACTGGAGTCTGTCGTTGAGCTTTAATCATGTTTAGAGAAACTTTCTCAGCAGACTATCTTGTAATTTCAGTTTGGATGTCATCTTATATGTTCTATCTCTTTTAAGGAATTTGCTTTGCTTTGACATGTTATGTTTTCAGTAAATTTTTCACTTGTATAAACTAATTCGTGCAGGTTGATATGTCACTAAAGCTACTAAAGGCAGGGAAGCATGTCCTCCAAGGTAATATAAGCTTTAAATAGTTGCAAAATGAAGGCAGTTTTCAGTTCAGATTGATGTGGGTTGTTTCCTAAGACACCCCCAAATTTCAACCAAAAACAATTATAAAATGTTGAATAATAAATAAAGATGGATAATTTTCTGGTGGATTTTTTTTTGTTGTTGTTGTTGTTCTATGAATATTTCTCATTTGTGCAATATTCTTAATCTTCTTTTATATTTGGCATGTCCTCTGCAATTCTTGAATAACTTGGATGATCTGAAGAGAAACCAGCAGCATCTTGTAAGTAACATACGATGTTTTCTGATTGTTTGTAGCCTCTCCATGATATCTAGGAATAGAAATCATTCCACTAGATTAAATTTTTGTGGGATTTTTGCAGGTTTAAAAATTCTTGCACATATAGATTCTCTTGCATAGAAACTCTTTTCATGCTATTAAATTTAATTTATATATTACAAATTGATAGTGGCAATAGGAAATGGAGTTGGAGATAAAAGATATGAAGACAGTTATTATCAAGATTCATGTGTGAGATCATTGTCTGATCATACCAATAATTGATCTAGATTATTGTGTTGTTTTCTATAATAATATATACAGGGGTTATCCTTGCTTCAAACCACAAATGCCAATCATGTCTTGAGAGCAGAAAGTTCACACAAATTGATTTGTCCAAACAGGGTCATTATTTGATTATATCCAGTTTGGCAGGATCATAACCAGATAGTGGCAATGTTTTGCACATGAAAATATCTTCTATTATTAATTTGACTCTCTTCTCCTTCCGAGCTATACATTTCTAGTATCTAATCTGCCCACCATTGATTGACATGGAAGATTGCTAGCACTTTTGTTTGCAACAAACTTAACTCCAGTCAAACAAAGTCCCATATTCGCCCATCGCACTAGGATAGCTTGTATCTAGTAGTGAGCTTTTCCACTTTTGAAAGAAATCTCCAGCCCAAAACATATTCGTTAGCAGTCCCTGTTCAAGATGAATACTTTTATGCATACATTATGCTCATAAAGTTTGAGTTTGTGTGCATTTTGAATAATGGTTGGATAATGCAGCTATTAGCGAAATAGAAACCAGCCTGTCAAGCTACAAATCTATCTGTGCAAATTCACCTGGTTATCCAATTTGGGCTGTAGCAGAGAACTATAGGTTTGAACCTGCACTTTTAGAGGTAATTGTTTCAAATATCTGATTTGAGTTGATGTTCAAGATATTAAGATACTTTAAGTTCCAATATATTTGCTTTTGCTTCCACAGAGCAAGAAATTATTGGCTGATATTGGGAAAATGATGAGTGTCCAACTTATAATTGAAGCATCAATGAATAGCGCAAACCCTTACTTCTCGAGCTCTTGGCGGCGCAATTACACGGTATGTGCTTATAATATAACCGAGTTATTACTCAAGAGTATTTTACTGATTCTTAGAAACATTTGTTAATCTGCATATGTTTTCAACTTCTATGACCCAAGCTCCTTATCTATGTTAAAATCAAGAAAATATACCCTGAAATATGAGAGTAGTTTCATCTTTCTAGATATGAGATGCTCCTTTACAATGTCAATGAATTAGCAGAACTTTGCTCTTCTAGCTTGACTGTGCAAATTGCAGTAGTCTATTACAGTTCCTTAAAGTAAATATCTTAATGGAACCTAATTCAATTTGTTCCTTGCATGCTTGTTAGGAAACTACTTGATTTACCATGCTTAAGCTGTTTACTTTTGCTATTATTGACTAGTGCATCTTCTGTTTTGGAAGGGGGGTTTCATTCTAGATATGGGAGTGCACTTCATTGCAGGACTGAGAATGGTAATCTCTCATCTTAAATATACCTTATTGATATATAGTGACATTGATTCCTACAGATACCATCTGCTACCCTTGTTAAAAGATGATGTTTTGCTACTACAATATCACAGACTTCACAAGTGTATATTTTTTAGACAATATCACAGACTTCATATGGTCTTCTGAGTTTTGCACTAGCATTGTATCACACTACAGTTTTATTGTTAATGGCACTTCTCCTTTCACTTCTTTAATGATAATTTCCCATTCTCCATTTTAACACTTTTGTAGTTATTTTTGTCCTAGTGTTAAGTCATTCACACAATTATAGTTTTCCAAAATTGTGTTCCTATGTCAAGAAGGAATTTTTTTAATCCTTTGCATGCTTTTTATTCTTGACACACCACAAATGTTATATCAGTAGTGTTTCTCTGTGTAAATAGAACTTGTATAATTGAGTCCACCTAAGCCTTTTTAAATGGGTATTAGGCTTGCATTTTAATCAGAACCTCTATAATTGATGCCGCCTAAGCTTTTTGAATGGGTATTAGGCTTGCATGTTAATCATTATTTATTGCTCTCTGAGATCCAGCTTTGACTTCTAAGTCATGCATTTCTATTCAATTCAACAGCTTGTTGGATGTGAGGTGACATCAGTGTCAGCTATGACCTCTCATGTGGATACAACTTTGCCTCCACCTGATAACATATCCTCAGT
This sequence comes from Salix suchowensis, assembly GCA_029030765.1. Classification (NCBI taxonomy): domain Eukaryota; kingdom Viridiplantae; phylum Streptophyta; class Magnoliopsida; order Malpighiales; family Salicaceae; genus Salix; species Salix suchowensis. Next base: position 797,913 of record CM054982.1, read on the forward strand.
TTTGTAAGTTTCTTATGCATGAAGTTTATTTTCAACTAGATCATTTCCTGATACTGCTGGAAGCCTAAAAGTCACTGCATGAACTTTTCCTATTTTAGTCACCTGGAGAATGGATGTTCTGGAGTTTTTGCAATGGTTGTATCCTCCAAATCACCCAAGGCAAGTGCAAAATTGATGGTTTCACTTCAAACTTCTTGACAAGTAAATTATTCCTTCTCATTTCTTTTAATTCCTTTTAGATATTATGGAGAATTGTTGGCATAAACGGAACAGTGGAAATTGGGCGTGGAAAAGAAGGTGGACAGCATGGTTACACGGTATGAGAAAATCCAATGTGTTGTGGTCAATTAGATCTTCATCAGCTGCAAAAATCTTGGGCTCTTAGTTTGTCTGAGATATCTAGTTGAATTTTTTAAATCTCAAAATAATTGATTTCTTACCTTTAACGTGTAGCACTTATATTTGAGAAGTGACCTTTCATTTGATATCTTACAATGCTGTGGCAGATTTCTTTTTATGGTGCTGGTGGACACTGTAAAAGCAACTTCTACCCATTTAGTGGTGTGACTGATGAACTGAAGGCATTTTTACATCACATTTCACAGGCCAACCTTCAGGTAATATAAGATGACAAGCTCCTGTGTGCATTGTCATGGTCCGCTTCCAACATTAACCATAAACATGATAGTCTTCATATTTAGCCTTTTATTATTGGTCTTAATGTTATTTGAATGGAGATTACCATCAGCCCAGTTGTTGTGTTCGACATTAAAGAAATCTGACTCATTTGATTACAACAAAACATTCTGTTAGTTGGAAATTCAGAACTTATTGCTCATTTATTAACCCTTGTTCCCTTCTTCTGTCATCAACAACAGCTTGAACTCTCTGGTAACTGTTGTTAGATTACTAAAGCTTCCATTTCCTTAACTAAACAGGAATTAGAATGATTCTGTTAGAATGCTTTTTGCTTCAACTATGCGTGCAATCAAGTACCTTTTTCTATGTCACAGAAGGGAAGTAGCTATGAAGTTGAGCCTCGACTCTCTTTTATTGAAGGAGCCAGAGATGTTGCAGTTTTAGACGCAATGCTTGAATCCGGAAACAAGAATGGAGCACTAGTTCAGGTGAAAAAGTTTTAAGGTCCAACTTCATCATGTTTCACGCAGCTAAAAACACTTGTGACTTGTGAGGCCTAGCAAACAGAAGGTTAGGGAAAGAAGATACTGTTGAAATGCTATGGAGAAATTTACAGTTTTTAAGTTGGATAGCTCTTACAAATAATTAGTGTGTATGCTAGAGAGGGGAAAACTGCACTAGTACTGTTCAAACTGATGTACTGAATCAAAATAATGCTGCAGACTTATTTATATATGTATTTGGGAGTTTCCCTCAGATGAGGCTACATGTTGGGTTTCCTTCTTACTTTAGCAACCAGGGTTCAAATCTAAACGGAGGCCTCGAGAAAGAAATTTACTGTGAAAATTGCACAAGTACTGTTTAGACTTGGATTGTTTGCCTTCTATCAGTCTTTTGACAGACCACCTTCAATCACCGAGCTAATAACTAGGTCAAATTACTATTGCTTTAATGAAAATAGCTGATTGGAGTGACCTATCAACTCAAACTCTTTTCAAGGTCAGAATTGAATCCGGTTAAAACAAGTAATGACGGGGACAAAGTATCACTGGCGATGTCTCCGACCGCCTTGACGTGAAGCATTGAATTGTTGAATAGCTTCTCAGAGGAGGTAGCAGCTATCCATTATTGCAATTCTACAAAGTGCAGGCAACTTAGCCGGGGAGGGCTGATATTCTTTATGTCTGGTATATATTATGTCATTAAGCAAGCCATATATTAATTTCATTATGGATGGAATTTTTGCTTAATTGTAGTGCTCTTATCTACAAAGCTGGGAAAAGACAAAATGCTTTTGAACTCAGTCTTTGTCCAGTTGTTGTAGCCACCTCAACAACTAAGAAGAGATCGTCATCGTCTTCAACCTTTTCATTTTTATTAACCTGGAAGCAGCGTCACGAGCATCTGCTGCCTGTATTTGACTTCTTTTGTCAGATACTACTTTAATTAGTTGGTTGTTGTAAATTCAGTGCTTCTGCTTTATGTGGAAAATATTCTATGAAAGATGCATGATTATACTAATTGCTTTAGAGGTGTTTGGGAATGTGTTTGGAAAGTGTTTTTTAAAAAAAAATAAATTTAACTTTTTATTTGATGTGCTAATGTCAAAAATAATTTTTAAAAAATAAAAAAATATTATTTTAATATATTTCTAAATAAAAAATATTTTAAAAAAAACAACCTTAATTACCCCCTATAAAACAATCATTTAATCTCATTGGACAGACAATTTGCATTTTGTGGTCAAAACTTCATGTCCCAAAGCTAAGTAGGAAAGGTACGCCGCACACAAGTAACACAAGATTTTTGTTTTTGTTTTTTTATCCAAAATTGTCATTTTCAAGTGTCAAAATCAGCATTCAAGATTAGGTTGCAGACCCTAATCGCCTCAACTGCATGGCATATATTTGTTTTTTTGTTTTTTTTCATTTTAAAGCAGTTTGTTCAACTAAACCTGGGAATAAAACAATCTTCACAAAACTCTCAAGACTTAGTCTGTCCAATCAAGTCGTTTTGTGAAACAGTAATCTTCATCATCAAAGCTCCTCCTTCATCCAGAATAGGTGAGTAGCAAAACCTACCATGACGGCAGAAACTGGTGGCCACATCGGGATCAATAGGAAGGCAGGCAGGGCAGGCAGCTACCTTTTCAAAACCAACCTCACCTAACTCCATTCTTTCTCATAATTTTCTCAACCGTGAATGAAAAAGATTGGACACGCCATTCCCATATTCTTATCAAAACCATGCACAAAACATTTATGACATGGGTTCGGTAGGGTTACATATTACTGTCGAGAATTCAATTTTGGCCCCATGCAGCTTGTCAATCATAGAAATGGTAATTTTGGGTATGCACAATCCACTTCATGACAAAACAAAATCATACTTCCAGCTCTTGCTTGATTGTCCACCATATTGTGGCAATCCTGCAACTGACTACATTGAAACTTCCAGGTGTCCAAATATTATAAGATAACCCTAATTTGAGATGACTAAAATACCCTATAATGTTCTACTTTCCTAGATGTTTGTGGTTCAAGTTAAGGAATCTGGTCAGACGTGCTGCATGTAATTATACCTTATATATAGTTTTTATTGTTAATAGATTTGTGGATTGAGGTGGACCACACAATGATTATGGCCATACCTCTTTTGTTTGATATTACAATATTATTTGTTTTGTTTTCTTAATAAAAAAATGCTAGGAAGTATGATGTAGTTGAGTTTGATATTTTTTTTTATGTATAAATCATTTGATGCAAACAAAACTATAAGAAAGAGAATTTTATATGTTTTTTTAGGAGATGTTTAATACTGTGTTTTAAGAAATATGTTTGAAAAACATGATTTTTTTATTTTAATTTTTGCTTTAAATTAAAAAAAAATAGTATTTTTAAATTATTTTGATGGGTTAATATCATAAAACAGATAATAGGTGTATATTTGATATCATATTTTTAAAAGTATTTTTTACTTAAAAATATATTAAAATACTATTTTTAGTTTTGTTTTTATTTAAAATCATAAAAAAATATTAAGAAAATATCAATTTCAAACAGTAACATTTATTATATTATCTTTCTTATAACCTAAACCAATACCAAGAAGAATAAAATTGAAATGATACGGGGTAATACATTTCAAATCATGATATTGTTTAGTGTCACATCAACTAAGCAATGACTAAGAAAAAACAAAAAAGAAATGTACTTCTCATGTTCTTGAGTTGCAGGGAAAATAATTAATTTCACCAAATCACACGTCAAAGACTGCATGTGGTTTGCCACAAAATGGGTGCAACTTGCACCGATGCCTGCATAACAATGATGGATTTAAATTGTTTTTGAGATTGTTTTGATTTGTTTTTTTATAAGATTATCATAATCATATAAATAAGATCATGAATTTGATATATTAAGTAATTTCACAAGTCCTCGTAACAATACATTATGTAATAAATATAAATCTTTTTCTTGAGCAATAAAATATGAATGAAGAAAGTATAAAAACTACGGTAAAAAAGGTTTAGAGAAAGTTGGTAGTGAGGAGGTTCAATCGTTTCTTTTCTTTTTCCCAGTAGATTCAGTTTGATAGATACCCCCCCACATGCTCTCATCATTTCTACATTAGTTCACTCCCTCTTCAACCCCTCTTAGCTCCATTATTGTTCTTTTAAGAAGGGTTCTTGGCTTAGTGGCTGACCACCAAGGTACTGCTTTTTTCTACTTTCTTGTTTTCTTGATTGTGGATACTCAAAGGGTAGTGTAATTTGAAGTGGTTGGAGTAGTTGAAACTTTAAGATGTTTTTGCTCACTCTTTGAAGTAATGGAAATGGTGGGAGCATATTATGCTCACATGTGTTTCTTGTAGCCATGGGAAAAGTTGGTGTTTTGTACTGCTTGTTTGCTTAAGGTTGCTTGATGTATTTGATTACTTAGGCTGCCCAACTATTGAAGTAGATCTGTTGTGTGAAGGTTACAGACTCCAATTTCTTTATTACCAAGTCTAACAAGGCTTTGTGATTTATACTGTTTGATTGTTGTAAATATATGAAAGGAGCTTTCGTTTTGGGCCTTTAGAAGCTTGAAGTATGCATCAATGGGTCTTAATCGAGTAAAATGTTTACTTTGAGGCTGAATGGAAGAGTATTTTAATTGTCATTTCCCATATTATGGCATCCCATGTGGTATTGCAATGCCATTTTCTTTCATTTTCTCAGCTGTTGAAGTTGTTCTATGACTGTAAATGTTAAACCGGTGGTTTTCTTGCTTTGCTTTTGCAGATATTCGAGGTTTCTGGTCTAGAGCTTCCAATTGAACTGCCTAGTGTTGTTCTGTAACTCTGTCATGGATGAGGAATTACAAGGTTCTTTAGTCTTTTGTTTCCCTGCCTTCATCTTTACCCGTTTGGAGAAAGAATTCAATAAAGTCCATTAGTGAGAGAAGTGGTGATCTCGTAATTGTGGTCAAAATAGCCCTTAGATTTCTTGTATTCCACCATCAAGTTTAGTGAATCAAATTTGTCCAAATAGCCTTGAAATAACAAGAACAAAGTTGGTTTCTTACCATTTGAAGCCTTTCCATTTCCTGATTTTTCACTCCTTCTGTTGAATCTTTATCCTCTTTCAATATCCTTAGTTTGAAAGCCGCCTTCTCTTCTTGTGTGATTGTTGAGTGCTCCTTGCATAACTCTGGTTTTTGTCAGTGTAAACTAAGAAAAATGCAGAAGCCACCACAATCAGTCGACTTTGCTCTAAAGGAGACCTCACCAAACATTGGTGCGGGATCTTTCACAGGAGATAAGCTTTCCTGCACCTATGACCTTGTTGAGCAAATGCAATATCTCTATGCTCGTGTGGTGAAAGCTAAAGACTTGCCTCCCAAAGATATAACTGGTAGCTGCGATCCCTATGTTGAAGTAAAGCTTGGAAATTACAAGGGTGTTACAAAACATTTTGAGAAGAAAAGCAACCCAGAATGGAATCAGGTTTTTGCTTTCTCAAAAGATAGAATTCAAGCTTCAGTTTTGGAGGTGTTTGTGAAGGATAAGGATGTTGTCTTAGATGATTTGATTGGTAGGATTATGTTTGATCTCAATGAAGTGCCCAAACGTGTTCCTCCGGATAGTCCTTTGGCACCACAGTGGTATAGACTGGAAGATAGGAAGGGAGATAAGATTAAGTCTGGGGAGCTGATGCTGGCTGTTTGGATGGGAACTCAAGCAGATGAGGCATTCCCTGATGCGTGGCATTCAGATGCAGCCAGCGTTGGTCCTGACGGTGTTAACAAAATCCGATCCAAGGTATATATTTCACCCAAGCTTTGGTATGTTAGGGTCAATGTGATTGAAGCTCAGGACTTGGTTCCTGGTGACAAAAGTCGGTTCCCGGAAGTATTTGTGAAGGGCACCCTTGGAAATCAAGCGTTGAGAACTAGGACATCTCAAACTAAGACTATCAATCCAATGTGGAATGAGGACTTGATATTTGTAGTTGCTGAGCCTTTCGAGGAGCCTTTGATTTTGACTGCCGAAGATAGATTGGGACCAAATAAAGATGAAATTCTGGGGAAGTGCGTGATCCCGTTACAGCCTGTGCAGAGGAGGCTAGACCACAAGCCAGTTAACACTAGGTGGTTTAATCTCGAGAAGCATGTGGTTGCAGATGGGGAACAAAAGAAAGAAGCCAAGTTTGCCAGCAGGATTCATTTGAGGATCTGTTTAGATGGAGGGTATCATGTTTTGGATGAATCAACTCACTACAGCAGTGACGTTAGGCCAACAGCAAAGCAGTTATGGAGGCCTAGCATTGGGATCTTGGAACTTGGGGTTCTAAGTGCTGTGGGGCTGATGCCAATGAAGACAAAGGATGGCCGAGGCACGACTGATGCCTATTGTGTAGCTAAATATGGGCAGAAATGGGTCCGGACAAGGACAATTGTCGACAGCTTCACTCCAAGATGGAATGAGCAGTACACATGGGAGGTTTTCGACCCGTGCACTGTCATTACAATTGGGGTTTTTGATAATGGTCACATACATGGTGGTGGAGGGGGGAAGGACTCCAGAATTGGGAAAGTAAGAATTCGTCTATCCACACTCGAAACTGATAGAGTTTATACACACTCCTATCCTCTTCTGGCCCTGCAGCCTTCTGGGGTGCGGAAAGCAGGTGAAGTCCAGCTAGCAGTGAGGTTCACATGCTCATCTCTAGTTAATATGTTGCACATGTATTCACATCCATTGTTGCCAAAAATGCACTACGTCCATCCACTGTCAGTAATGCAGCTTGATAGCTTGAGGCATCAAGCTATGCAGATCGTCTCCACGAGGCTGAGCAGGTCCGAGCCACCTCTGAGGAAAGAGGTTGTGGAGTATATGCTAGATGTAGATTCACATATGTGGAGCATGAGGAGGAGCAAAGCCAACTTTTTCAGAATCATGGGTGTTCTAAGCAGCTTGATTGCTGTTGGGAAATGGTTTGATCAAATCTGCAACTGGAAGAACTCTCTTACCACCATTTTAATTCACATCCTCTTCATAATCTTGGTCCTTTATCCAGAGCTAATACTTCCCACAGTTTTCCTCTACCTCTTCCTGATCGGGCTCTGGAACTATCGATGGAGATCAAGACACCCTCCTCACATGGACACCCGGCTCTCTCACGCTGATGCTGCTCATCCTGATGAACTCGATGAAGAATTCGACACATTCCCTACTTCCAAACCTTCAGATGTCGTCAGAATGCGATACGATCGTCTAAGAAGTATCGCAGGGAGGGTTCAGACTGTTGTCGGTGACCTTGCAACTCAAGGGGAAAGATTCCAGTCTCTGATAAGCTGGAGAGACCCGAGGGCTACCACTTTGTTTTTGACTTTCTGTTTAATTGCTGCCATCGTTCTCTATGTAACTCCTTTCCAGGTTGTAGCACTGCTCATCGGCCTTTATGTTTTGAGGCATCCGAGGTTCCGACACAAGCTCCCTTCCGCCCCCCTCAACTTCTTTAGGAGGTTGCCTGCCAAGTCTGACAGCATGCTATAAGCTCAATCCTGCCCCCTTCTCAGCTCCTACCAGCCATATTTTCTTACCATGTATCATGTCTCTGTTATCTGTTTCTTCATGTAACTGGACCCTGTTGTGCAAAATTATAAAACAGCTTTCTTCATTTTTTATGAGTTAGCTATAACTTAGTCCCTATAATTTGGCAAAAATAATTAGTTAGTCCTCTTCGTTTTATAAACTACATGTTTAATCTCTATGTTCTGACATCCATTTATAACTTCATCTTTATATTCCATTTCTTATTCTTTATCAAAAATTTAAGAAGTAGGAAAGGAAGGAAAAAGTAGATAGGATTAAATTATGACCAGCTCCATTTTTTATTTGTATATTACCACTCGTTCTCACTGGATCATTCATCTAGCTATCAAATGATATTACAAACAGACCATTTGAGGCTTAAATCAGCTTGAAGGACATGAAACATATGCTTCCTTCCTTGCCTCTGTCAGCTTTAGAGATATTTTGTTGTGACTAGAATCTCGGGTTTGTGGCTAGTAACGCAGAAGCGGTGTCACAAGGACACCTTACCTACGTTAACTCTCTCTCTCTCTAAATATTTACACAGTATTTTGTAATCTTTCAAATATTCCTCAAAACCAATAAAGCTTTTTGGATTTTTGCTGTTTTTTCTATTTTTTTTGGTTTTTTTCTAGATTTTTTTTCTCAAAATAGGGTTAAACATTGGGTGACAATAATACACACAGTGATGTCATTCGAAAGATGACAACTTAGATAGTCTTCAGTTGTCAGAATCTGATAGTCTATGATATTAACTTTGAATAACGATTGTGATAATTTTAGATTGATTAAAGGATTGAATGTTTATCATAATAACCACTCCCTGAAGGCTGAAGGTGGCATTTGCATGCAATGGCCAAGTAATTACTTAGCATGGGCTTGGTCTGGTCCAGCCCAAATGTGTGGGTGAGACCCAACCTAAGCGAGAGAGGTATGTAAGGCTGATACAACCCGACTTGACTAGGTCAATCCAATTGTATGGCTCAGCCTAAAATTATGTTTTATTATGATAATATTAAAAAAAAAAATGGGTATTTCAAAAAAATTTATGGTTTTCTCGCATTTCATAATATCAGTGCTTGGACTTACATTGTAAGTTACCAATCCGATATTAAAAAAACCTACTTTTCTCCAAAGCTTTAGAAAAAAAAAATCAACTTAAAGAAGAAACTTGCCATGAACTAATTAATTTAGTTAAAGTTTTGATCCACTGTCATTTTGATAAAAAAACATTATATAAATTAACCTGTTAATTAGCAAGTTGACTTGTTTATTATAAGAAAATTCGCAAGTTAACTCAGGACTTCAGTTAACCGAGTCAAAACCCAAGTATGATCTCAGAATTATTTAGCTAAATAAATACTTTGCCTTTTCTTTGACAACAAGGGTGCAAAAGGCAAGGAAGAAACAGCATACAATTAGTATAGTAAGCTAGCATGAGGCCATACACAAGTTGATTCAGCTTTGACAGTCATACTTTAATTTAGAAGCCACTGTTACGGCCTTTGGTGTCTGTGAATAGATTACTTGCACTGAAACTCTACTGTGCTGGGCTTGTCTTTTCAAGTCATCCATGACACAGCTTCCTACACCTTGGCTTGATGTTCTTGGATGCTAGAAAAATCAATAATATTTTAAAATCAAGGCTAGCACCCTTGATCTGATTTTCTTAAAAGATGCATGGTTTACGTCACACAGAAAATGGGGGTTTTGTTCTACTAAGCAATTGCTAGCCTCCAAGAATTAAATGCTAACCTATTAGAAACTTGTTTCATATTGAAATAATGTAAACAAACGGTGCTATATTACATAAAAAAGCATCAAATAGCTGGAAGGTCCCTTTGTGATCCCTAGCGATCATGAATTCATGAATTAGCTGCAGACTTGACCCCTACGTATCTCCAGAGTCGTGGATTCAAATATGTTCCCAAATCTGTGGCTTACTGATATACTGCTTCTGGTTATGGATTTGTTCAAGACATGCCTTATGCATACATTCACGAGTTCATCCGGACTTCCATGGCTGGAAAGATTCGGCGTTTCAAAGGTGGATACACTAGTCTTTGGCAGAAGATCAGTAAATCACTTCCAATTGAGGTTCATTGCAAAACTGAGGTGCTGGCCGTTAGGCGCAATTCTGACAGTGTTAGTGTTGATGTTAAAAGAAACAATGGGGAATTTCAAGAAATGCAGTTTGATAAGATAATTATCTCTGGTTCATTTCCTTTCAGAAATGGAAATACTTACAGATCTCCTGCAGAAAAATCTGCAGGTTTCTTGACCCCTATACCTATAGATTTCCAACTTTTCAGTACCTCTCTCGTTTCAGGAAATGGCTGACAAGGTATTATCGTTGCAGAATCTGAGACTGAAGTGATGGATATCGGTGAGGTTGAAAGATATTTCTTCAGCAAAGTTCAGACAATTGACTACTACACCACTGTTTTAAAGATCATAGGGCTAGAAGACATGCCAGTTGGGTTTTATTACTTTGGTGAATATATGGATGAACCTGCAACAATTGGACATCCCGTTGCGATGCAGAAATTCTTTGCTGACACTGATATATTCTTATTTTGGTCCTATAGGAACTCTTTTGATATAAAGGGACCAACAGTCGCTGAGCTTGCCAAAAAGGCGGTCATGTCCATGGGGGCAAAAGTTGAGGAAGTTGTGCTGCAGAGAAGATTTAAGTACTTCCCCCATGTTGGTAGCCAAGGTATGCTTGACAAACTGTTCCTGCACCATTGAACCAAACCAGATAGGGATCCAAATTCATTCATTTTTATTTTTAATTTTAATTTCAAAACAGAAATGAAGGGTGGATTCTATGACAAATTGGAGTCTGAACTTCAAGGCCAGAGGAACACTTTCTATGTTGGTGGGCTCATGGCATTTGAGCTCACAGAGAGAAATTCATCTTATGCCATGGCTCTTGTCTGCAGGCATTTTGCAAATAACAACTCAGTACCCATGTTTCCATATGTTAAGGTAATGTGACATTGACAGGTTTTTAGTGATAAATGGATAGGTGGATCAAATGATGCTTGCATTTAATAGTTTGAAACAAAACTTCCTTCTTGTTGTGATATCGCAGAGTTTGCTTTCTTTGAAATCAGATTGCTGGGATAGAAGTCCAAAAGAACTAGGTGATGGAGTGGAGTTTCCTGATCTTTCTAAACTTGATGGTTCCCTGAAACACTGGGGAACTGAAAATGTGACGAAGGACAAAACACTCTACAGTTGGATTGGTGAAGATGGAGCAGTGTCTTAGAGGACTTACACAGAACTTCATGCCAAAGCTTCCAGCATTGCTCATAAACTCTCGACCAGCCGAAAACCAGTTATCAAGCCCGGCGACCGGGTCCTCTTAGTCTATGTACCAGGGCTAGACTTTATTGATGCCTTTTTTGGGTGCTTAAGAGCCAAGGTCCTACCAGTCCCAGTCCTCCCTCCAGATCCTCTGCAAAGAGGTAGGCAAGCACTATTGAAGATTGAAAGCATTGTATGGGGCTGCTCATCTTCGCTCCACTGAACTGTACTCTTCTCCTGAAGGAAAGCAAGAAAGTGGCAGTGCATTGGTTGCTTCCTTTGGTCTGGGTTTCTTCAGGAATTCTAGCTGCACTAGCAAGTGTTGCGGCCAAGTGGATTCTTGTTGGGAAAAAGAAAGCAGGCCAAACAATACATATTTGGAGCACAGGAGTCTTCATGGACACTGTGTGGCCAGCTTTCAGAAGAATCAGAACTGTAGTTGGGGACTACTTCATGGAAATGATTAGTGGGTCAATCTTATTTTTGCTATGGCTAAAGCTGATGGGTTCAGACATTGGATTGGACCAAGGAGCCTATGTAGATAGCATGGGAGCAACATTGAATCCAAAAATGGTGGAGATTGAGAGAGGTGGTTGTGTAGGAAGAGAAGCTTTACTGTTTGGACATATATATGAAGGTGAAGGAGGGAGAGTTAAGTTTGGCAAAATCAGAGTTGGAGAAGGTGGATTTATAGGGAGTAGAGCAATTTTCCATGCCTGGTGTTAGAGTAGAAAGAGGAGGCAATCTCAGTGCTCTTTTCCCTTACCATGAAAGAAGAAACTGTTAGGTCTAGCTGAACGGGTCATGCTGCTAGCATCTGCCCAACTTGACTCTTTTTGTTCTTAGAATAAAGCTAGTCTCCCCAATAAATTACAAGTATTTTATAAATGGAAAAGTATATTAATGGAGATATGTGATGTCTCTTTCATAGGATTCTTTATGATAGGCTAGAAGTTTTAATCATAGGGGAAAGTCAAATTGAAATACTCTTTGAAAATGTGTGATAAAGTTATTAAATCTAGTCACGTAATATGACAATTCCAGATATGTATATATATAGCTTAATTTTAAGAAAATATGATATGTTTCGTTTTATTGGGAGAAAAATAGTGTTTTAAATCAGATAATGTAAATGTAATATAAAAGGCCACTTCATGTGACCTTCTTCACTGAGACAATTCATCATGTTTCTAAAATAATATAATATATTTCTATATATTATGAAACATTATTTTAATTTCATGTAATCTGTCTTCAATTTAGTTTTCACTATATATAATTCCAGCTTTAATTTCTCCTTCATTTTTCTTCAAAAATATGGTTACTTTGCTATTGAAATAGTGAGGACAATAAATTTGATTCATCACAAAATCTAATTTTTTTAGGCTAGGTCTCTGATCGGTTGGGACTCGAGAAATTATCGTCTAGTATTATAACTACTAAAAAATTTAATTGATTGTTTTTAAATAATTTAAATAAGAAAATTAGTTATGTAAAAGAAAAACACTAGCATTTTTAATATGTTTCACTTAAAGTAAGTTGTATTGGTTTTTTTCTCTTTGTTTGCTATGGTTTGATGATTTTTTATTTTTATTTGTCTATCATGGCAGATTTGCTAAGATGAACAAACTCTAATTTTCTAGGTAAAGAACTTGGTCTGGTAAGGTGAAATGTCCTTAATTATCGTTGAGGGTTTTTGTAGAGTAAAACTATAATTTTGCAATTGTGTTATTCCAAATAATATTTCAAATAAAATCATTATGATTTTTATTTTTTATATTATTCACCATAATATTTTAGATATTAATCTCATATATGTTTTTTTATCCTTTTATTAATGTGAATAATAAAAATTTTTATCTCTGATAATATTTTAAATATTAACCTCTTTAAATTCTTTTATCCTTATATTAAAAGTTAGTGATATTTTCTTATCAAAAATAATCTTTAAAAAAAATCCAAAATCCTTTAGAATTTTATAAAGTTGTTGTAAGATTCATGTAATATTATTTCAAACATGCCAAAGTATTTTAAGTTTTCTTTGAAAAATATATTCAAATAGTTTTATGATTTCTAACTATATGCAACAATAATTTTTTTAGGCTTTATTAGGCTAAAACTCCTTTTTTTTCTTATAATAAAACTACCAAAATAGATCTAAGGGATATTTGTCAAATATACCCTTAAACAAGAAAAAAAATCTAACAAAAACATAGCAAACCAAGTAAGGTCATAAATCCTTGATCCATTTTGACCTGACTTGGTCAACTCGAAACCTTTGATTCGACAATAATCGAATTAACACCTTAGTTTGATTTAGAAAAACAAAGCAAAAAAAAAGAGGTTAAAACCCATAAAACACAAAAATTCAAGAGAAAAAGCTTTAACAAAATATATCAAACACATAAAAAGATAAAGAACATCAAAAAACACTTAATATAAACCTAACAATATAAATTCAAAATCAGATCAAATACTGTCAAAATCAAAGACACGCGGTCACGCACATATATTAAAAACTTAATTCATCAATTAATTTTCTTGGAATATTAAAAGTTAATTACACTTTTTATGATGAATTTCAAAAGTCCTAAGGATTTGTTTTCTTAAAAAAATACCTTAGAGTAACCCAAGATTTATTTTAATTTAGAATAAAGAAAAATAAGGGAAGAACTTGATATAAATTTAACTAGGTCAAAAAATACCTTAGATTAACCCGAGCCGCATTTTAAAATTATGTTTTTTACCATTATAAAAAAAAATATATTTCTTTTCATAAAAAGCCAATAAATTAAATATTAATTTTCAACGGAGAAAAAAAAAAACTTCATTGGATATGAATACAAGTTATAATATTCCAGCGTCCAGAATGAGAAAAAAATTAAGGCTGCCACTCCAAGACATCATCATCTCTCTCATTGGACTCTTTTCTCTCTCTCTAAAATCTAAATAGATACACAACAAAACTCCCTTTATTGGGTCTATTTCGTTTCGCAGCTTTTCTTTTTCTGGGTTCATCTCTATCTCTCATCTAGGACTCCTCCCTCCCTCCCTCTGTCTTCTTTTATAACCCCAAAAGTGAAAAGGGTTTCAAAACTTGAGGCTCAATTGCTTTTTTGGTTTCTTTGAGGTTAAAAGTTTGGTTTTTGATCAAGTTTGATGGGTGAATTGGAAGAGATTGGAGCTGATATTTGGTAAGTTTTTCAAAATCTTTGTGCTTTATCAAAAACTTTGATTTTTGTTCGTGGTATTAATTGATGGGTTTTTTTGGTTGAATTAGACTTCTGGGGTCTCTTTGATTTGATTGTATATGCGGGTAATTTGAGTTCTTTTGAGGTTTTTTAATGGTTTTGGGAAGTGGGTTGTTTTGGGAATGCAAGAATAGTATAAATACTGAATATTGGAAAGGGAAGGCTGGTATTTGGCAGAATGATACTGTTTTAAAAAGTGGAAAGGGAAGATTGATTTTTGGCTGAATAATAATGTTTGTTAATTTTTATGATTTGTTACCTTTTGTATGGTTCCTGAGAAACGAAATTGTGTATGGAAAAGAATCCAGCTGTTGAGCATTAGTTTTTTAGTTATTTGGGATTGCATAAGACAAATCCTTACCTTTGCCTTAGCCTAACATGACTATTTTGCCTAGATGAGTGGACAATAATTTATCTTTGTTTTGAGACTGTAAAATGCTGCAGTGTGATGTTTAAAAGTTTGATTGGTGTATTTCTTAGTGGTTCTCTTAGCAGAACATTGAGCGCGGTCTGATGTTTGATGACTGATTTGTCTTACAGCTCGGACATTGAAGTTGATGATATACGGTGTGAGAATATTGCAGAGAAAGATGTCAGTGATGAAGAAATTGAAGCAGAAGCTTTGGAGAGACGAATGTGGAAAGATCTTGTCAAACTCAAAAGGATCAAAGAAAAACAGAAACTTGCAGCGCAGCAAGCTGCAGAGAAGCAAAAACCTAAGCAGACGACTGATCAGGCTCGGAGGAAGAAAATGGCGAGAGCCCAAGATGGGATTCTTAAGTATATGTTGAAGCTAATGGAAGTTTGCAAAGCACGTGGATTTGTGTACGGGATCATTCCTGAGAAGGGTAAGCCTGTAAGTGGTGCATCTGATAACATAAGAGCTTGGTGGAAAGAAAAGGTGAAGTTTGATAAGAATGGGCCAGCAGCCATAGCAAAGTATGAAGCAGAATGTTTGGCCATAGGTGAGGCAGAAAATAGTAGAAATTGGTGCTCTCAAAGTGCTCTTCAAGATCTTCAAGATGCAACTTTAGGGTCACTTTTGTCTTCTTTGATGCAACACTGTGACCCCCCTCAAAGGAAGTACCCGTTGGAGAAGGGAGTTCCGCCACCTTGGTGGCCAACAGGAAATGAAGATTGGTGGGTAAAATTAGGACTATCCCTAGGTCAGAGCCCTCCTTATAAGAAACCACATGATTTGAAGAAGATGTGGAAAGTTGGTGTATTAACTGCTGTAATAAAGCACATGACACCTGATATTGCAAAAATTAGAAGGCATGTCCGTCAATCAAAATGCTTACAGGATAAAATGACCGCAAAGGAGAGTGCAATTTGGCTAGGAGTGTTGAGTCGGGAGGAATCTCTTATTCAGCAACCTAGCATTGACAATGGAACATCGGGTGTAACTGAATCTCCTCAAGGTGGACGTCGCCAAAAGAAGAAACCTGCCATTAGCAGCGACAGCGATTATGATGTCAATGGTGTTGATGATGGTGTGGGTTCTGTTTCATCTAAAGATAATAGGAGAAATCAACCAATGGATGTGGAACCATTAAGCCATAGAAATGATATTACCATTCCTGTCCAAGACAAGGAGCTAGGGGAAAAGCGACGAAGGAGAAAAAGGCCCCGTGAGAAGTCAAGTCATGCTGATCAACAGTCTCGACCATCTTTGAATGATGAATGTTTGGCTGTTGAGCAGACAAATACTTTGCCTGATATAAACCACACTGATTTACAGCCAGTTGAATATCAGATGCACAATACTCAGCTTGAGAATTTTACCTCTTCAGCTTTAATGCCTGTGGAGAAAGGTCTTGTGGGTGAATCCAGTCTACCCCAATCTGACTTTAACTGCTATGCTGGTGTTCCCTCAACCAATGTCAACTCTACGGAGAGAATTTTTGTGGACAGACGGCCTGCCATTTATCCATTGGGCCAAATTTCAGAGGTGCACCATGAGACTACTTATAGTAATATCTACAATCCACCACTTGATTATGGGACCAATCATGATGGAAAGCATTCTCAGATGGCAATGAATGCGAGGCCAGAGGATGATAGATTCCTTATACCAGCTTTGCATGGAGATGGAAATAACTTGACTGGAGAAGAACCGCATCAGCTTGCCAAAGATACTTTGCCCACTGAGCAAGATACAGCTGTTGATAGGCATTTTGAATTTGACTTGCCAGATTTTGCAATTAACAGCCCATTCCTTGAAATGAGTTCGTTTTCATTCGATAACTTATTTGTTGATCCTGAAGATGATTTAATCCAATGCTTTGGTGCATAGTTTCAGAAAGCGGATCCTTTTATATTGTAAGTGTCATCTCTCTAATTTACTGGCCAATTTTTATTCTTCTTGCATTTAACAAAGTCTTCTCAATCGTATTCTGATCCAGGGACAGCTTAAAGGCCCAAAACTGCAGTAACCATTTCTGACCCGGTCAAAGGACCACCTCTATCAATTAGAGGTGCTGCCTGTACAGGTGTTATTATATGTGCATTTCAACACAGTAAGTTATACACCTAATTATTATCACAACTCAACGTTTTAACAAGAAAAATGAGGGGAGGCATTTTTTCTTTCTTTCTTTTATTATGGTCGTGCACAGTTTTCCTCTATGAGAATAACTATAGAGGACTTAATGTAAATGATTCTTTGTGTTAGATGGGACAATTAACAAATTGTTGTTACCTTCCATCAGGATCACTTCTTAGTAGCAGATGTGCTAATGGCATCATCCCTTTCACATGCATGTATATTCTTTACTCTTGTTTTACATCTCTCTTCATCTTATTATGCTACTCCTTTGGTTGAATTATTCTATTGGGAAAAAAATTATATATTTTCCTATTGATAAGCTGAAGTTGTGTTTGTTTCTGCTATACTGTGTTGGGTAGGGTCATTTTCTTTAACTGATAATAATAACGAGTATTTGAATGGAAAAGTATATAAATTAAAATTATTGGCACTCTTGAAAGAGGCAGGCAAATAATGATTGCTTATATTGACATTGAAAAGCATAAAGCATTAGGAGCTTCTTCTGTATCAAGGAGAAGACTCAAATGACTTTTAAGTTAATTTTAACCATGGTATTACCTAGTCGTTTGGTTTCCTCCATGTTTGACCTTAGATAATCACCTCGTGTTGTCATTCGGTGGATCCCCATTTTTTGGTGTCCCTCTGCCTCTCAATGGACACACAGTTGGTAATGTGGTGGGGTGTGGTTGAAATTGTGTATTGTCTTAACTATAATTTTAAAAGTGTGGTTAATCAACCCATAACATATTTATATTTAGAGTCTCTTTGAAAACTCTCTTGAATTTTGGTTGCGAGAGAGTTATAATTTCAACCATGGTTGTTAAGTTGAACACATGTAGCAGGACTTGATTCCAGGGTTATCATTACGTGGAAGGCCACAATAATCAACTGTTAGAGCTGGCAAGAATCCTGCTTGTGTTTGGTTTGGTTGCTTTAAATTTGGAGGAAAGAGACATGGCGAGTCCTTGTGTCTGGTTTGGTTGTTTCAAGGTCCGAGGGAAGCGACATAGTGAGAAGCGAAACACAAGCTTGAGTAATTTCCTTGATCGTTCTTGAGCTCTGTTGAAACACAAATGTTAACTTATATTTCATATAAATCAGACTTAAAAAAATGAAAATCAAAGTTTACAGCAATTTTTTATATGAAAATTGTGATATTAGCTCAGGAAAATTGGTTTGAAAATAACCTTGTTTGATGCAATTTTCTTCGGTCATATGGCTCCTCTCCTCTCAAAGCCACCAAATCATGCCACGAGGCATCAGTTTCCACGCTGCCAATTCCCGTTCTAGGATGTCTGCCTTGACAAGTGACAACTGTAAACCTCCGAATTGGTCCTGAATCATCGATGTAATGATGACTTGAATTGATATACAATTCTACATCTTCCCTAATCTAGCATCTGTTCATTAGTAAATTCCGTACTCCTTTAAGGCTATCAAATTCATAAATGATAAAACCCAGGTTTCAGAAATATTTTGGTAATTTTCATCTTGGGTTTGATGCCATTACTCCATTCCTCTCGTTCCTGTAAGTTCAAAAATCATTCCTATCTCTGTCTCTTCAACAAGTTTGGATTTTTATCTCTATGCATGTCATGGCATGTCATCAGGTTTACAATGACATGAAACAACAGTAGCAGTAGGAAACCAAGCCAGTGAGTAGTACTACAGGACAGGTAAACGCAAAAAGATCAGACCAGACCACCTTCTGAAATCCATTTTTTTAAAAAAGATTTAATCTTTACAGAGATAAACTTGTTTTCAATTTCATAGCTATTTGTAGTATGTTACAACTTTCAAGCTTGTTCCTTTGATTGGGTTTTATGTCTCTTCTTCCTCTTCTTTCACCAAAGATTCAAGAACTGAGTTCCAGCCACAATGACTCAGAAATGTTGATACGGATTTGTGAGACAAAATTTCCACCTGGGGTGCCCATTTTCGCACTAATAACCCTCTTTTTGAATATTCAATTCTTTCTTCAAATCCTACAGGTAACCACTCTTTTGCTTCGAATTCCATGTTGATGTCGAAGCCAATAGGTGGCCTGACAACCCAGATAAAAATTCTGCCACTAGCCTCCAATGCCATTGCCAATTCCAACATCTGGGATGCAGGTATTACGTTCTGTGAACCAAATGAGATGTATAGAACTGAATCCATAGGTTTTGTATCAAGCCAGTGTTTACATCGCTCAGGTGTAATTGTAGCCTGATCGTGGCTCCTATTGGAGAGGAGAACTGGCCCAATTGCCCAAACTGGCTTGCTAATTTTACGCCGAAAATATGCAACCCAATATTGTCAAGCTCCTCCACTGTGTTTCAGCAAAATCCCATTAGCATTCGTGCATTGAGAAAGCGCCTTCTGCACACACACGGAGAAGAGATCTCTACCATTGGCCTCTTTCAAATATTATGAAAATTGTGTAACATGAATTGTACAAACTTCAGGGAAATCTGGTAAAGTGAGTTCATCAGAGAGATTGTTCTGACGAGGCAGATTCTACCACAGAGAGTGGTAACAAGCAAACCAAAACCTCCACATCCACTAAATATAGCATGAAACGCACCAAACTCATGTGCAATCTCTGCACACCAGCCAAAGAACATGTCTGTGATTATACAGAGTGGTGGATAGCCGTTTTGTTCCTTGACTTGTTCAGAAATGATTTTCCTGCAAGAAGGTTTGAGAGACAAAGATGCTTGGAGAAAGTTGCGTATAAGATGGGAGGTAAGGAATAGAGTCAGCGTTTATCAGTGCCTGGAGGCAGACCATAGACTGAACTATCAAAAGGTATTTCAAGAAGTGAATCGAAGAGTTTGTAGGGATTGATGGTCTTAGTTTCTTGATGTTAAGAGAAGTATTGAAGGGCTAATGCTAAGAAAGGTATGATATGGCCTGGTGCCATGAATGGGAGCATCACTATACTCTCTTTTGTGACATTTCTTTTGAAGGACAGGGATGAAGTGGAGGAGAAAAGGAGGTGGTGTGTTAACAAAGGATGTGAATTGGGAACTTGTAAATAAATATTACAGAATTTACATAACAATATCACCAAAAAAAAATCTTAAATAACTCGTACACAATGCTGAAACGCTGTTATCTTGTTTTTAAATTGAAAAACAAAAAAGCTAAATTGTTTGTGCTATATTAAATAAATTTAAAAAACATATGAATTAGCAAATCCTTGTTTTTTATTCTACAATAATTCATTCTTGCACATATATTTATTTTTCTTTCTAAAACACTTGTTCACTTAAGCATAAGAGAATTACTCCTTCCCTGAAAAAACTTGTTTTTTCAGGCGAACTTCATATTTCAAGTCAAAACATAAGATCACAACCCATGAAAAGCTCAGTTTTTGTGTGAAGGTATTGATGTTTTCTAGGAGTTTTCTGAGGGGGATCTTGGATGTAGGTGCTTATGGATCTCATAGCCACGCTTTAAGAGCTTCGGAGCTTTCTGGCAAAATCCAGCAGTCCAATGCAAAACCAGATGAAGTGCTTATGGATCTTCTTGGACGCGCTGGAAGATTGAAAGAAGCTTATCATGTTCTCCAAAACAGTACTGAAACTAGGGAAGGTTGCCAGTTTATTAAGCACACTATTTTCTGCATGTTGTTTGCACAAAGATTTAGAACCGGAAGAGGTTTTATTTTGTTTTTCAGCTGTAAATATATCAAAATAATATCTTTATTTTTAAGAAATTATTTTTGATTCAAAACAATCTAAAAAACAATAAAAAAAAATCAATCTTTTTCAAAAACACTTCCCAAATACATTTCCAAACAAGATCAAAATCGTGAAGCTGTTTATCGAGAAGAATCCATATACTCGTGTTGCTTTATCAAAAATGTATCCTCTGCTAGGAACTGGGGCAGGGTAAGATTAAAGATGAAAGAGCCAGGACGCAGGAAAAACCCTGGTTATAGCTGGAATGAGATTGACAGGAGAATCCAACCATTCTTCGTAGAAGACAGGTCACATCCGACAGCAGATATGGTTCGACAACGTCTCACAATCATGGAAAAGGACATCAAACTGCCACCAGCAGAGAATATGTAAGACCAGCAAAAGGTTTTCAGATTGGAAAGATGAAACACATTCACATAACTCAATGGAAAAGCAATGAACGAGTGAGCTCATCATTATTAAACCCCAGATAAGGGTAGACCAGACGCAGAGGCTGTATCATGGATCAGAAATGTTAATCTAGATTAGTAAAAAAGTGGTAAAAAAATAAATCAAGTTTTATCATAATCTTTTTGAAGGGTAAAGAGTATAATAAAATATGGGATTGGTGAGAAAACCCCGGAAGAAAACAGAGCAGAATTGAAGCCAAAACGTTTATGATGCTTTACTTGTTTCCATATTAAAGAGGATAAACAATGATATATTATATATATTAATTAATTTATAAGCAGTCGATGACAAATAATTCCGTTGTCGTCCAGCGGTTAGGATATCTGGCTTTCACCCAGGAGACCCGGGTTCGATTCCCGGCAACGGAAATTTTATTTATTTTGTGATTTTTCCTTAATAATAAAGAATGCTATGTTATTTACTTTTTGGTCCTCGAAGAATAAATATTTCTAATATATTTGCATCAAAAAATTTATTTAATGTTGGTGGTTTACGGTTTCATGTATCCTTGTCTTATTCTCATTTTCTAATTTTGTTTAATAATAAAAGATATGTTCGAGATAAGTTGTGTACTAATAAGTTTTAAATTTTATTTTCAGATTATCTTGAAGAATGCATAATCCATGTTTGTCTAATATATTTTAAAAAAACAATTAATCAATTTATTAGGGATATTGATATTAAGGTTTAAACTAAGAAAAAAAAACATATCTGCCTCCTTAACCGTCCTTTCAAACTCGTAAAGTCCATCCCATCATCTCTAGTTCATTAAAACTCAAAAACATTTCTCCATTTACAAGGCTAAGTGGAAAAGAAAACATCCCACCAAAAAATATGAATAATTTGTGAGATCTAGAAGTCCAGTTGAATGATTTATTAACACATAAATTTCTTGGTTACAAATGAAAGAAAAAACCTACAGAAAGTTTAAGAAAAAAAATTGCAGATGCTAAATCAGTCAAGGTCCAGACTTGTACCTGCAAAGAACCTTACATCTTAAAACCCTATCCTGAACATAAAACCCTGGCATCACCATGATCTTAACCCGGCTCGGACCGAGTGATCTTTGTCTATCCACGAACATATCCTCCATGAAATGTGAATCGAAGCTTCTATTCTCTTCAACCCTTAAAATTCCCAGTGGCGGGTTGAATGAAAAGGCAAGCAAATGAAGCAACCATATGCATTTAGCAGCAACAAAAAATGATTGAAGCAGTTGTTCCGGCCATGGTCTGGTCCAATTCATTGTTGTAATAATACAACTCATCTTCTGATCACAGAACTTGCTAAACTCTTCACTGTAATACTTTGTCCCTTTCCTTAAAACTTCACTCCAACTAAGGTTTCTCAGCGCAACGAATGACGAAAACTGTGCTTGGCGGTCTAGGTTTGGGTCTAGATTCTTTGGCGAACCGTTCTTTTGAAAAACAGAGTTCTCAAAATCTTGGTAGAGTGATTGGTTTATAATGGCTTCCAAATGGTATGATACTGCCTTCGAGTACCTAGAATTTAGAGAGAGTTTGTGAGGTTGAAGAAGCAGGTTCAAGTTGTCCATGAGAGTGGTATCAGTTTCCTCAATCTGTCCTACCAGTGTCTTGCAGAACTGCTTCACTGAAAGTCTTGCTTCAGATACTATCTGTAAGAAACCTTCCACCATTGCATCTTCACTTACTGGCATCGAGTTTTCTCCATTTCCATCAGTGGATCTCCCTCTGTTCGGAAAGTTTCCGAGCTTTTCGATGATTAGTGAGTCCTTCGCTAGTGTTGCTTGCCTTAAGGATTTCTTTAACTCTTCACAGTAGCTCTCCAGGTACTCAAGCTTGTGCCCCTAAGTCCCCCAATGAAGATCTCATCTCGGCAACCTCCATTAAAGCTGCATCTCTATGCTCGTTTGCCTCCATCAATTGTCTCTTCAATGTTTCAATTGACAGCATCCCCAAGTCCTTGAAAATCTGTGAAACTTCCTCAGATTCTGTTCGGTTTGGCGAACTCTCATTCTTCTGCTTCTTCTTCAACTTAGGAAACAACCATGACATCACCCCTCGATTTTTCGGCTGTGATTGAAGGGATGAGTGAGAATCTGTCAATGGAACAACAATATTAGAATGCTTGCTATTCCTGGCAGCCTTTTCAGACTCTGTAATTATAGTAGCGGGCTTGCATGTATTGCAAGATGATACTGTTTTGAGGTCTCCCAAGCTATTCCTCCTGCAAGACTTGTGGCATTCTGTTCCAGGCGATGCGCGGAGCACTGTGATGTTGTTTGCAGAAGAGCTAGTGACAGATTTCTGATCTTCAGCTGGACAAATATTTGACTCCGAATTGGACATAGCAGAAGGAATTCCTTTCCTTGACGACGAGTTCTCCTTCCTGTAATCTGATAAAACACTTTCAAAGCCACTTCCTGCTTCTAGGCCAAACTCATCCCAGCTTTCTGATAGTGTTCTTGATTTTGGAAGAATCTGTTGATGTCCTGGGAACGGTTCATCTTCGTAACTCTATAGAAAAAATAATAGAGTCCATTGTCAAAGGTTAAAAAGCAGAAATTACACAAGCATTAAAATATATTCTTTCAATTATCACGAATGAAATCGAAGCTAACATCCACACAAATGTCAAGAATACAACAAAGGCTATAAAATCACGATCTTCCTTCAACATTAAAGATTACGTTCCAGATTTTCTTGGACTGTGAAAATGACCAGATTGCCCTATGAGAACATCTAAAAGCTAGGAAAGATTTATAAAGGAATTTACTAAACATTAAATAATTAATGCACATAATAAGATTATAACAACTAAAGTCACAATCATAATAAATAGTGCATTAGATTTCTGTTGTTTTTTTAGTTCAGTCATAAACCTGGAATCTCTCCTATTTCATGTTGAAGCAAAATATAGAACGAAAACAATGCAGCAGTGTCACTTTAATGAAAAATCTTCCCTTTTGAAGAAATGCTAAGATATGAATTACGAAGAGATTAAACAGCGAGAAAATTGCAAAGAAAGCAGAAACTTACAGGGGTAAAAACAGGGTAATCTTGAGCAGAGAAGTACGGAACAGAGCGTGAAACCGGGGAAGAAGATGGGAATCTGAGATTGGAAGGGCTGCTTCCTTGCATTAAAGCAGCATGTAAAGCTCTAAGCTCCACTGCCTTAGCAATGGCTGCCTGTATTTCTTGTCTCCCAACTTCCTGAGTGGTGCTGTCATGGTTTTGTAAGCTTTGAACAGCAGCAGCAGCCATGAAAAACAGAGCATATAAACCAAAGAAAAGAACAAAATCTGACCAATTCTGTGAAGATAGAAAAGGAACAAAATGGGATTTCAGAGCTGAGTGTCTGGTGCTTGGATTTGATTTAAGATATGAAGATGATACGGTACCTAATGAAGTTAGAACCAGAAATATAGCGAGAGAGATAGAGCAGGGAGGGTATTGAAAATCCAAGGTGCTTTTGTCTTTGTCCAATATAGAATGTGAGCATGTGAAGAAGCTAGAGATGTGGGAAGTTGTAGTGGTTTTTACTCTAAGTAGGCATGACATGGGTAGCCTTGCATATTTACAATAATGCCCTTAATTATGTATGATAGCATAAAAAATACTCATGGGTAATGAATGGTGGTGTACCAAAAAGAATATGATTGCATTTGGTACCATCATCACTATCTTGTACACCAGATTGTTTCTTGTGGTGGTGTTTTTTTCAAGTTTTAGTTTTAGAGCCCGTTTGGTTGTGCATTTGAACCGGTATTTTGCCAAAATTTGAAAAAAAAATTTATTTTAAATAAATATGTTTTAGTGTTTTTAGATTATTTTGATGTGCTGATATCAAAAATGATTTTTAAAAAATAAAAAACAAATATTTTGACGTATTTCGGCACAAAAAGCACTTTGAAAAGCTACCGCAATCGCACTCTCAAACAGGCTCTTAGTCTCTGATGGTAAGGGTGATTGAGGTCGTTTTTTTAAAGTTTTTTATTTAGAAATGTATCAAAATAATATTTTTTATTTTTTAAAAAATTATTTTTTATATCATCACATGAAAATAATCTAAAAACAATAAAAAATAATTTAAAATAAAAAAATATTTTTTTTCAAAAAACACTTTTAAAACGCAGAAACAAACATACACTTGATATTGCTACTATACTTAAGTAATCATACAAGCAAATCACATTAGGGTTAATTTCCTCTTGATGGTACAATGGTAATTCAATAGATGTAATGATATGAGCTGTCCAAATGGAGTTCTTAGCCAAAGGTTCATGTGGGGGGACAGAGATATCTAACACCTTCCAAAACACTTCTTCCCCCTCTTTCCCTTGCATGGTGGTGCCACCCTGGGGACCAGAATGAGCCCTGTCTATTGCTTGTCAAATATCAAAAACACCCATCACAAAATATGAAAGTCCCCCATTTCTCAATTTGAAAATCAGGGACCTAATAGTAATATTTCGAAGAATCAAGGGTGTTCTAGAAAAGATCAAAGGGTAGCTAGAGCAGTTTACTTTGATGGGATTTTTTTAATATTTTGTGTGTGTTTTTGTTTATTTGGAAATGGAATTCCAAGTAGGATTGTGGCGTAGCTTTTTAATATTGAGTTCTTCTTTCCAGTAACCACTTTGAATATAAAAATCTTAATTAACTTTTGTGAGCCAACCACCCCATCAAAAAGCTAGAAAGGGTTTGTCAACCTCCACATGCCCAAAAAAAAGGTGATCATCTTGTTTAATCAAGAACACTTTATTGAGTCCGCATATAAGATAATGTTAAATAGATTTTTGTTCAAAGAGAAAATGTAAGTTTTAATATGGTTTTAAGCATTAAGATTAGATAAAATATTAAATTCAATTGGGGTAGGTTAATCTACTAATTTATCGACCATTTTCTATTTGAACTGAGTTTAAAAAATTAATTTATAGTTTGTTCATTTTAATCCCATTAAAATCTAATTTGGTTTTAAAAAAAATAGCATTGTATATATATATATATATATATATATATATATATATATATAAACCATTTTAGATGAATTAATTAATTGATAATCCAAGCCTTTAAGCAAACTAAATAGGATTTAATAATTTGCTTAAATTACGAGGTAGTAACAATTTTCACTCCTGAAATTAATTTACTTGAAAAATTGTCCGATGCCTTTGTCAAGATTTTGGAGTCTTGCCTTCATGGTCCAAGCCAAGTCCTTGTTGCTGACAATTCGGGCTCCCCATTTTTGTTCTTTTTCTGCAATCAAAATCATCCACGTCGCATCAAAATAAATTATTTTAGGAAAAGTCTACAAACAATTATTTGTAAAATCTTACAAATTAACATGGCAAGTTGTGTAAATAATTTACAAGATCATACGTATTAATTATTAAAAACATCATCTTGGTGTAATTTTTCTTATTTATATCTTACTTTAATATTTTAAAGTTATATGATGATCTTTGCCCCTTTGAACGGGCCGGAGATCCCATTTCTTATTCTTTTGCTTGCAGGTTGCCTGTGCTCCGTCATGTTATGACATATGGTCGAGCACATGGGGGTCACTCACTCGGAGAGCATGGACTAATTAGGGTTCAAAGACATCATCTTCTTCCATCGAGAACACATCCATACATACATCCATACACACATGATGACATACCCAAGCATGTGACTTGCCATATCATCAAAATCCTCTTCAAGCTAACATGCCCGCAGGTCAGGGCCACTCAATCCGTAAATACTTTTCCCTTTATGTGTAATGATGACAAACCATGGTCACAATATTCACAAGTTTTAAGAGTATTTTTAAAAATATATATTATTTTAATGTATTTTTTATTTAAAAAATAATTACTGTTTAAAAATAATATAATCACATCTCGAACGGTCAATAAGCCCATAAAAGGGTAGCATCTCTCATGAATCTATATTAGTGTAAAATTTTAAATTTGAAAAATAGGGTACATGTTTTCGTAAGGGTAAAAATCACATGTGATCCCTCTACTTTACACATCTATTCAAATTAAGCTATGCAATTTAGGTTGAATCGAATCAGACCCCTTGATTTACTGTCTATTAAAAAGAAATCCTTTTTACAGTTAAATCATTCATTTGACCGATTGAATAGTGAAAAAAATGGATGAAGTAGCAGAGAAATCACTCCTAAGGGTGATCTGATCAAGAGGGTCTGACCTGAACAATATAAAAAAAGTTAAGGGACTGCATATGATGTTTGCCATTTTTAAAAAAGTACAAGTCCGTTATAATTAGACTACAAATGATCTCACAGACTGCCTCTAGTCTTCAAATTAATCATGATTTAAACTAGATTTCTAGTTGATTTAGATAAGACAACAACTCCATTAAATTCGGTAGCTCATATGTATTTTCAGTGCGTTAATTAAATCAATTTAAACCTGATTAGATCAGGTCAACATAAAATTATCATTTGAAAAAGTAATTGACCCGATAATTGGAGAATTTATCTCAAATACAACCATGATTCAAAGGGATAAATAAATAAAAAAGTACAATTAATCAAGTGCATGAGCAGGAAAATGCAGGCAGCATGCTTTCTTTCTCATCATGAGATGGGCGCCAGTGATACTACTCTGCAGATGTGGAGTAAATACTGAGGGTGAAAAAAGGAGTGTATTTTTTGCTGGCTTGCTTTCCTCCTCGTATAGTGTTTTGTTTTTGTCCTGAATTGCTTGTTGTGTATTCGTAAAAGTAGATTCCAATTCTCATGCGTGGGGTAATAATGATAGCTCTCAAAATATATTAAATCAAAATGTATAAATAATTTATATAAATAATTCCAAGCTCTTATGCCTTTTATTAAATCAAAATTAGTGAGGAAGCAAACTAATCCAAGACAATAAACAGAACCCGTGAATTAGGCATCAATTATTTTTCGAAAGACTCGTAATATGAAGACAAATTTGCATCTATTAAACACCTAGTAGTAGTACTCGGCCCCTGATGTGAAGAATCCGTGTATTGGTGCAGCATAATTGAATCCTAGAGAGAGAGCATCTTGTTATGTAAGATACCAATTAATCTCGTGTGATAAACTCTGTCCGGTTTCTCCAAGGTAGTGTCGTTGCCACATATCAACGACATAACAGATAGGGTTGTTTGACGTTTCTGATTTGTTTTCTTACATAAAAACGCGTTTAATTAACTGTTTTTTTTTATGACATCGATTTGATAACACCGTGTCGAGGTCTTCTACAGCCTGCATCAACCAGATAGAATTTTTATGGAATGTTTATTGTTGGCAACACAGCCCTCTTATGACAAATAAATTAATTCTATAGACCGTTAATTTGTCGATAGGGTGGCATTAATCGTTACTCTGCTGTCTTCCCTCAGCCGCATACGTGGCTTCTTTTTTTATTATGCCTTTTTTTTAAAAATTGATATCCACTTGCATGCAAATATATTAATTATCGGTGCTAATTATTTGCATCAGAAAACAAATTATACTAATCCTGATTAGAAGGACCATGGAGCACGACGAAAATAATTACGCAATGCAATTTCTCATTTAATCTGGGGAAAGTTTTACAATTAAGCCCTCTCCCCTCTAATCCTGCGGGCCAACTGGATATCCTTGGGCATAATGGTGACCCTCTTCGCATGAATGGCACACAAGTTTGTGTCCTCAAACAACCCAACAAGGTATGCTTCCGCTGCCTCTTGAAGGGCTGCCACCGCACTGCTCTGGAACCTCAAGTCCGTCTTGAAATCCTGGGCTATTTCCCTCACCAGCCTTTGAAATGGCAGTTTCCTTATTAGCAGCTCGGTGCTCTTCTGGTACTTCCTGATTTCCCTCAGCGCCACTGTTCCTGGCCTGAAACGGTGCGGCTTCTTCACTCCTCCGGTGGCCGGAGCCGATTTCCTGGCTGCCTTCGTGGCTAGCTGCTTCCTTGGGGCTTTCCCTCCGGTGGATTTTCTTGCTGTTTGCTTTGTGCGAGCCATTGAAACGAGTGGGTTTGGGTTTCTGCTTGATTCCAGAGAAAAGGAGGGAAAGTTGGTGTTTTGAGTGTTTTTGATGCTCGATTTTTATAGGGGAAAGCGAGCGGGAGAAGTGGGATAATGAAATGGATTTCAGACCGTTGTTTTGAAACGCTATGAACGGTGGAGATGGCGATCAGTGTGCGATGTGATGTGACCAATAGGGTTCTTTTGACTGGCGGGCTCTGATCTTTTAAAAACCTTTCGGCTCTTTTAAAATTTGGAGACCACCTCTTCTTATGGTGAAAAGTTGTGGGCCGCGGGATCTCGAAGAGATCGACGGTTGCGAATGTCTGGAGAAGTGTAAGCGGGATCACGATCCGCGTGCTTTGTTAAGTAGCCAGTGGAAATGCTTTATTTGCGCGGACAAATTTATTAGAGCCAGCCGGGTTGGCTGATTAGTGACCCGCTAATTCATAATCTAGCCTAAGCTAAGCTCAATCGGGTTAGGGTTTGAAGTCAGTCAAACCCGAGAAATCTAGCAAAATGTAAATCAAATCCGAGTAATCTAAGTAAGATGTTGATTGGTATTGTTGTTGTGATTTTATAATGTTTTTTATTTAAAAATAGATTAAAATAATATTTATTTAAAATTTATTTTTAACATAAAAAACATATCATATAATTATTTTAATATTTCTTAAAAACATTTTTGAAATAAAAAAACAAACATGTTATAAGTAGAGTGAGGTGATTTTATTATAGATCGTTTTGGTACTCATCATTTTCAACATATTACCATCATCATTGATGCTCTTATAAATAAATTTAAGCTGTTAAGCTATTGAAAATCATTTCCTGGTAGGAAATATGGTTTGGAAAAATGGTTGTAAGGGCTATTGAAAGAGAAGTGTGGGGCCATTACATAATCCAGGATGCATCAAGCACTTTTAGATGGAAATCAGGACAGATTGTGATTAACCAGAAAGCTGATCCAGCCTGTTTCTTGGGATCATTATCTTCGAGTGACAACAACATTTTCTTCAGACATGGTAAGCTCGAGGCTGTCCTTCTGTTCTGTGACAAATATTCTTGCTGAACACGGGGAAGAAACAATGGGAACTGTGTTGAATCTCCTCATCAAATCACACTACTTTCTATGTAGAAAGCAATCAATGAAGTTCATTTTGAGGGAGATTTCGGCCGAAATTATTCACTTACTGGGAAAAGGAAACAGAAAAATAGCATTTATTCTTCACTCCATTCGGGGTCTCTAAATCACTTTGAAGCTCTAAAAACTATGATGTTCTCTTTTGACAGCACCAACATCACCTTAAAAACATCAATTTTGGACAATGAACAATAGATTGGTCCATTTATTTTTTCCATAAAATTTCAAACTCAACACTCGTTTGCTCATACCCCTTAAACGGGTTCTCAGAATCAAATGTATGTAACATGAGATAACCCCTAATAGAAAATGTAGTTGACAATTAGTTTTTTCAATTCAGGCAATACTTTATGGCCCTTATTATATCTGTATTTGAAAACCTTCTTGAAAGGTTTCTCCTTGAATGAAGCCCATTGATCTTCGGTAAGGGAAGAGTTGGTGCGATCTAAGTTCTTGACAGATTAATTAATTTCCAAGTTATATCTTGATCATTCTTTCTAGCAACTAAACTAATCTTAGCGAAGACCATAAGCAACAATTCTTGATGTAACTCAAAATTCAACATAGTATTTATCCTTTACAACCACTAGAAAGCTCTTTTTTAATGAATGATTCAAGTACTTTGGAAATCCCAGCTTCAGGTGTGAAGCACAAGCAAAATGCTTTACTTTATTATGATTTATTGTCTTAAGAAAAGATACTGCCCATCAGTACAAGACTAGAGAAAATCAAAGGTGTAACACCAGATAACCCTTAAAAGATGCTTGTGTTAAGGAGCAAAGTTTAAGTTACTAAGAGCATCTCCAGCGGAGATGGCAAATGGAGTGCCAAAATTAAAATATTAATTTTTTTAGCAATTTATAGCTTCTATTCATGCTCCAGCGGGAATGCTATTTGCCCTAAAAAAGGTGGCCCCACCTTGGGGCCACCTTTTTTATATATTATAATATATATATATATATAATGTAATATATATATTAGAAAATAATATAATTATATCAAAAATATTTATTTTTATTTACAAATACCTTAACAAGAGAGTAAAAATTTATATATAAAATTAATAATTATATAACTTACTCCTATTAGTTATATAATCAATGTTGGAGGGTTTTTTAAAAGCATTTATTTAATTATATAACTTACTCTTATTAATTGTATAATTAATTGCATAATTAAACTACATACAAAATAATTATACTATATTTAAAATAATATAAAAATAAATGGCTCTCCAAAATGGCTTTTACCACTGGAGCACACATCAACAAAAATGTCATTTTTACACTATTCAAAGTGCCATTTTAAAGATTTGGCACTTCAAAATAGCACTCCCCACTGGAGATGCTCTAAGTTTATGATATAATTTATATTTTTTAATATATTTTTTTTAATTTAAAGCTATTTGGGCTTGAAAATTGTATAAATTTATATTATTTTGTACTTGATTTTTATCAAATAAAATAAAGATAGTGAGATTTGATCTCGTGACTACTGAGTTAACATGGCTCTGATACTATATTAACTAATCATCTTACCTAAAAAAATAAAATTATAAAATATAATTTATATTATTTTTTAATATTTATAAGACGAAGAATGTATCACTGTGCATGAAAATTCAGGCGACAGGCCTGGGTATATGCTTCGATTCAAGCAATACCTTATCTACTTGCTGGTCATACAGCTGGTGACTGGGTACACCAATAATTATTGATTTTGCCAGCCATTTTCTTTGATGAATTTCCAGCACTGGAGTGGAGGGTTCGAATATAATATATAGATATGTGTGTGTGTGTGTGTGTCAGTGTGTGTGTCTATGTATATATATATATATATATTCTCGAACCTCGTTTCAAGTATTGCATCGAAGGTGGAAGCATTTTCCACAATGGCTTCAAGGCATTACAGTTATATTGGCTTACACGCTAACAATACTCTATTATGAACCTCGTTTGATGGATAGCACAATGCAAGCAATCATGGTGGAGACACTTAGCTCTTGTTGCCCTGCAACTCAGATTATTATTATTATTATTATTTTTTTCACGTGATTTTTGTTACATTAATGAAATGGCCACCCTTCTTTCTTCTTTTCTTTTTTTAATTTCTTGATACTTCTGAATAACATCTCTGTCTGGTCAACTATTAGTAATCGTGGAATTCCCAGTCTCCCTCTACTTTTATTGAATTTGACGTCAAGTAGATCCTTGCTCGGCCACAACTTAAACTCGACGGAGCTCTGCTGCACGCGGCATGTTTAGAGTTTTGAGTTTCCCTGGCTTCTGGCAAATTCTTGGAGAGTCTACAAGATGTTGCACTTCTGAGGAATTGATTCCATTACTACAAGCTTAAGTTAGGCTAGCAATAGAAATAGCTCTCTGAAGGATCAGGGAATTCTGAAGTCTGTACTTAACATTGTGCATAAACCAACAAGAAAAACCACTTGTGTTCATGCTTTCACTCGAGACTCCATGGT
This sequence comes from Salix suchowensis, assembly GCA_029030765.1. Taxonomy (NCBI): domain Eukaryota; kingdom Viridiplantae; phylum Streptophyta; class Magnoliopsida; order Malpighiales; family Salicaceae; genus Salix; species Salix suchowensis. Next base: position 830,478 of record CM054982.1, read on the forward strand.
TAAGAAACCTTAAGAAATATTCTGCTGAAATCAACGGTTGCTCCGCCATGCAAAGGGTGGTTTTTCTCCGCCTTTTGGATATTTCTTGGACTAATTTGCCTGGGCAACCCAGCCCGTTAATTAGTTTCTCCAAAGCCCATCTATCAACCCCAAACTCAAGGCCCATATACTATGAAAACTCTGAAACTTGCCAGTATTATAAATTTATTGTATATAACTAATTTAAGATTTTGAAAATAAAGTTTCATATCGTAAGCGTAATTCTCCATCCAAAGATTTTGATTTTAAATTTTATTGTGAAAAATAAAGATAAGATTTTAAACTCCTCATCACATGTTTTAATGCGAAATTAAAAGGGTGCCTTTGTTTTGTCGAGACAGAATATTTTGGTTAAGAATTGAAATTTTAACTACATTTATTTTACTTTAAAGATTTCAAAATTAACTCTATAAATTTTTTAAACAAAATAAATATAATTATGGTGACTAATCTCAACAGAAAATATAATAATTTTAAAAGAAATTAAACTCTATATAAGCCGATCGTTGGAGCTCATCGAAACCAGAAATATCTCAACAAATAAAAGAAAGCAGGGGGGAAAAAGAAAATCCCTCTTATGTCCGACCCGCCAAATGAATCAAAATGGATCAAACTCAATGGAGCCACTTCCAGTGAGAGAATAAGTTACGGATCTGAGCATAGCTGAACGTCTGAGCATGTCCATTAATCAACATATTTGAATTACGCAACCTTGATCCAAATAGCTAAACTATTGATTATAAATATTGCATCTGCTAAGGTAGACAATGAAGCAAACCTAAAATGCTCAATCTGCTAAGCAACAACTCATCAGATATTGCTGATCCAACTTCACTAAGCCCTCTCCCCTCTGATCCTGCGGGCCAACTGGATATCCTTGGGCATAATGGTGACCCTCTTGGCATGAATGGCACACAAGTTTGTGTCCTCAAACAACCCAACAAGGTATGCTTCCGCTGCCTCTTGAAGGGCCGCCACCGCGCTGCTCTGGAACCTCAAGTCCGTCTTGAAATCCTGGGCTATTTCCCTCACCAGCCTTTGAAATGGCAGTTTCCTTATTAGCAGCTCGGTGCTCTTCTGGTACTTCCTGATTTCCCTCAGCGCCACCGTTCCTGGCCTGAAACGGTGCGGCTTCTTCACTCCTCCGGTGGCCGGAGCTGATTTCCTGGCTGCCTTCGTGGCTAGCTGCTTCCTTGGGGCTTTCCCCCCGGTGGATTTTCTTGCTGTTTGCTTTGTGCGAGCCATTGAAATGAGTGAAATTGAACTTTGGGGCTTTGGGGTTCTGCTTGCTTCTAGAGAAAAAGAGGGAAAGTCAGGGTTTTGAGTGTTCTTAATTAGGAAGGTAAATTAGGTTCCTACGATTTTTATAAGGCACGGAGTCTGGTGATGGAGGAAGGAAGGAGACAGTGAAACGGGATTTGAGCCGCTGATCGATAAGCCAATGGACGGTAGAGATGGAAATCCGAGCACAATTAACCCGGCCAATAGGATTGCTTCTTTTAGGCGGGCTCGTTTTTCGTCTTTTGGATCTCCGTACCTTTCTCACGTTGGGGGGAGGCTTTCTGGACCGTGGATGCGGAGGGATCCGCGGTTGTAAATGTTTAGAAAAGCGTGATGAGGATCACCATCTGCTGAGTGACCAATAGAAATGCTTGATTTGCTTCCTTTTTAGAGATTTTGGGAGATTAAATATGGACCGTTGATTTTCTATCGAACTTTCCTGGATGTCATCATGGATTCATCTGTCTGATAAACCATAATTATTAAACCAACTTGGAGGTTAAATTGAAAATTTTGACATTCTGTTCAAAATTTTAATTTAAATAGATAAGATATTAATGGGATCAAATTTAATTTTATTAGTCATTATAAAAATAAAAATTTATTTAATAAAAAAATATAAACTTGATTTAACATGGAAACCCAAATATTTTTTCAAGTCAATTTCAAAACTATATGATAAATTAATTATTGGGGTTAATCTCAAACAAAATAAAAATGATTAACTTTTCACAGCACAATAATCGGTTTCTAGTTATCTATGCACGGAATGAAATTTTCATTTTTCCAAAAATTTGAAGAAAAAAATACTTACCAGATGAATTTCTACTTTAGAATACAAATTCACATTTTTCTATCATCATAAGAATTAAAATAAAAAAATAAACAATTATTTGTCAAACAAGTTGTTAGATCTAAGTCTTTAATAAAAACAATGATGCTTTGTTTTTAAATTATTTTTTTTGATGATCATGGTACCAGGTTTGGTCAAATCAATTGTCGAGTCCACCTGGTTTGACCGAGTCAATGATTCTTAGTTCAGATTAAAACTCATTCCGAGTCGTCTCCGACCAACCCACGGGACTAGGTTTAGCAGTGTCCTGCTAATATCAAAATTAAAATGAATGTGACATGTATAACTAGAAAGATGACTAGAAGTTTTACTGTCCAAGAAATCGTCCACTCATATGTATATGGGTGTATGTATGCATGCATGCATGTATGTAAATGAAATCAAAGGAAATTCTTGACTGGGACATTTTCTTCATACACAGCGATCACCAAGGAAATGTCAAGGAAGAAGCACAACGAGAAATAAAATATATTATACCCAGTTGTTTGGAGGTGAAAAATCATGGAACCGAAATGATGCTTCTCCGGCAGTGTCTCGACCAAGCCTAAAGTCTGCCTCGTTCACTACATCATTCGGAACATCAACTGGCAGAGGCAGTATTTGATTCTGACTATGTTGGCGTGCCAGCTGAATTTCCGGTGGGAATGCAAGAACAGGAGGGGAGACAGACCTAAACCTAGCACTGCCTGTACTTGGTGACGGCAATGTCTTTGTCCCACAGGAGAACATGAATGAGAATAGGCACCTTGGCATGGCGATGCAAGGAAAGTTTCTGGCTCAGTGAGACAGTGTCGAAACACCGGACCGCTCCTGTTGACGAGACCATCCATGGAAGGACTTTCTGGTTCGATAATCTTGAAACGACTAGTAATCTGGATGCACTCTTGGCTTCTTCGTATAGATTGCTGAGCCCTGACCTTGTCGAGGGTGTGTTTTCGTCAGCATCCATGACAGAGGAAATGTAGATGAAGCCCTGTCGATACAGAGCGAGTACTAAGAAAGCATGTTCAAAACTACATGTTACTCATCGGAAAAGACAGCCGTTGTGGTTGGTGGCTGGAGAGCTCGGTGGAATACGTACCTCTTCTGTGCGGCTAATGGCGAATCCAAGCTTTGTATCATCTTCTTTTATTTTGACCTCAATCGCAAATTCTCCACATAAAGGTGCATACCAGAGACGAACTGCTCTAACCACACCGATATCGACCCCGTGATAATCCTCGAAACCATACAAGCTAACATGAGCAAGATTCGACAAATCAGACAATGAACCAGTATTCACAGTTGAAGAAGCTGTCTCTCCAGATATCTGTCCAAATTATATGAGAAGCAAACATCTCGTTATTTCAGCCGAGTGTAGATTGCCAGAATCATAGAAAGTATCTTATAATGTGGATAAGATACAGCCAGTAGGTATTATCAAAGCATCTCTATGATAATACTGCTGGAGAAGATACATGTTTTCCATGTAATTTGAACAGAAAATTAGATAGCATATTCATCTGACAAACTACAACTAGAGTGGTTACCTTGGTAAGCAGGGATTCAGTTTGAATGTTCATGAAAACAATTGGAACCCCAGAAGCCTGGGATGCGTGCAGCCACGCATTAGCCCTGGCAAGAGTGTCCTCCAAGTCATTGTACCGAGAAGCTACCCGATCGGAAGCTTTTGGGAGGAGGAGTAAAGAAAGAAAGCTGCTTGAATGGGGAACATTTAGGTATTCCTGCATCCTCTTTTCCCACGGATATCCCACATATCCATCCTGGAGCTTAGCCCTCTGTAATGCACTAACAATTCTGGAGCTTCTTGAAGCTGTAAAATGCAACTAATCATTTCACATAGATAGAAACAGTAGCAGAAACACAAATACAAGCTGCAGAAGATCTAATGTTGTTCCTGACCACAGATTCATTTGCCTGGATTTATCAGCTACCTACTGTAAAATGGATTTGAAATGGATTCAAGTGGCTGGGACAGGTGAGATGCACTGTAGAATTTTGACAGTTTTAAATTATTCAAACTATTGATTGGGATTTGTGAGACAGGATTGAAGGAATGCAGTTAGGTTCAGTTCGTGAAGACATGGAAATGCACAAGTCATAGGACACAAAGAGCCAAGGTCAGAAAGTGAAAGGGCCAGTTGTTTTAAGCAATTATTAAGGGATCTTTTAGCTCTAGCTGAAGGTTGGAAAATGGTAACACGGGTGCTTCTGCGTTTTCAAATATACTTTTGAAAAAAATTAATTTTTTATTTTTAGTATAAATTAGATTATTTTTTAATGATTTTTAAATTATTTTTATATTTTAATATATTTTTAAATGAAAAAATAATTTCAAAAACAACTCAACCATTCTCTCAAACAATAATCACACACATATCACAGTTACTTTAAACCAGATCTAGGGGCTAAAAGAGGGCATTACACATCAAACAGAGCAAAAACCAACATGAGATTCATAGAAAACTGCATTCTTCATCGAATATTGTGATCTTAAAACTTATACTTAATTTTCCATTTGCCACCCCTCACATTCAAGCATAATCCATGGCACTCAAACACTGTTCTCTCTTATCGAAGCATCAAAATCCGAGTCCGCGGAAAAGGAGAATTGTAAATAAGATAAGATGTAAACTAATTGATACTAACAAGTTAAGCAACTTGAAAACGTGAAATGCCTGTACAATGAATCTAACATTCATCAAACAATGGTATGGATGCAATCAGTTGTGGTGGAGAAATTCTTCCTGGCAGCCAGTGTTTCCTGCAGAGTGTGAACTCTACAAAGTCCAAAACCATAGCCGCTAATCCATGTGTAAACACCAAGCCTCAATTTTGAAAAGTTGAAATATGATCAATCAAAAGTATGCTGTGATAAAAATAGGTGACCTAACGAATGCAACTAATAAAAGCCAAGCCAAGACTATTCAAGTCAATTTGCGAGAAACAGATGTCACCACGTCATGTTCACCACCCCAAATTAGAGGCAACAGGTGATGAAAGGAGTGCTGCACCTTCTTGAGATTGACAAGACATAAAATGAGAAAATTCATGAAGCCAGGTGGGTCGAGAAGATAAACTCTAGACATGAAATCCACTGTCCATCTAGAAAACAATTAAAAGTAATGATTGTCTTTAAAGAAAAAAAACACTACTAGGAGAGAATTATGTGACCCATTAGTCAATGCCCACCAAATTGTGCCTCCCTTAGTAGATTTCACACATTTTATTGAGTACAAAAGGTTTAAAGCAACTTGATATTTTTAATTTCTCCTCGTGACACCCCCTCAGCTTTGTTATAATAACTCTAGTTTAAAGCTTTATAGAGTATTTTCGGATCAGTTTCCGAAAAAGTTAAAAGAAGCTTAACCCTGGCAGCTTCGTATGAACATAAAAATCAAGAAATTAACCCTCCCCCCACATGATTGTCTCTAGAAGAAAAAAAAGGTACTCGTCAAAAAGTCAAGGTCAAAACAAAACAGAAACTCAAAAGGATTAAACTTTTCAAAGATACATACTAAGGAAATCACCTTGTAATTCATAGCACTCGGCGTCAGTCCGATCTGTGAACCCGACAGAATAGTTCGGATCCGCAATAGACCTCAAGACATATTTGTTTTTATAGCCCGACTCGGGCACAACACAGGCATGCAACTCAGCAAACTCATCTTCACCACGTCGAACTCGAACAACAATCGAGGTCTCTTTGTTTTTGAACGAGCTATGAAGTATCTTTTGAACCCCACTTTTCCCGTTCTTGAATGGAGCTTTATATCTTGTCAGCCCAGACACGGATGACGACGACGAGGACGACGACGACCCGGATCCGATAAGAATTTCTTCAACTATATCTCCTGTTTGAAGCATGTCTACCTTCCATTCGTCAGCCTTTGAACTTCCCTTTCAGGCATTCTATTGAGAGAACTAGAGTTGATTTCGAGTCCCTGCCTGGTGTTTCTGGTGGCGAGTTTCGGTCCATGGTCATTTTTCGGGTCAGCCTGTGATTTCTTGAGACGGGAGGTTTACTGGTTTGGTGTTGATAGGGTGATCGTTGCCTGGTCGATTAAGAAGAGTCGATCCCTGTAACTAAACAAGGACAAGAATCATAGATAGATTCTGGATTCTAGTTCTAGCTCTAGATTCTGAGAGAGAGAGAGAGAGAGAGAGAGAGAGAGAGAGAGTTGCTGGAAATGATTTTGAGAGGGGTTTACGAGTTGATGGTGTCGTAGTGGTATTGTATAAGATTACTTTTTTGGAGGGTTGTTTCGTGTGTTTGGACTTTAGAGAGATAAGAAGAGGGGTAGTAGGGATGGTGGACAGGTCAAACTATTCGGTTTTTTCAATTGTTTTTATTTTCTTACATAAAATCAAATAAGATATTACTCGAGATTTACATACCAGGGTTAATTTCTATCTAATTAAACATTGAAGTTGATTCTAGCTAAGTTTTCATGGTGGTAAATTACTAATAATGACCAGTATGATCAATCAAGATTAATAACACTAGTCTGGCTAAGCAAGTAACTAAATTTCAAAGAGATTAAAACAAGCTAGGGCATGGTAACTTTCTTAAAATAGTGTCCTTGAAGTATGATTAATTATTTTAATATGTTTTTAAATAAAAAATAATCATTATCAACTCTTGATGGTGCCTAAGTGTGTGTATATATATATAGCAGTAATTTTGAGAAAAAGAAACGACCAGCTGTGTGAGACAAAATAAATCGTAATTAAAAATATCTTGATTAAGAAATTGCTGGTTAGAGAAGCACTTACATCAGGCGAACACGTGCTGCTCGTCAATTAATCAAAATAAGATGGTGACCGGTCACCGGTCAAGTCTTTTGTATATTCGTGGTTACATCCTGCCAGCCATCATAATGGGCAGCGATGGAAATTAATTAATTCATTGATGGTGTCTTTTTCTTTTTTCTTTTTCTTGCTTGAGAAAACCATTTCATGAACAGGCCAGTTACCGGTTATTTTTACCTTCGTCCATGGTTGGAAGATATGCTGCACGATTATTTTCACGCATACCATATGTTATAAGATCTGGGTCACCTATTAAATCTTTTTACTAGATCAACCTTTTTTTTATTTACTTTTTATCATGAATTAAATCATAAGATTAACCGGTTAAACAAAATTAAATAATAAATTTATTATACTATTTAGATGATACTTCATATATCAATATTTTGATATGTTGACTTAGTTGATGGTGATATTAACATATTTAACATCATATATTATATGTCTCATTTTAATATAGCATATCTCATCTCAAAATCATGATTTATACTAACATAATGTTTTTTAAAATCTTAAAATAGGAAAGGGTTTGAAATATGAATTTTCCCATCTCTGGACACATTTAATCAAACTTCATCATACAAAAAAGTCGGTCCATTTCCACTTATATTTCCAATTACCACTCTCCCTTGCTTTAATCGAAAAAAGAATAATTCTCATGACTTGCAAACTGCAACTCTCCTCACAGTTATCTACTGGTTAATTCTTAACTAGGATTTTATGTAATTTATGGAGTTTTATTAGAATAAAAGAATAAGATTTATTTTAATCATATTTTAAAAAGACACAATCTAAATCACAAATTAACTAAGAAAATAAATCAGTTAATACTTGGATTTTAATTAAATCAAGCGGGTTAATCAAGTAAACTTTCAATCTAAACCAGATTAATTAAAAAAAAATGTATATATATGTGCTAAAAAAAATATTTTTTCTTGACGCATACTATTCAATTCAAACCCCTTATTAGCTTTAGATTTTAGGTAGGGAGAGAGAGAGAAATAGAAAAAAGAAGAGAAAACAAATAAATATATTTCTTACATTTCCGTGCAAGTGGCTCCACGGAAGCAAGACAGACGATGCACAGAAGTTTTCTTGGACAACGATTAGAAGGTTCTTATAATACAGTTGACTAAGTTGAAAGATTCCGTGCACGCGCTGTTTTGGAGAATGAAGCTACGACCCAATCACTTATAGGAGAGAAATATTTTCCTTAAATTGCAAGTCATTTGTTAGCTCGCAAGTGACATGCACGAGCCTTATGACGTAAGAGGTTGGTGACTGTGAGCCGACGCTATCATCCATGAAAATAATTATTTTTAATATTAATATATGAAGACAGTATGAAAAATACTAAATAAAACAATTTTTTAGTAAAATATACAAATAAAAAATAATTATTTGTTTCCAAAAATACATTATCAAACATATTCTTAGATTAACGGGAATTAAAGCTATTTTTTAAATATGTTTTTCTAAGAATATTAAATTAACATTTCTTAAATATAGTTTAATTATTTAATATACTTTTCAAATAAAATACTATTTTTTAAAAATAGAATGTAAGAGAAAATGAATTTCTGTTCAAGAAAGTATCAACCCTTATATACCATGACCATTTATTAAAGTTGACTAGAATGATAGAAAATAAATTCTTTTTTTTTTCATCCCCTTATTAGATTTTCCAACCCACTCGGTACGCGCTTTTATACAAGAGAACAAATAATTATGTAGTTTAAAACTTTATTAATATAAGATTATAATTTTTATTACAAGTTTTATAAGATTTCAAAGAAAAAAAATATCATTCATACTCTCTCTCTCTCTTTTAATTTTTATTATTAATTAAGATCTTCGAGCTCTCCTCCTCAAGCATGGCAATTAAGGAGGGCAACCTTCAGCTTGCTCATGGGAGACAGGTCGTGGCTAGCTCACGTGTCCATGATTATAGAAAGGAAGGCTATAAATGCACCTTCACTGTCAAGATCCATTGCTATTTTATTATAGCTTCTATCTATTTCTATTTCTATTTCTATTTTCTCTGTCAAAAAACAGTGAAATATGCATCACTGAATTGCAAAAGTCGGGGTCCCGTGCCTAGCTGCCTTGTTTTTTCCACATCAAAACACCAAGCTGGGAAAACCACAGTGGTCGGATTCATATGTATTGCCAGAAAAAAATAAAAATAAATCACAGCTATAAGTTAAAATTAAAGGAAATTAATTATAAGCATGAAATGATTGATTGCATAATCCAAATATTGGAATTTAGTTATGGAAATTTCCATGTTGCTTCTTACAGCACGTCTATAATTTAGTAATTTAGCGGATGATACCGACCTTTGTATTTAAAAATGGCCTCACAAACTATTTATGAAGTAGACGGCGTTTGAAATATATACTATATAGTAATTTTATTATTATCACAATTAATACTAATTTATAGCATTAATAGTGCCACCGTCCACTACTAATATGAAGTATATAGTATGAGCAACTTGGCTGTTCATATTCTATACATGAACTAGCCTGTTGTATATCTAGCTGTAAATGAGTTTGAAAGACAAAGCGATTTCACTTTGGTTTCCGGCCTTGCTCCACTGCCACCCAAAAAAACCTGCAAAAAAGTAGCAGCAACAATATGGGAATGGAACACAATTTAAATATATTTTCTCGCACAGCCTTAATCAGTCAAAACATGTGCACAAAGGACTTTGTGATGGATATAAGAAAATCTCATCTCTATAAAGTGTATTTTATAAGTCTAAATAAGCGAGCAAGCCCTAATTATTTTAGATTCTTATAAAAAATACATCCTGACTCGAATATTGTTTACATGGATTGAACATATATATTTTTGGATTCAAATTTATAGTAGTTATCCCCATAATCTAGCTAGTTTACACGATTAATGGAGATTTAAAGTTAGACTATCAATTTCATTACAGTTGATGTTTTGTATTTCAATTAGAACTGTTTATTTTAGTTTCATAGTGTTTCAACTTTCAACAGCTGTTCAGAGATTATATATATATATATATATATATATATATAATAATTCAAAAAAATATTATTTTAATTCAAATCTAAAAATAAAGCCGAATTCTACTTGCTACAGTTGCATGATTGATACTATTACTTACTAGAGCCATCTCTTCTTTGGAGCTGTATCCTTGGATGAACTTTGAGTTTGCCTTCTAATCTTCCTGCCGTCTCCTCCAGCTAACACTTTCTCTGGCTTTGAAGTAGAAGGCCCAGCAGATTTTTGGTTTCTTGATGTTTCTTTAGGATGAATTTCTGCTCTAGACTTTGAATGAAGTTCTCCACCTTTCCCTCTAATCTTCCTGATGTCCTCTCCAGCTGACAACTGGTTTGACCTCGAAGAAGAGTTTCCAATGGACTTTCGCTTTGTTGGTATTTCTGTCAAAAGCCTTTCTGATCTATACTTCATCTTTGGTTCTGTTAACCCTACCGAAAACCTTGAGGCCGTCGCCTGAGCTGGTTTCTGGGCTGTTGTCGAAAGTGAGGACATCACTCTGAACAGACGTCTCCTGAATTTTAAAAACAGCAGGTTTTTCAGTCTATACTTCATAGGGGAGAAATCTGAATTGGAAAAGCAAGGCTATTAATACAGTTCTTCCATGGTTCACCTGAATTGTAGCAGAAGGATGCTGTGGTTGGCTTGAAGGAGACGAATCTGAATCAGAAGAGGAAGAACTGTCCAGGTCATAGAGTATGTTTTCCACCATGACAGGAAGTTCCCAATTGTCTGGGATAGATAACGAATAGGATGGTCTCCGGAGTCTCGGAGAATGATCTGCCTGTAAGAAGTTGTGCTCATATGAGTTTTGGAAATTGTCTAGAACTCTTCCCTGACTACCAATGAAATACTTCTGCTAATATTTCACCTTTTGTTCTAAGACCACCATGTCCCTCTTAAGTCTTTTGATCATTGAGTTCTTCCTGCATATAATGTCTTCCAATTCGGCAATTCTCTATTAACATAGGAAAAAAAAAGAGGCACTGTTCAAATAAATCAGACCTAGATATGGTGAGAAGAAAAGGGCTAATGATACATACTACTTGAAGTAATATACCTTCGAGCCGGCAAATGATTGAAGATCGGTGCTCAGCTCCTCTTTGGTGGCATCCTTTTCTTCAAACTCTTTCTTCAGATTGAACATGTCTTGGTCTATTGCAAAGGTGTTCGTCTGTTATACAGACAGAACATGAGTTCAAAGGAATTCAAATTTCATATGTCAGTGAGTTGTTGACTCCAACAGAGATCCGGAGGAAGGTGTCTCCCAATCTATTGAATTGCATTTAACTATAAGAAAACATGAAACAAGATTCATGCAGTTTCTGATAAAACACAAAGCATCTGCTGCTCGGTCATTTGTATCAAGATATTCTACAAAGAAAGCATCTTCCAATCTCAAACCATGTACAGATACAAGGTGATCAGAATGATGTAATCCGAAATGACCAACTGAGCCCTTTTCCATTATTATGATTCATGTTGTGGAAAATCATGACTGTCCTTCGTGATATTGAATCTATGGAAAACAAATTTATGGGGCTGCTACCGATGAAAAAATGTTGGAAATGTAATTGCTAGTTCAGAATCATCCATTACCTGTATTTCTTCTGCAGAACCAGTTGAACCCCAATCTGAGAAATCTGACATTTGCTGCTCTTCTGGTTCCCTTTCAATTCCAAAAGGCATTTTGCACCGCAGCACCTCATCCTCTCCAGGCATTCTCACAGCAGATTTCCCCTGGTAGAAAATGTGGAAGATTTTAGTGTTTAGAAGGTAGAAACAGGTCGTGGTTTTGAATATCACCCCTGAAGCTCCAAGTCGGCACAAAACTTATTGTACCTAACATAAAATGATTCTCACCATCAAACCAGCAACATGTTCCTGGTGTTCATAACAATGCCAGGAACCACGGTCAACAAATTCAATTCTGTCGCCGCCAAAAGCATCGTTTGCTTTAATTTCTTCCTGCTTATTAATGGTATTGATCTGATCACACAGATTGTCAAGCTTCTGATCCATGCTTGATAGAACCTCATCCTGGAACAATTCAAATTCAGAAATGCAAGATGGAACATTAAATTCCAAAGAAGTTTTTTTTGATGATCTGTCATTGTCTTGAATATCAAAATGCAAGATGGAACAAACAAAAGGATCAATCATTAAGATTAAACAATAAAGAAGAAATTCATGAATAATTAATCACCATCAAGGACAATCTAGTTAATAAAGCAAGCCAATGACGAAATTACTGACCCTCAGCTCCACAGACTTGTTTGAGATGATTGATGAGCCTATTCTTTTTTGACTCGGCAACAGCAAGACCAAAGAGCAGCAACAACGAGAAACCTTTGAATTTGACTAAACAGCTCTGTATCCACATTCTCATCTCGGTTCAAGCCAATGCCAATGGCTATATCCGAGCCGGCTTCCCATTCATTCACAAGCTGTTCTTGTAGGTCCACCCATGGCAACCGCCGAGGTGATGGAACAGCTTGGCTTGGCTTGAACTGGCTCGAGAGGAGGGGCGAGGTGGGAGCAGAAAATGGGGAAAGAGAGACTAGAGGTGGAGGAGCACCGCGCCTAGCTGAGAAGCCAAGCTTGTTATGATCAGCCATGCATGAAGAAAACTTGAACATAGCAAAATTTATGTTTTTGTTTCTTTAAAACGTCGGTATTCTACGTTGGCAATCGCAATTGTTTCTGCCATTAATAGCTTAAGTTCTCACTGGATTAGTTATTTACTTGGGATGCTAAATCAAACACTTACCAAAAATATACATTCAGTGCTGAATTAACCATGAAACAAGCAACAACCATACGGGCTCACGAAGCCATCCATAGTCATGTAGAGAAGACACAACAGCTAAAGTATGGCTACGAGAGGTTATACTTTTTGTGGCTGACAAGCTTTGGAGGTTTCATGAATGGATGATCAAATATGGCTCTACATCAAATATGGCTCTACATCATTGGATGATCGATATATATATATATATATATATATATATATATATATATATATATATATATATTAAATCTAGCTAAAGTGTTTTGTAGGAAATACGATTACCTCGCATTACATTCCAAATATAGAGAAGGCACTGCTCGGGACAATCTGTTTTCTCCTCTCTTTTTACTTATGTTTTTCAGAGTGATTTTTATTTATAGATATGTTAAAATAGTGTTTTTTTATTTGTAAAAATCAGTTCTTACATCAATAAATAAAATATCTAAAAATACAAAAAAATAATAGTTTAAAATAAAAAATACTATTTTTTTTAAAAAAAGTACTTTTGCAAATATCCCGATATATTTGGCCCCTCTCTTGCATTGTCAAATAGGGTCCTACGGCTCTCAACTCGTTTTATGGATGATCGAATAAAATGTCCTAAATCTCGGCCGAAGAATAAAGAATTATTCCGTTGATGGGCGAATCAAACTTGCAGAGAAACTGGACCGACACAAACTAACATGTGTTTGACCTAGACATTTATCTGGAGACTCGTTGACCCAACAACTCTTTGCTCGAGTAAACTTCTCCCACCTAGCCTAGCCTAGCCTAGCCTATGACTTGTTCTAATACTTGAATTGTGAATTGGATGGATTCATTTGTACGTTAACGTTTTGTTTATTTATTTATTTTAAAATAAGAATTATAATAATATCATTTTAAAAAAATATATAAATGAAATCTTTTATGTAAGGAATTATTTACTTTATATTAATTTAATATCTTTTTAAAGCAAACACACTTTTAAAAATAATCTAAAAATAAAAACTACTACATTTCCAAACTACTTGGTTCGGCTTGTGAAAAACTTGAACTAATTCAAATTTCACATAATTAAGGAGAGATAAAAAAAACTCATCCTGTCATTAATATGAAAAGAAAGACGGGAAAGGAAATATTTGTTCCCCCAGCTATCTTGTGATTCTCAATTTGGCCTCTTAACAAAATAAAATTTCCATTTAGATGTCCTATTTATCAAACATACCCAATTGAACCCCACGATTACATTTGTGGGGGGGGAAAATGACAGCATCACTGCTAGACAAGCAGGTCCCATTTTATGATTCCAAGGAAATGGTTTTTTTGGAAAATATCCAATTGATTTGGGGGGACCCAATTGAATTTCTTTTTTGTCCGGGACCAAATTATATTTGGTGGATGCATATGTCCTTAACTAAAAAATATAAAATATCACATATTTATATTTAAGCATAAATATTGTCTGGACATCTACAGAAATTGTAGTACTTTAGCAGCATAACATAATGATAGCAACATGGCCCTTCCTCGATATCAACTAGCCTGTTGTATATCTGCCTGCAATTGAGTTTGAAAGATAAGGCATTTTTCTTTAATTGCCAGCCTTTTGTTACCCTTCTCTACATACATCTACCACATAAACCTACAAAGAAATGGCAGCAAAAATAAGGTTATACAACAGATAATACTTTCGGATAAACAACATATCAACCAACAAGCAATGGTTTTAACAATTAAGGAGTCAAAGAATATGACCCTCAGAGGGCTCTGTGGAATGTGGTAATGACACATCTGATATTCACAGGGGTTTAGAAAGTTGATGGATGCAAATTTCTGGTACCTATTCCCAGACTCTGGCTAATGTTTGCAAAATCACAAAGTTGTTGGATGGAGATTTACAGTGTTAACCATAAAGATTCTGAGATATGAAACTTCATGCCAGCTTCTTGGAAAGCAAATGTAGAGGTCCTAGGAAAACCTATGCATTCTTAAGAACATAGCTAATGATTGCAAAATTATAACGTTGTTAATTCCTGAAAGAGTTGAAGAGCCAAGCCTTGATAACAGAAAGCAGAGTTTCCAAGTGAAGAGTAAAGCCTTGTTATGAAGTTTTGATTGTGTTCTAGCCATCAATAATTCAGTTGTTGACTTCTCCTATAAGATTCTGAGATATAGAACTTCATGCCAACTTCTTGGAAAGCAAATGTTAAGGTCTTCGGAAAACTTGAAAACAGAAAATGATTTGGCTTTCCAAGCTTTTTTCAAGTACCATTAGCAAGTGAAAGCAACCATGGAAGCTGCATTTACATGTATTGCTATGACAGGTGTGCATTACTTACTAGAACCATCTCTTCTTCGAAGATGCATCCTTAATTGCACTTTGAGTCCGCCTTCTAATCTTCCTGATGTTACCTTCATCTGATAACTGCTTTGGGCCTAGAAGAAGGCAGTCCAATGGACTTATTATTTGTTGATATTTCTTGGAGAGGACTTTCTGATATAGATTTTTTGTGCAGCTCTACCATAGAACTGGAGGCCTTTCGCTGGTGCTGATTTCTGGCTTTTCTGTCAAACCAAGCTCGCTGCTCTGAACAGGAGTCTCCTAAAGTTTAACAACAGGGGACTTGTTTTTAAGTTCATTGAATAGAAGTTAAATTGGAAAGTTACGCTAATTGTACTATTCTAATAAGGTTTACCGGAATTTGAGCAGCAGGAGGTTGTGGTCGCTTTGCAGGAGAGGAATCTGAATCAGAGGATGAAGGGCTAGTGGTGCTATCCATATCATAGATTACGTTATCCACCATGAGAGGAAGTTCCGAAACCATCTGAGACAGATAAAGAGGATGATGGTCTCCTAAGTCTTGTAAGCTGCACCACCTGTAAAACCTCATATGGGTTCTGGGAATTAGACAATCATCTGAGATATAACATTGATCACATATCAATCATAATCATATATTAGTTCTGCTGAATATAAATATTAGCCACTGGATTATTCATGACTAAGAATGCCATAAACTTTATCAGTATTACTCTAGTACATACAGTAGCCTGTACATTTCAATTTTAATGTGTTAAGACATTTTGTATTCTGATTTCGTCTTTTGCAGGACATCAGACCTCATACTTTCACATCAAGGGAGTGTATACACTTGTCAATTTGTGTACTGAGTGCTTAAAAGAAAAATGTGATATATGACAAGAATGAAGAAAAAGAAAGAAATGCGAGGTCACAAAGCATACACGTCTTCTCAAATCAAGTTTCACTGCTTCCAACTCCCCTCCAAATAATTTTGCTAATACTGACTTCTTACCTTTTGCTCTAATACCATCATGTCCTTCCTAAGTCTTGTGATCATTGTGTTCTTCCTGCGTATGATATCTTCCAACTCAGCTATTCTCTATTATCATGGGACAAAAAGAAGAGTTGGATAATAAATCAGATAGAAATACGGTGACTGGAAAAGGCAAAGAAAACATAGTTGAAAAATATTGCTCATGAGTCCAAAATACCTTGGAACCTGCCATATTATTTGTTTTGAAGAATACTGTTCAGCTCCTTAATGGTGGCATCCTTCTCTTCACACTCTCTCTTTAGATTGATCGCGTCTTGGTCTATTGCGTAAGTGTTCATCTGTTATAGAGGCACAAGCATGAGGTCATTGAAATGCAAACTTGAGACCAATTCCCGGGGTTATTAATAGTAAACTATTTCCAAATCCGGGTTTTAGTTGTAATCTGATCTTGCAAATTATGTTATCAAGTGAAAAATCTGTAAGAAATATCTACTGATTCTGAATCTTCCATCACCTGCATTTCCGCTGCAGATGTAACACTTGAAGCCCAATCTGACAAATCTGACATGCGGCGCTCTTCTTGTTCCACCTCATTTATGAAAGGCATTTTGTACTGCAGCACCTCATCACCTTTAGACAAATTTGACAACAGAGCTCCCCTGATACAAAATTAACAATATATAGTATATGAGCATACAGGCACAATCTGATTCTATGATTTATAATTACTCAAAACACCAGAAAGAAAAGAAAACTTAGCATCTATATTAAATGGCGCTCACCATCAAACCAGCAAGCAGGTCATGGTGTTGATCACAATGCCAACAACCACAGTCAACGAATTTAATTTTATCACAGCCAAAAACATCGTTACATGGTGGTTCTATATTCTTGCTGTTGTTGAAAGATGCATTGGCCTTGATTCCTGCCTGGTTTTTAATGCTACTCAACTGATCACACAGATCATCCAGCTTCTGCTGCATGCTTGATAGCACCTGATCCTGAAACCAGCATTTGGTACAGAGCATTTTATCAGACATATCTCATGGCTACAACCTAAAGAGAACACTCTTTACATCCTTTGAATTTATCTGAATCCTGCTCACATTCAAACAAAAGGTAATACCAATCAAAGAGCAACAGGACAAGAGTGGGGTTGGGAGAACTGTGCACTAGATATGAACAGTCATACCAGTGGATTCAAAATTCAAAAAATAATTTTCAACCATGATATCTGGAGTCTAATATTTGTAACTGCTGGTCTTAACTATCAACATAGAATACCAGCATTTACAAAGGAATCACTCATTAAGAATCAATTAATCTAATATGGCATTAAACCATATCTTTTTAATACTCCAATCATATCAAAGCTCTAAAGTTAAAGAAACTACTTTCAAAAGCAGAATTTTTAAACTCCTTTGATCCACAGAATCAGCATTACAGATAAAACTAATTATAAACAAAGCCATTAATTAAAACAAACACTCCTAACTAAAATCAGAGAAAACAAATTAAGCCATCAAAATAACACCAAACACCCTCTAAAGTTCCTACCTTTCACACAAAATCACGCACCAAACCTACAGTTCACGCTCAAAAACTAAAAGATTAATTTTTGACGCAAGCCCAATTTCCAAAATCCAAAAACCAAACAAAACCGATTCATAAAATGAAGTTAAAATCACCAACCCTAAGCTCCACAGACTTTTTGAGCTGATTAATGATCCTATTCTTCTTAGACTCAGAAACAGCAACCCCAATAACAGCAACAATCAAAAACCTTTGAGCAGGAGTAAACAGCTCCCAAGCCACACCCGCCTCCCAGCTCAACCCAATGGCTTTTAGCCGAGCTAGCTTCCTCAGCATCCACAAGCCGCCCTTGCAAAGACACCCTAGCCAGCCGCCGAGTCAGTGGGACTGCTCTGCTCGGAGTGAACTGGCTCGAGATCCGGCGGCGGGAGGAGGGAGTTGAGATTGGAGGGAATGGGGAGAGAGTGACAAATGAAGGCGGCTGAGCCACTTGAGCCGGGACGGTGGGGGAGCCGAGAAGGTGGGTGGCATAGTCGGCTTGCTCTTCTTGTTCCATGAAGAGAAGGGAAGACAAAAGTGCGTGATTGCAGGGTAGTTCGTGATTTTCGAACGTTGGAATTTATTTTGTGGGCATTGAATCTGTTTCTATATATTTGTTTTTATATGGATTCAAATTTTGTGATTTGAGAGGGAATGCATTTCTTCAAGTTATGGATGTTAAACGTTGGCTGTAGTAACTGGGATTTTTCGACACGTGTCCTTCTTCTTCTAGTATGAACAGCCATGCTAGGACTTGAGGTGACTCAGGTGACTCTTGGGGTTTTTTTTTCCTTCAGAATTTGAATTTGAGAAATTAAGGATATTTCTGTGAAAATGTAATTTCTTTCAAGCAAGATTTTGTATCTCCTAATCAATTTTTGAAATTGAAAATAAGTTCATGACATTTTGAATTAGAAAATAAAATGAATCAGCTGGAAATAAATCTTCATGAAATCATCAACAGAAACCCCATGCATCTACCAAGCTATTTGATGAAGTTAGGAAGCTCCATTTCCATCTTAATGGAACTCTTCATTGGGCAAGCAAATACTTAAACACCATCCCTTTGATGTTGATGGAACCATACCATCAACCCATCTCCGAAACTTTGAACACTCTTTCATATATCAATGTCTTTTTTTATCAACCTTTATTGTTGTTAATGATCAATTATTTGTCTATAAGATTTTATTAATTCTCATTTGGTGCAATATGACTTTGTTCAATAATCTTTCTCAAAATTCAAACAATATCACCTTAGCTAGAAGTAGTTTTAAATTGAGAGCTATATAATATATTTGGATTGTTTGTATTTTCAATTTAACTTGGATCCGAGTCTAATAAATTTATTTTAGGTTTGGGCCTAATAAAAATAACTTCTTTTTTTTTTATCATAAAGAGCTTGAGTCATGGGTTAGACTTGTAAGATTTTTAGTATATACAATGTTGAAATAAGTTTAGGAAAACTAATCAAATTATAAACATTTATGGAATTGACAAAATAATGGGCTAGGTGGACCAGGCCCAATTCTATTTAGTAAGAAAAAAAATATTTTCATGGTTCAATTTTTTTTTCTTACAATACACTCAAGTTCATGCATGACTCAAGCCAGGTCATCATATATACGTGTTTTAGCTCAAAACTTTTACTTACAAAACTCTCCTCTCTACACACTAAGAAAATTTTGTGTTTGTTACTATGTGAAATATAAGCATTTTAGAGGATTTTAGGTTTTATCAAAGGATGTTAATCATGTGTTCTTTGAGATTAATTTTCTATTCACCTATAATTTGTTCAAATCACATCAATATTTTATGTTAAAGAGTTTATGTTAGAGATCAAATTCCAACAACATTTCTGCTACAAAAAATAAAAGTTAAATAGAACTCACTTTTATTTTGATCTCAAATGTATATTTAATATGATTTCAAATGTATTTGTTATTTTTTTTAACATGACATTGTGGTAATTTGAGCTTCAAAATATTTTTCACTTGAAAAACATTGATTTTATAATTTAAGTGTTTTCTTTATGATTTTGATATATTAACGTCAAATATGTTGTTTAATCACTTAAAATCTCTTCTTAGATTTGACATGCCCATCCTATTCAAATACATTTATATTATACTTAAACTATCTAGGTAATCCAAATACAATTAATCCAACTAATCAAGATCCTCTACATAAATTAACCTAATATATTGTAAAAACTGGATTTTTTTTCCTGCCTAGCCCATTTTTTTTTCCAGTTTAGGTATTTGGCACTACGATTTAAAAATATTTTTGAAAAAAAATATTTTTATTTTCACTTTAAATTAAAAAATAGTATTTTTAGATCATTTTCATGTGTTAATGTCAAGAATAATTTTTTAAAAATAAAAAAATATCATTTTAATACATTTCTAAATAAAAATTATTTTTAAAAATAACCGCAACCACTAACCTAGACACTCTTTATATTTACCCTTACCCAGTCCCATCACATCGCTAACGAACCTGCAAAAATAATGAGAAAACTCTACGTGTACTTAAAACTACTCTATGTGTTTTATTGTTCTATCCATTTGGCAAAGCTTAGCCTTACTTTAAGTTCAATTTTTATACCCATAAGTTTACATTTTCTGAAAATGTCACGTACGTTTGTTTTCCTTTTGTCTGTCTTTTCTTAATTATGACGGAAAATTCTAAAATTTACTTCTCAAGATTTATAAATCTGATCCCTGAAATACTCCAAGGAAAGCCACACACTAAGAATCTAGCCATGAATTGCCCTGCTGGACACAGATAGGGAACCTTCTTTACATGTTCTTCTTGCATATATGATTTAGAGGAGGAGGATGAGGAGGAGGAGGAGCTGGAGGAGAGAGCGACGGAAGAAGCAGAACTGGTGGTCGGAAGAGACACAGCGCCATTGCAAGGCCACTGCTGTTCTTTCTTTCTGGGACAAAATCTACGCGGTAGGGAAGAAAGAAACTCAATTTCGGCTATTTTTTCTGGCTAATTCCTACAGCTGGAAACTCTAAATAAAAAAACTAAAAAACTTTAATAATACTCGGAAAAAAAATAGAATAGAAAAAATGTTCCTTTTAAATAAATAAAAAACTAATAACATCAAATTAAAATTTTTATATTTAATAAAAAAAAAAAAATAACTAATTTTGTTTTTCATATACCTTTAAATACATATTAATATTCAGATAATGTTTTAATTTGTGCTAGCAGTTAATTTTCAAAATATATTTTTTTTCTTTGAATATATATTAAAATATATTTTTTTATTTTTAAAAATTTATTTCTAATATCTGTAAATCAAAATCAAA
Source organism: Salix suchowensis (assembly GCA_029030765.1). NCBI lineage: Eukaryota > Viridiplantae > Streptophyta > Magnoliopsida > Malpighiales > Salicaceae > Salix > Salix suchowensis. The sequence goes on from CM054982.1 coordinate 851,463, forward strand.
ATCAAAATAAAAAATCCAAAAACTCTCTCCTCCTTTTCTCCTACATTTAAGTTTTAAATATTTTTAATGCACGTTGTAGAAAAAGTCAAAAAACCCATAAACTACCATTTTATTTTCTTAATGAAGAAAAATGTTTGTGGTGTACATTAAACGAAGAAAAACAATTTCAAGATACATTCAATTATTGAAAGTAAAGAATCAATAATTGGTCCTTCCTTATCAGCCACAAACAAATCTCTCTCTCTATAGTATTAACCACTAAAATAATGCCAAGTGCGGTGATTTGACATGTTGAAAAACACTACAAGACCATCACGTTCAAGACATCTCTTCTCGATGGTTACTCGTGACTAATTGATTATGAAATTGTGATCTAGTAATTTCTGAAATTATTTTAAAAAAAAATATATTATTTTATTTATTAAAAAATAATTTTTATATTAATGCATGAAAATGATTTAAAAATATTATAGAATAAATAAATTTAAAATATAAAAATAAATTTTTTTTCAATTTTTTTTTGAAACAAACACAGTAGATCTTTGGATCCATGCACCTTCCATTTTTAGAAAATCCAGATCCAGATCTAACTTTTTTCTGGTGGCAATAGAACAACACATTTTTTTCTTCAAAAAAACGAATGTATAAAATAGTTTTAATACACGAAGAACAGGAGACATATCTCCTCTGTTTTGAAAAGTCTTTGCCTCAGCAGTAACCAAACACCAGCCACCGGGTGTAACTCTGACATCCTAGCTATTGTTGCCCTTTTTCCGGATGCTAAAGGACACGGGGGATATGGATGATAAACATCTAGGCATTGACAATGGAGTTGTAGGTAGGGTTACTTTGTCAATAATGAGTTCCCCGTCCACTTCGTGATTCGAGATGAGGAACCCTAGTTGATGGTGGAGAGGAGGAGTAAATACACTTAACCTGGACCTTCCCTTCCCACAAGGGAATAGAGAGGGACAAGGTCCAAAATAGGAAAGAACACATTGCATTCTGTAGCGCTGACCCGAACGAGACAAAACAGAGTGGGTGGTGGAGCTTCATCGATCCCATTGAGCCTTAAATTGGATGACAAAGACTTCACAAAATCTTCAATCAAGTGCATCGATTTTAGGAAAAGTAGTCCCCACCTGCTTCCAAGTTTATGAAATGATGCAATCATGGATACCACCACTGTTGATTTAAAGACAAAAACTTGTACAGTTTCAAATCTTCTTTTTAGCAGAAGAGAGAGGAGGGAAAATTATCAAAAGCAGCAGCAGCAGCAGCAGCACCACAACTATCTATCTCTTTCTTGTAGCACATAAATTTTCCTTAATCTGGTTGAAGTTGCAAAAAACTAGAACCATGTGTTACAACATGCATGCCAGCTAAGTTTCTATTGCTTCATCAATAACCATTATAGTGTTTAGGTTGGATGAATCTTACATTTAGCTTTCAATGCACTTTGGAGCTTCACTCGCCCACCCCAACATAATAAGTAGCCTATGGCTAAGCAGTATCTTCATCTTTTTCGGTGCAAAAGATAACCTAGAATCGCCTTTATCTCTTGTCTTGCGGATTCTTATTAGTTCTATACATACAAACCAATTCTTACGACTTCAGTTTTTTGACCTAGGGCTGCTGCTTGTTTACGCAGGTACATCTTGAACGATTCTCTGAAAGTGCCTGGAAAACAAAACATGAAACATGAATGAAACAGAAGTGCAATTTGAGCGTAAGATGGTGTTTTACTACAGGGTTTTGGTTTAAATCCTTTGTTGTAGCATACCTTGAATTGTCTCTGAAGGTCTTTAATGTAGTCAACGGCCAAATCCAGCATGTCTGATGTGTTTGTTTGCTGCGAAGAGGGAAACAAAACAATATCCAAGCTTAAACAAAACTAGCACATATATAGAAAAAAGGAAGTGCTAGTGAAAGATTCTACCTTGTCCATGTTTGGTACAAGGTCTTGGAGTTTCCTCATCCGTTCACTGATTCTAGTTCTTCTCACCTACACAATTCACATCTATGAGGAGTAAGGACATCTAGAATTAATCCAAAAAGGGTGATTAAGGGGAATGCTGCTGGTGTTAACTGTGGAGATTAAAGATCCCAGAACCATGCTTAGCTCCAAGTAAAAATAATGGCTAAGAAATGCACTAAAGAGACTTTACCCTCTCAGCAATGCTTCTTGGATGGGTGGCACAACCACGCTTGGCTCTGATCTTACAGGGTACAGAATCTTGAAATTGCAGTAACTTTTCAATGGTAGCCATTTCTGCTGATGTTTTTGGCAAGCTCAAGTGATGAGCCAGCATTGGAGGGCGGTCTCCTGCCTCTTCATTCTGCTAGACAACCAGAACTATTGTAAAATAAAAAAGACCTTGAGCAAAAGTGATCCTATCAAACTAGTATCCATGTTCTCCATTTCATTATCCTATAAACTAAAACATATGCAAATTGTTAAGATAGATGAAGAATTAACACATGCCAGTATAGAAAACTGTGGTACCTGAGTTTCCGATGAATTTAGACCAGAAAGTATTCTGTCATCATCTGTAAGGTGTCTTTTTGAATCAATAGACATCATAGCCGAATCATCCCATGGTCCAATAGGGTAACTTGAGACATAATCATTGCCAGGAGCTTCACCGAAACCACCACTGTCTGGGCTATTTTCTCCCGTGTTTTTATTACCCATTTCAGCAATTGGACTCATTATCCCTGAAGAAGAAGGTGGCCTACCAGCTGCAGAATAAGCTGGGTCTCGTTTACCTGCTCCAGGATCTCCCATACCTCTCAGTACAGCATAGCCTGCCATATCCAAAGATTATTTTTGTCCCGTTTTCGTAAATCTCGTCAATCAAGACTCGAAACAAGAAACTGAGTGACATCAAAGATAGAAACAGAAAACTCACTCTCATATAGCCATACAAGACTATGAATCAAGCAACTTGGAGTATAAAAAATAATAAATCCCGTTGATGTTTCAAAATTTTTTTAACTCCCACTTGCTAGTTCAAATGATTACTTATCAGAAAAGGAGTTCAATCAAAAAACTAACTGCACTTGACTTAACTGAAACTGTCCATTCATAACACAGAAAATTTAAACTTTCTATTTTTTCTCTGCTTTCCTTCCATTCTATTCATGGGTTACTTGAAAAGGTACAGGCTAACACAATGCCTTAATTTTTTTTTATCAAATCAAACACTTTCTTCTTATTTTCCTCAATCTTCCAAGGACTGAAACAAAAAAGTATCAAAACAAATAGACAAACTTGACATACCATTCTCAAATTCAATATTTATGTCGGAGAAAAGCCCTGCCGGTGAGCTACTGTGTCGAACTAGATTCGAATTGTTTCCACTACTAAGCTTCACGGAAGGCAACCTCTCCAGTCCCATTGAATTCATTGATCTATAATTCATACCAGAACCTGAATTATGATCTGGCAATGGAGGTTTTGATCGACTTTGATAAAAACCCTGTGAGGCAGAGTAACTGCTCTGTTGCTGCTGCTGCTGCTGATTTTGATGCAGCCTGGTATCACTGCTATGAATATTCATTGAAGCCACCATCTGGGGTTGCTGGTTAATTTGTGAGATTGATTCTCTGACTGGAGAATCTTGCTTTATCTCACAAGGACTTGAACTTGATACTGTATTGCCACCAGAATTGGCTAAAAATCTCGCGAAAACTCTTTCTGTTTCAGGGCTTGTTGGCCTATTGAGAAACTCTTCACAGAAGTCTCTGTCTAAATTACTTGAAAAATATGAACTTGGTGCAGACTGATATCTTGTCAACCCAGGATTCATTTGTTTCTGATGAGTTTGTTGGTGCTGGTTATGACCATGAAGAAAATGATGCTGGTGTTGAAGATCTGATTCCATTGAACCCCCTGTTTTTTTTATCGAGTTTCTAAGAAGAAAGGCATCTCAGTTGCTTTCTTTATTTATTTGCTCCAAATCAGATCAAAGACAAAGACTCACAAATCATGAAGCTGAATAGAAGTAACGAGAGACAGAACCAAGCAAACCCATGAGATTTCAACTGAAACAGGAAATTAGAGCAAGAACAGGGAGCAAGATGAAATCCTGCTTGAATTTTACATAACAAACAATAGTTTTTGTCAAATCTGAAAACAACCCGTTTTTCTTAGGAAGAAACTAAGTCAGCTTCACTCAAGAAGGTAACATTAGAAACAAAGAGAAGCCACTCAAAAAAAGAAGAACTTATCTTTCTAGAACAAGAACAGGACAAGCTCAAAGCCCTCTCTAAGGTATGCTTCAAAAGGGTGAAGGTGGTGGAAGAGGTGGTGTCAATGCCATTGAGTGAAGGGAGAGACTGAATTTCTTTTGGTTGAAACTTGAAATATTAAAGAAATCAAAATTAATTATAAAGTCATTTCCCTTCCTCTTCTGTGAGTATGGCACACGAGAATCAAGAAAAGATTAGAGATTATTAGTTCCATCAAATTTGCTGATAGCGATTTTTTGGACCTTAATGCCCTCCTTGTTTATTTATTACAAAATAACCATAACTATAGGGAGAAAAAAAAATGGCCGATTACATTAATTTCATGTAGATATTAATAGGTTTCAATATTTTTTCATATATAATTTTCTTAAAGATGTGTGATGATTTTTTTGAAATCATAAAATGGTCTAAAAAGATATTTTATTTTGTATTATATATAAAATATTTGATAAATATTAATATACAAAAATAATAAAAATAAAATGATGATGATTGTGCGGTGACGATAGGAGTATTTTTTGATGATAGCATGATAATAATGATAAAAATTGTTGAATGATATCATAAATGAATTATTGTATTTTTTGAATGAATAAATTAATTTTAAAAAATGATTGTAAATATTTTATATTCACCGAGAAAATTGCAAAAAATAAACATATAATTTTTTTTGTACCACAATATTTAAAATACTCAAAACAAAAGTATAAGATCTAGTTTATTATTTTTATTGAATGAGGAGTAGCTATGAGATAAAATATCAATTTAATATATTTCCCTAAGCTACATGTAGTAAATTTAGCATTAATTTAAAATAAACACGAAAATATTAACGAATTATTAAGAAAAGGGTGAAATATAATGAACTCATTATTTCTGCTAGCATTAAAATTAATTATCAATATTCAAACCACAATTTTCCCTGTCCCACCCTAGAACTTTCTCATTGAATTCTTGTAGCTATAAAGTACCTTCATTTATGATGAGAAATTAATTTTTCGTACTGCCTATCTCATGAATTCGTGCCTCAAAGTAGCAAAAATGTCATAAAAGACATTTGAAATCATTCTACACGTCCCTCTTGATGATGAGTTTTTCTTCTTCTTACAATTTTTTTTATTATTATACGATAAGAAAAACAAATTATGGTATGACTACATAGAATTTTAGTTTTTGGGTTCTGAGTTAAAATATTTAATTTTTTGTAAAATTCTAAAATAATTAGACTTAAAATATACTTTTTAAAAGTATAGTTTACTAGCTCCAAAAAAAAATTAAAAGAATTTCGGCTCACCTTTCTAGGGTCTACTTGTTTTGTATGATGCAAAAATCAAGCTAACTTCTGATAGACGATACGCTTTCGGGAAGTTAGATTGTGTATCATGCCATACGAGGGGGGGGATCATCTAAATCTCGGAGTCCATGTGTGGTTTTATTATACAATGCTCTAAAAGAGCTCAGTCTTTTACTGTACCCCTAGAGAGAAAACACTGTGGACTCGAACAATTTCGGCCGTGCGTCGCGCGAGTTCGTCCGCCTGTTTTTTTTTTTTTTTTCGATTTTGAACAGTGCTTTGACGAGTTTAGCCCCGGTAATGAGACAAAATAGGACTCGGTCTGGCGGTAAAAAAGGCTGGAGGTGAGGGCCATTTCAGTCATTGCACTCGTACGGGACCGGGACCGGCCGGTCCCTGGGTCCCGCCGCACTTTTTTTTTTAATATATTTAAACAATGACTAATTACTCTTCTAGCCCCTAATAAGACAAAACCATTTATTCCGTTCCCAGGGGTAGTACGGTAATTGACCTTTGTTTTTGTTTTTTATTACTGTCGGTTTGTCAGTGCGTGTTCCGCACGCGCCAGCCTTTTGCACGCCCCACGCCCTGTTTAGGTGGCGCGTTCGGTGTCCTACGGTGGCTGAGACGGGATTCCGCCGTGTATTTCGATGCGTCTCCGCGTGGTCTTCCTCCCGCGGTGGCGCGTGTAAGCTAAAAATGTGCGGAGACGCGTCGAAGTCCGGTTAAAGCGCCGGCCACATTTCTCTCTCTCTCCTGCACGTAAAAGTGCAGGAGAGTCCCCCGATTTGTGATACTTTTCGTTTTGGTCCCTTGACTTTTGATTTTGTGTTTTGTCTTGATTTTGGTTCGATTTTGGTTCGATAAGTTTTGATTTAGTTTGATTGGGTCCTCCAATTCGAATTGATTGAATGTCAATGTTTCACTTCGGTCCTCCTTCTTTTAATTTTCGGATTGGGTTTAAATTATTCAATAAATACAGAACAAAAGTTTTGATTTATTCAATTGGATCCTTTTATTGAAATTGATAATATATTGAATTTTCATTTTGGCCCTTATTATAGTTTTAAATTTTTATTTTAATCCCTTGATAAATTCATATTTGTGTTTTATTTTCCATAATAATAATAATAATAATAATAATAATAATATAAAAAATATATAATTACAATAATAATAGAAATAATAATAATAATAATAATAATAATAATAATAATAATAATGATAATGATAATAATAATGATAATAATAATAATAATAATAATAATAATAATAATAATAATAATAATAATAATAATCATGATGATGATAATAATAATAATAATAATAATAATAATAATAATAATAATAATGATAATGATAATAATAACAACAAAAATAATAATAATAATAATAATAATAATAATAATATTATTATAAGAAAATATATAATTACAATAATAATAATAATAATAATAATAATAATAGTTTAAATTTTTTATTTTAATCCCTTGATAAATTGATATTTGTGTTTTATTTTCCATAATAATAATAATAATAATAATAACAACAATAATAATATTTTTTTCCTTACTCTTTTGTTAATGTGTTTAGGTTTTTTTCTCTCAATAATAATAATAATAATAATAATAATAATAATAATAATAATAATAATTTTTTCCTTGCTCCTTTGTTAATGTGTTTAGGTATTATTCTCTTAGAATAATTTGATAATTTTTATTGTTTTAACAGTGATAGCAATGATAAAAAAAAATTGCTTGATCTTCTGTTGAGGTTTTTAGGATTTTTTTGGCAATAATAATAATGATAATTTTTTGACAATAATAATAATGATAATTTTAGAAGTTGAGACTTTGATATTATTGTTATTATAATAGACAATGTTGATATCTTTAAGTATACCAAATTTTATATTTTAATCTTAACAACTGTAAAAATTATTTTTTTCGCCCGCACTACACCCGCAACGTAGTGCGGGCAGTTGACTAGTTTTCTCTATAAAAGATTTCAATATACACAAAGTTTCATGTTTCTATTTTATAAAATCTCAAATACAAAAAATATATCAAATCATCTCATTAGCTACTATATTTTTATTAATATAGGTGTTTAGACCAATTTACATGCACCTTAACTAATTTCAAGATTTCTAAAAGTTAATGCCCATGTAAGTCTTTAGTAATCATTATATTAGTAACTAGAAGGCTCGAACCTAAGATCAACTATATGACTCGAATTTGAGATCACAAAAATAACAAATCTCTTAATCTCAAATTTTTATCATTAAATTATCTACTGGATGATTATGAAATTAGAATTCAATGGCTTGGAAATGGGGTGTGGGGACCAGAGTTTGTACTTTGACTTGGGATATATTTAAGATCTAGAAAAGCAAAAAAAAAGGCACATATGGAAGTTAATTAATTAATCTTTATCTAATTTTCTAAAGCCCAAACCTACCTTTTTGGGGGCAGGTGAGCTTCATATGTTATCATTTCCTTTCCTTTTGTTTTCTTAAACTCAAGCAATTGAGCTCATTATGTATTCAGTGCTGGTGATCAATCATGCAACAAAGTCAAGATTAGTGCTAAAAAAATCATAAAATAATCTTACTTTGATTTGGTGAACCCTTAAGCTTTGGCATAATTTGAGGTTGAACTCTTATGTCTATAATGAGCTCAATTGTTTCCATATATGATTTCATGATTCCGGTGAACATGGGAGGTTTCTATGCTTCAATGTTGATTAATATAGAGATCAATCAAGATATAATTTTTAAAAGTTATATCTTTATGGGTCTTAACAACGTGGGTATTTTCCGAGACAACTTTGTATATTAATTTATTTATATTAGTTATTGTTATTGAGCAAGTTATTTTAGAGTTTTAACTTTAAATAATATCAAGCGAGTAAGACTTATATACGAGGGAAGTAAAATGTTTATATATAAAATCCACTCATAATTCATTAAATTAATCTATACTTTCAAGTTGAATTAAAGATTTATATATCATTAAATTATATATAACTACATGCAAGCACAAACCCATTACAAACACAAGCACCCATACATCCACCACTAGTTTGCTGAAATCATATGCTACAGATCTCTAAAAAAAATCACCAAATCATCCATGGTGGAGGTAAGAAAAAAAAAGATGATTTTTGCAATAAAAGAGGGAGCTCTCAAGCTTACTAGAAACGTTGACAAAAAGCTCTCCCAAAATGATGGAGGTCGGTCCAGTGCGATGGCAGCAGGGCACGTATAGAAAGGCGACCTTGTTCGCGTCAGCACTGCTGGCACTGATTTTTTGTTTTTTGCTATTTATTTTTTATGGACCCTAAGATTTGCACATGGCAAGATATCGCTTCTCACGTATAAAAGATATGCAGTGAAAAAAATATTAATTAAAACTTAACTTTTTCTTTTATTATATAGTACTACTTTGTGTGGCTAGTGGAAATAAAATAAAATAAAGTCTTGAGATCATAGTGCTCCCACTACGCTCAAATTGAGGCTTGTCTTCTAGTGATTTTTTAGAGTCTCGTGTGAAAGAAACTTGATCAATTTAGCTAATTTTATATATTTTTTAATTGGAGATAAATATGAGAAATAAACTTAGATGCTGTATGGACCAACACGCAGAGAAAACCATTGGCCATGAACTACATAGAATAAAGAGTTTATTTTAGTACCCTTTTGGCACAACTTTAGAATAGATTTTCTCAATGTATTCTTCTTTAGGTTTACGAGGAACCGGACCCAAAATCAAGGTGCAATAATTTTGGAGGCCTAGCTCCCTTAAAAAAAAAAGGTAGGTGAAGGGCTTACTTTTGTTTTTATTTATATAATACCAAGGACAATCAAATACATGGTTGGTATAGGTGATAATTTGAAATATTTTTTTATCAATATCACATAACGAATCATGTACTAAAAATATTAGATTATAAATATAATCTAAAAGCTAATTCAGTATGAGATCTAAATCAGACCACAGTTTAAATAATTTAACTCGAGTTAATTTAAGTTTTTTAAAGTAATTATAATGGGTCAATTCCACTATATTTTCTCTTAAAAAACATATCAATCTTAGACTAATAATTTATGCTATTATTTTCGTGATTATAATTATAATTAATGTGTTGCTCGTAAAATAAACACCATAAATTATCAAGAAAAATCCAACCCAATAGGTCACACCTAAGCGTGCATTAATAGAGCATGATCCATTTAATAATAATAAAAGAAAAGTAGAGCATGGCACCTACCTTTAGTTTTCTATCAAAAATAAACTATTGAAGCTTTCTATATATACTTTATTCTCTCAATAAAAAAAAAGAACTTGTCGCTCTCCTATTTGAAAAAAATCTAATTAAATAGATCTAATTATTGTTTTGCCATGTCTCCCATAGTGCTGGGAGGGAATTTTCTGTTTTAATACTCAGTATTCGGTAGAAAAATCAAACTAAAAAGTCCACTGTGTCCCTTTTTTAATCATCATCGCTTGTTTTTCTCATAAAAAAAAATTGAGGACAATATTGTCCAAAGGTTTTTTTTTTGGTGAAACACGAATTAGGAACTACTATATCAAAACAAATAAAAAAAATATTATTTTAATATATTTTTAAACAGAAAATAACTTTAAAAATATAAAATCAACCATACTCAAACAGACACGTAAGAGCCACCTAACACTAAATATTTTACTCTTTTGTATAAGATGTGCAAGTCCATTTTGAAATTCCCGTGGGAAGTGCTTTTTCTAGCTCCCACATCTTGCTGCTTGAAGCCTTGATTACCTACCTACTTGGGGAAGCTTAGAGTTGCTCTTTCCATCTTTATGCTTCTACTTTCTTTACCAGGCTTTACACCCACAAATTAATTTCCACGAGACAATTCTCGTGTCCTTTGACACCTTTTCATTTCCTTACACGAAATTACAAACCAAACCACTCATCACCAAACAAAAACACCCCCCGATTGTTTTGTTTTATTCTATTTTTAAAAAAAATATAAAAAATTAAATTAAAGAGAGAGGAAATAAAAAAATATTCAGAAGCACACCAAAACTCCAATAACAAAAGCTACTAGTACCATAAAAAATAATAATTCAACAATACCATGAAGACTCGCTAATAAAGAATAAAGTAGGCCGCGTGAACTTCTCAAAGATAGCCGAACTCACTTTTCTTTGGAAAAGCTCGTACGATCTACTTCGGTCACCGTTGATGGTCTTCTTTGTTGCTGTTGGATTTATCTCATTGGAACTTAATAGTTTTATCATCAATACTTTGACTTGTCTTGAAAAAGATTCTTTATTTTTTCTCTCCCTCATCTCTCCTCACTCCTAAATTTATTTTTTAACAAATAATTTTATAATTTAGAGAGAATCGAATATTATCATCTATAAGTAACAAGTCACAAATATTATCTATGACAATCTCAATTATACTATTTTACTAAATATCTTTACACAAATATGCTATAACAAGATACTAATTACAACAACATAGGGGTGGGTAATTACTTTTATCATAAAGTTTACGAAACCGTGGAATAGTATACATTGGATAATGAAAAAAGGCATATACAAGTTCACTTTAAAGGATATAAATTATGATTAAGTTTTGTGATATTTTCTCGACAAAACTCAAGCCTGGTTTGGCTAACTTGTCACTACAACCAATGACATGCATCTTGAAAAACTTGGAGCACCTCCTCGATGCTAATTCAATGCCGACAATAATATATATATATATATATATATATAAAGATTCACGGTACATATTCACTCATCTTCTGCGATGCCTTTCTTGTCTTCTAGCAGCAGCATATAATATATAGTTGAGATCCGGTTTGAATTTGAATTATTAGATTGTAAAATTAATTTGCAAATCACCAAATTAAACATTTTTTATTTATTGAAATAGCAATATTTTCTTTTAAAAATCTTATTAATGTTAACATGTTTGGTTTAAGTTATCAGAATTAACCTACAAAATTTATTACCAACTATACTGTAATAATGTAATGGTAGCTTTGTGTTTCAATCCGGACAACCAGAAGATGATAAATGTTGACGACAACGTGACAGAGAAAACACAAGATGGAGAAATACAAACATCTTTATATCTTGTATCCATCGATGTATTTTATGCTCTTGAAGCTGTACCGCACATTGGCTGCGCTACAAGACAACTCCATGTCTGATGCATCTATTTCTTTTTTTTTTTTTTTTAGCCGAGGATAAATTACAAGATATTGATCGCATCATGCCCTTTTTCCTCGAATTAAAGAAGAGGAGAAATAATTGATGATAAGTAACCATTTTATATAAAAAGTTAAGCTGATAAATATAATTTTAAGATATAATTTATATTATTTTTTAACACATATCTGTAAGTGAAATTGTTTGTTGGGTTTGAAACTTTCATATATTTATACTATCACGTGTTTGATTTTTATCAAAATAAAATAGAGGTGGTAAAATTCAAACTCGTGATTATTAAGTCAACAAGGTTTTGATACTATGTTAAAAAATTATTTTATCTAAAAATTTAAGTTGATAGTTGATGTTAATTTATATTATTTTGTAATAATTAATAAAAGTCTTTTTGCAATGTATATAGATTAATTAACACATAGGACAACTGGAACTGATGGATGATCACTTTGCTAGATTAAGATGGGTGTGAGTGTTGAGGCCCAGATTGTTGAAAAGAAAGGTAATCAATGCACCACAAACTATGATAATTAATTAAATTGAAATGGGTTAAGAGGAAATAAAATAAATAAAAATAGAAGCGCAAGACATTGTTATTATCATTTTCCTCTTAACAAAAGATTTACTTTACTATTGTAAATTATGGGGATGCTCTCATTTTCAAGAATAAGGTTTGCCCTTCGTTAATAAATTTCTCAAAAAATAGCGTTTAAAACATGAAAAAATTGGCATGCAACCAGTGGATAAGATGCATGTGTGTGTTTCTCAGGAAAAAATCTACGCCAGGAAAAATTAGTGGTCAAGGAAGATTGTTCCTCGATAATGTGTAGCCAAAGTTCTGTGATGTCGGTGTATTCTTCACTGCTTACAAAATTCTAAAAAGAAATAAAGGAAAATAATAGGGTAGTTGTTATCTTGAAAAACTCACGATTTAAAACTGGTATACCGCCAGCATTTCAGTTTAATATATAAAAAAACCTTGATTATAAATAATAATGATAATAAAACAAAATCATTTTAATAAAATCAATTGACCTATCAAACTATATTTTCCTTGAACAGGTCTAACAACTATGATATATACCAATAAAAGAATATACGTAATAATTCATCAAGAGATGAACGCATTCCACGGCCATGATAAAGAAAGAAAGCAGCATCTTTCCATGTATAGGGAAAAAGGGGTATAAGCATTTAATTTAATGCCGACATAAAAAAAAAAAGCCTGTTTAGACTTGTAGTTTTTTTTTAATACATTTTATTAAAATGATTCATATATATATATATAATTATTTTATTTTTCAAAAATATTTTTGAAACATAATGTAAATAATCACGAATGTTAACGTACGGTCCATTTTTATTCATCATATACAATAGTGTAAATAATCACGAATATTAACGTACGGTCCATTTTTATTCATCATATACAATGACTTTCTCATCTTCCAGGACATATATAGTTGTTAGATTCTATTCAAGGCCGTTTGATTAAGAAAAAAAGAATCGAAAAGATGGTCAATGTTGATTATGAGGTTACAGAGAAAGACATGCAGGAGAAATAGAAACATCTTTGTCTTGCATCCATTGATGTCTTTTCGTGCTCTTGAAGCTGTACCGCACAATGATTGCCCTCCAACGCACAACCACATACTTCATCCAACTATTTTTTTTTGGCCATGGATAAATTGCAAGATATTGATCGCGTCATGCCCATTTTCCTGGGATTAAAGAATGGAAATAAATTATAAAAGTCTTTTTGTTATGGATATAGATTAATATATAGGACAAGCTGTACTGGTTTTGTTAGATTAAGATGGGTGTGGGTGTTGAAAAGAAAGATAATCGATCCACCACAGTTTCTGAAATTTTGATAATTAATTAAATTGAAATTGGTGAAGAGGAAATAAAATAAAATAAAATAAAATAAAATGGTTAATTCCTTCAACGTTTGAGAACATTCATGTAGAAATTGGATGCGATGGAAGCAAATAGAATAGCAATAGCATAACATATAAAAATCTTAATGCGCAAAAAAGATTGAGTTGTAAATTTAAATTCATAATTTTATTTTTCTAAAAACTAAATATACGATGGCTTCATCCTCGATCAAGAGATTTATAAGATTTTAAACTGGTGAGAAAAATCTACATACATTAGAAAACAAGTCTAAAAACATTAAGAAACTTAAAACATAATTTTAAATTCAAGAAATCTTAAGAAAATAGCAAAATTAACTTAAATAACAATTTTCATGTTCAACTCAAAGAAGACTCAAAGATAAAGATAAAAGGAGAAGTTGTTTTTTAGAAGAACAATCATATTTTTTTACTATTTTATTTTGAAAATACTAATTTAATCCGAGTCATATCTTTATTTGAACGAGGTTGCTTCTTCGGCAATCAGTTTTTTCCTACAAAACATCGGAAATATATTCCTCAAAACGACAACATTTAAAGCATGAAAATATCGGCATGGAACCAAATCTTGAATGGATAAGATGCCTGTGTTTTGTTTTTCTCTCAGGAGAAAATTCCCCACCAGGAAAAAACATTGCGGTCAAGGATGATGGAAGATTCTATTTCTAATTTCATTTCAAAAATATTTTTTTTTGTTTTTATATAATTTTTATGTATTTATTTTGAAAAAAAATGATTTTTTTATTTTAAATTTTAAATTATATTTTTTTTGATGTTTTTATATAATTTTCATGTGTTAATATTCAAAAATAATTTTTATAAAACTACAAAAAATTATTATTTTAATATATTTTCAAATAAAATATACTTTAAAACAACAACAACAAATAAATCAGCCTCAATCACGTGTAGCCACAAAATACTTAAAAGAAAACAAATAAAGGAAAAATATATGGCCCGTAGTTAATAAATCTGTCGTTATCAGATGATTTTGCTTCAAAAACTTGTGATTTTTGGGTGTTCAGAAATATAGCTGTTTTTTTTGTTTACTAAAAGAATACATTAAATAATGTTTTTGTTAATTTTTAAATTCACTTTTATATTAAAATAATCTGAAAATATATAAAAAATTACTTTCAAACAAAAAAGTTTAAATTTTGGCTGAACGAAACTGTACTAATTCAAGTTTTAATTTAAACTAATATTGACTCCATTAAATTTAATAAACACAGAGTTGATTAAATTCGGTTGACATGATGAATTGACACGTGACTTTATCAAATCAGCCCAAACTCTACTGAGACAAAATCAATGACTTTTTCAAAAAGAAAATAAAAAAGAAATAATACTCATCTACTTCATCATCCTGTAACCGTAACTTATTATTATGTTTTTTTCCCTGATAAGATATAGGCCTGTGAGAGGATATATCTATTGGTCCAAAGGCCCATAATAGATGAGCCCATTCCTTCCCCCAAATTTTGCTTCTTAATTCTTTTCATCCACTCGCAAGAGAAACGGTGAAGGCCCAATACTCCAATACTAATTTTGGACCCAATATGGTATTTGGGTGACTAACTTGATGGTTGTCTTCAGGGACCGAACTGATTATATGTTATAATAGGGTGACTGACTTTGATGGTTGCGAAGAAAAGAAAAGCCACTTGCAATGCCACTCGCACTGTACTTCCAAAAATACCCCTGACCTTCTCATATAGAGAATCGGCAAAATACCCCTTAGCCTCCACGCGTCACTACCACAAAAACGCTTGGTATATCACTCGAAGCACAGAGCGTCGGGAAAATCTGAGACCATCCTCGCTCGCTTCTCCTCCTTCACAGCCCGAAAACCCTAACCCGATACCGAAATCTTCATGTCTCTCCAAAAATCGGGTCGTTTTCTACCTCCAAGACTCAGTCTTTAGCTACTTGAGCTGTGTGGACTCAACACTTTAGCAAGTTCCAGGTACTTGTCGATTTTTTCCAGCTCAAGCTCTGTTTTTCAAGTCTTCGTTTGAAAGTTTTTGAGATGTTTAGTTTCATTTTTGTTGAAACTTGTGGAAAGAAGAGATGGGTTTGTTTTTAGATTTGTGTAAAATAATCGGTTGGTGAATTTTTATTGGAAAGTTTTGTTCTTATTTGAGTTTAGAGCTAAAACGGTTTGTGTTTTTGGCTTTAGAAGGGGAATGATGGAGAGATGTCGAATGTTTTTGCCTTTTAAGATAAAAATAGCTTAAAAATTTGGTGCTTGTGTTGAAGGTTAGAAGGAATCATGTTAATGTAGAAATTAGAAATATTAAGTTGAATTTGTATCGAATGGTTATGTCGAGATTATATGGTATTTTATGAATCTAGCTAGATAAATGGGAATGGTTGGAATGAAGAACAGGAATGGGATGGATGCCATGAAATGCGAAGGTTCTGTTCTGTGTGTTAAATGATTATGAGCATTGTGTGCTGTGTATGGAAGTGGAATGCAATGCAAGGAGAAGGGATAGGAAAAATATTTGGATATGAACCAGTATATGTTAGATGGATGAATTGAGCACAACGAGTGGATGATCTCACTATAATGGCGTGAGATTTGTTGCATTTTATTTATTGTTTTCGTGTTGTGAGTTGTGGTCTCTGTGATTATTTTTTGTTAAAAAAAGATGAGCTTGAGGCATTGTTAGGTTGCAATTAGGGGATATGTGTGAACAACTGGTATTGAATTGGTTGCTGGGCAATAAATTCATTTGGACTTTTTTGACGCATTGTGTGTTTACTATGTGATTGTAACTTTGCACGGTTTGGATGGGATGTTGCTTTGTTGACGTTATTTGTTGCTGATGTGGTTTGTCCAATCATGCTCTTATGTTTTAGGTACCATGGCTATGAAATCATTGTGTCAAAAATTTATACCATCTCCATCTGAGGAGATTTTGAGCAACATGTATTGTATACTTTATGGAGGACTACAGATCTTGATGTGAACAGATTGGGGATACAAAGTGGATCTGAATCTTCTCACTACAATAATGGATTCCAGTGTCATAGCAGCCTGTGCAATTCCAGAACCTCATGATGATATTGAATTTGAATCACATGAAGCTGCATATTCATTTTACAAAGATTATGCCAAGTCCGTAGGCTTTGGTACTGCTAAGTTGAGCAGCAGGCGATCTAGGTCATCAAAAGAATTCATTGATGCAAAATTCTCATGCATAAGGTATGGGAATAAGCAGCAGTCTGATGATGCCATAAATCCACGACCTTCCCCAAAAATTGGCTGTAAAGCTAGCATGCACGTGAAGAGAAGACAGAATGGAAAATGGTATATATATAGTTTTGTAAAAGAGCACAATCACGAGCTTTTACCAGCCCAGGTGCACTTCTTTCGAAGTCATAGAAATGATGACCCTCTTAAGAATGAAGTCCGGATACGACGGCGAAAGAATCTATCATCAGTTTCCAAACTTTTTGGTGCGTATCAAAATGTGGATTGTTTAGAGGGCTACATGAGAAAATCAGCATGATAAGGGGCGGAGTTTGGTCTTAGAATCAGGAGATGCTCAGTTATTACTAGACCTTTTTATGCATATGCAGGAAGAGAACCCAAAGTTCTTCTACGCTGTTGATTTGAATGAAGAGCATCAGTTGAGAAACTTGTTTTGGGTTGATACAAAAGGCATGGAAGACTATAGAAACTTTGATGATGTAGTTTGTTTTGACACTACATATATCACAAACAAGTATAAAATACCATTAGTTTTCTTTACTGGGGTGAATCATCATGTTCAACCCACATTGCTTGGTTGTGCATTGATAGCAGATGAGACAGTTTATACTTTTGTTTGGTTGATGCAAACATGGTATATGGCAATGGGGGAACGTGCTCCACAAGTAATGCTCACTGATCAAAACAACGCCATAAAAGCAGCTATTGGAGCAGTCTTTCCACAAATATGCCATTGTTTTTGTCTCTGGCATATATTGGAGAAGATCCCTAGGCAGCTCGAATATGTGAGTCTTTGGCATGATAATTTTATGGTAAAATTTAATAAATGTATCTTTAAATCATGGACCGAGGAACAATTTGAAAAGAGATGGTGGAAGTTGCTTGACAAATTTAATCTTCGCGAGGTTGAATGGGTTCAATCTCTATATGGAGATCGCAAATATTGGGTGCCTACCTTCATGAGAGATATATCTTTTGCTGGTTTGTCTACAATGTTGCGCTCTGAAAGCTTGACCTCTTCATATGACAAATATGTGCATGCAGAAACATCGATGAGAGAGTTTATAAAACAATACAAAATGATTCTTGAAGATAGGTATGAGGAGGAAGCCAAGGCAGATTTTGATGCATGGCATGAAACGGCAGAGTTAAAATCTCCATCACCTTTCGAGAAGCAAATGTCACTGGTGTACACGCATGAAATTTTCAGGAAATTCCAAGTTGAGGTTTTGGGAGCAGCTGCTTGTCATCTTAAGAAAGAAAGTCAGGATGAGACAACCACAACGTATACCGTGAAGGACTTTGAAGACAGCCAGAGTTACGTCGTGGAATGGAATGAATCAAAATCAGATATTTATTGTTCATGTCGTTCTTTTGAATACAAAGGTTATCTTTGTAGACATGCTATTGTTGTTCTTCAAATGTCAGGTGTGTTCAGCATTCCACCTAAATATGTATTGCAACGTTGGACAAATGCTGCTTTGAGCAGGCATCCCATTGGTGAAAGATTGGATGAGGTGCAAAGTAAGGTCCGTCGTTATAATGACTTGTGTCGACGAGCCATCATACTAGGTGAAGAGGGGTCGCTTTCACAGGAGAGTTACAACATTGCACTTTGTGCCATAAGAGAAGCTTTGAAACAATGTGCGAGTTTAAATAACTCTGCTGAAACCAGTGCTTGTCCTAACACCTCAGGGAGCATTGAGGAAGAGAATCAGTACAGGAATACTTCTAAAGAGAGGGCACCAGATCTCCAGGTTACTGGTACAGACAAGGTTCCTAGAAGAGCTGGAGCAGCAAACACGAAGGAAAGAAACCACAGCAGTGCGGTTAAAAAGGGAAAGGTCTGCTGATTGCTGATTCTCTTTGCCCATGTTGCTATTTTTACAATAATCGGTGTTCATTAGAACTTGTGTCGTGTGTGAAGCAGGTTACTAGGTCAGGAGATGCGAGCGTTGGGGCACAGGAAGGCTTCCATCTAATGGTTTGTGATACTGCCATCTTGTTTAATTTTCTTGCTTAGTACTTTTTGCGGTCCACTACTCTTTAGTTCTCTCGTTGTGTATTTTTCTGATAAGAAATCAACTTTATGATGACAACCATTTATCTCGTCTTCTTTCTGGGATACTTTAGTCGAGCCATCATCAATGATCTTCGCTCTTGAGTTCTTACTAATATAACTTTCTATTATACTAATTGCAGGGAATATCTGACCTGGGGCCAACACAGCCACATAATATGATGCCTGCACAGCTGCAAAATGTTGTTCCTACAGTATTTCATAATATCATGCCGACTCAGTTCCAGAACATAGCTTCAACACATTTGCACGAGACGAGACTCCCGCATTAGTGTGATTTTGCATTTGCTTGTAAAAAAATGTATCTATTGATCACTACAACACTGGTCCCAAGAATGCAGGATGTGTTGTGAAGTTGTTAATCTCTGCTTAGATGTGGAAGCTTCAACTATTTAGTTATGAATCATCTTGGCTCTTCCATTACTCACCTAGATCTTACTCTTCTGTTCTTGCCCGATTTATAGTACACATCAACCTTGAGCAAGAAAGCAGCCAAATATATAAAATTGATCATTGCAACTGATGGACTGGCAATTGAAATATGTACTCGCATATTTTTTGGTTTTGGATTGTAATATGGTATTTTTTATATCATATATAGTTTCATTCTATATACATCTTATCTCGTTGATTTGATTAAAATATTCAACTTGAAATCGGAAAATTATAGAGGCTATGAATTTGTTTTAAGAACATAGTATATTTGAGATCAAATTAAAAATAAAATCCATTTATTTTAGAATAAAATTTTATTGATCTTATTAAATATTTTTAAAATATTGGTTATTAATATATTTTAAAATTAAAACTATAAAATGTGCTGCTGGCTAAACATTTTCAAACACCATCTATTTCTTTCACTATAAATCAGTAAGGTGTCGAATCTTCTAGGCGATAAAGTGAAACAAATAAACAATTTATACT
>CM054982.1:871880-1237375 GCA_029030765.1 Salix suchowensis
AAATGTTTTTAAAAAAAGTGATTTTTCTGTGGTTCAAAAAAAGCAGTTAAGTGTTTGGTTAAAACTGTGGTTGAGTTGGAGGTTGAAGAAAAAGCAGTTTTGGGTGTTTGGTTTCCAAACTGCTTTTAACTTGTAAAATTACTTTAAAGAGTATATATATATATATATATATATATATATATATATATATAATTTGTTTAAATGTTGTAAATTTAATAGTTATAATAATATAATATAATTAACAATTCATGAAAAAACAAATATTATTTTTTATTCTCCCATCAAATTAAAAATATAATTATCAATTACTAAAATTAACACACTAAATAATATATTTCAAGTAACTAATAAGTTTAAACATAATTAATTAAAATACATTTCATTATAAATAATTCAATCAAATTAATTACAAATTAAAATCTCTATTTTTTTTATGCTAACTATTATTATAATAATAATAATAATAATATAATTATTATTACAATACAATAATTAATAATAATAATAATAATTAATTATTATAATTAACAATAGATGAGGTAAAATAAACATAATTCCGGGGGTCTTGTATCCATTCAGGTCTTCTCTTTTCATCTCTTCGCTTTAATTTCTCTCTCTGCTCCTCCTTTCTTCTCCGGTCAGGGTCTTTGCTTTCCTCTCTTTTATGGGTTGTTATTTGTTAGTGATGACCGATCAGCGCATGGGTGTATTGCGTGTTTTTCTGCGTATTTTGTTTCGATTGTTGATTTGTGATGTTTCTGAATCACTGGTTAGGATTCATGAGGAGTGGGTTTAGTGTTGTTGTTTGGGTTTCTTTCTGTTTTACAATCGGGCGTTTTCTTTGATTGATTTTTGCAAAGGAAGAAGATGAGAGGAGAAGCTGGGTAATGGGGGTGATTTTTTTGAGAGATAAACGTGGGACTGGACGCCGTTTCAGAACGGCGTTCAAAAAGCACCTCCAAGGTACTTTTGAAAAAACACCGTTCGGGTGTTATTTTGGGTGGATCCCATTAAAAAAAAAATAGTGTTTGGTTTTTACCAAACACCAAAACACCATCCCGTTTGGCAAACTTGGAACGCACAACGTTGCCAAACGGGTGCTTAGTAATAAATCCTATGGATGACATCTTGTCGGACACATCAGATTAATTAATCATCATCTGGATCTTAAGCCTATTTATTTTTTATTTCAAAAGTATTTTTAGAATATTTTTTCCCATTTATTTTAATTAATATTTTTAGTTTTTTTTATATGAATTTTTTTTTAAATATATTATTTTAATATATATTTTTTTTAAAAACAATTTACAAAACATATTCTATTACATTTACAAACACCCCCCGAGCTTAGCTTGTATTCAAAATGCTCCTTTAACGGTGAGTGTTGATGTTAATTGATCATTATAATCATAAATCTTTTTAATCCAGTGATTTTGAACGTTCAAATTACTTTAGGTTACGCAATAAAAACAATCCCCATCCATTTATTATAATTGAAATATATATATATTTTTATTTTTTATTAACCCATTCAAATAACATCTCATATTGACCATTAATAAAAAATAAAGGACCAAGATCGAATTAAAGGGCAAATATGCTCAATTATAAAAAATAGAGGGACCATGGATGCATTTTACCCAATCAATAATAATCACTTGTGAAACGACATATCACGTTCCAACCTGTAATTTACAGCATTGTCTTTTCCATCTGTTCATACACAGCTAAATATCAGTGTCGGCTGCTTACTTTTCTTCAAGATATGCTTGAAACTCGAGAGATCTCAAGTCGGTTTGAAATCTTCATGGCATGGACAAAATTTGACGTCCCCCGTACCCGATCTTCTTCATCTGGTGGACCCATTTTAAACAGAGTACAGATAGGGCATGGGGACGAGCCAGATTTCTGAGGGGCCAGGAGTATTTTTCTTTCTTTCATGAAGGAGAAGATTGGGGAGACAAAGATCCAGTTTTGGGTCAGTTTATCAGCACGCAGAGTCCCATTTTGCTGTCCCAAAGTTTTGATAGAACTTTGTCCTAAATTGATTGAAATCTAAAGACAATTGTATTTGTTTTTGAGTTAAAAAAACATTTTTGAACTTGTTTAATTTCTCTTTCTGGCAATTCATTATCCTAAGCAAGGAAGGCTTTTACTTCATAGAAGAGTTAATTTCTTCACAAATTTATCGCGGTCGCCACAGCATCCTGATCCTCTCCAATCATGGACCTCAAAGTGCCACGTACGTTGTATACTTCACAGCCGCCGAGCTTATCCCTATCTCCATGTTGGCGTGCTCTTCTTCCTCAATTATATATTTAGGTTCTGCTCCCCCTCCCTTAATATCTAGCCTCACACTGGATCTGCACCCCATGTGTTTTGTCGAGACATAATGAGAGCTGATAGGAAAGAAATGAGAGACACCGTTTCAGGTTAACATCTTCGAAATCACAAGTTCGGGTTAATTGATACTTTCAAGATCGATATCATCTATCAAATCTAAATATTAGGGTAAAGTTTTATATAGTTAAACTATACATTATTGAATATTTCTTCATATTTAACTATTGGATTAAAATAAAACTTTACTAAACAATTCCAGAGCTAAGCTTCTATGTGGAGGCGAAATATCATATCCATTTGAGTTTAAAAAGATTTTGCAATATAGGTCATGACATGCTTTATGATTTTGATAACAAATCTGATACTAGTATATTTAGGATATTAATCTCATATTTTTATTTCTTTTCTTATTTTCTTATTAGGTTTTTTTTTATTATTATTGCATGTTTGGTTAATTTTATAAGTGAGTTCAAATCAGCCCACATATGAGGATTCATTAGTGTTATTTGAAATATCATACAAGTGAATTGTATACTGCAAAACTAGCAGCCATAAATTAATGAAATAAACTTGTGTTTTATGTAATACAACACGTTTTTATTTTAGATAAAGATCAAATCTAACATATCAAGATATAACTGATCTTTTGACGTTATTCAATTCAATTTCAATAATAAGAGTGTATTAGAACAAATTTTCATTTTATCATATTTATCAAATTTTATTTTCAACTAGGATTGTTAATTCCGTTTCGTTCCGGCCGGACGTTCCGTCCCCATTAAAAAAACCGAAACGAAACGACGTCGTTTTTGTCTCGATTTTAATTTCAGCCCGTTCCGGAAATTCCGGCCGAAACATCTCGGTACCGTTCTGGCTCAAAATCATAATATTTCTTTTTATTTTAGAACATTTTACTATCATAATATTTTGGAATTTTAGAGATGTTTCTAATTTTAAGATTATGTTTGTTTGACTTTGTGTTTATAGTGTATAATTTAAAGTTAATTTATCTTGAATTTAAATTATACTTGTTAAATTAATATTTTAATTTTTTTATATATATATATATAATTAATTATATATGAACAGTATAACCCCGAAACAGCATACCGAAATACTCCAAAACCAAAATATTCTATTCCAATAGAAAAACAGGAATAATATTGACAACCTTATTTTCAACTCTCTTAAAAACAATACCAACTTCTTTGAAAATTACTTGACTACAAGATCAAGAGACATCAGCAGCAAAACATTTATAATGACCCAACCAATATGCTTGCTGCTGTTCATGTCCTTGTACATTAATTAGGAGTGCGTGCTTGATTGATATTGTCAGTATACATTGATTCCCCATGTATTTATTTTCCCAGAAATTTCTGCAGCAGTATTAACTCTAGCTCGTACGAGTCACTGGTTCTTTTCATGAGAACAGATGACCTTGCCTGATAATTATTAACAGCTAATTAATTCATGGATATATCAAATTATAATTACCCTAACATTAATTTCCTTTCCTAAAACATCCAAATGTATACATAGATTCTCATTTCTGACAAGAGACTAGACTCCTTAATTACTTTGAAATGATTTTAAAAGCAAATATTTTATCAAATTCATATATTTATGATAATAAATTCTCTTAGCTATTCAATCTGATACGTTATGGGCAAAATCGTCACGATGGTAATCCACCCAGTTAGTTTATATATACAGACACAAACAACAACGTTACGCCCACGCTTCACTCCCCAACGTGAACTCATACAAAAAGCAAGCATTCTACACACAGAAATCAAGAAACCATGGCAATGTTTTCTTACACTACATTACTAGCAATCTTAACAATATTCATCTCTACTTCTGCAGTTCGAAGCTGTCCTCCTTCAGACAGGGCAGCTTTGCTAGCTTTCAAAGCAGCTCTCCACGAACCTTACTTGGGCATCTTCAACTCTTGGGTGGGCACCGACTGTTGCCATAACTGGTATGGTGTCAGCTGTGACATGGAGAGCAAAAGGGTTGCTGACATTAACCTCCGAGGTGAATCCGAAGACCCCATTTTTCAAAAAGCTGGTCGGTCCGGGTACATGAATGGTTCGATCTCTCCTTCTATTTGCAAGCTCAAGAGGCTCTCCAGTCTTACAATTGCTGATTGGAAAGGGATCTCAGGTCCGATCCCAGCCTGCATTACGTCGTTGCCGTTCTTGAGAATTCTTGATTTGATTGGGAATCGGATTTCTGGCCAGATCCCGGAAGATATCGGGCGGTTGCACAGGCTGGCCGTTTTGAATATCGCCGACAATCTTCTAACAAGTAGGATCCCGAGATCCTTGACTAATTTGTCGGGTTTGATGCATCTCGATTTGCGGAACAATCGGATTTGGGGTTCATTGCCTCGAGATTTCGGGCGTCTTCGTATGTTGAGTCGCGCTTTATTGAGCCGAAATTATATTGGTGGCACAATTCCCGATTCAATTTCTAAAATCTACCGTCTCGCCGATTTGGATCTATCCTTGAACAGATTATCGGGCGAGATACCAGCTTCTTTGGGTACAATGGCAGTCTTGGCAACACTAAATCTTGATGCCAACAAATTATCAGGAGAAATACCTTATAGTTTGTTTAATTCAGCAGTTGGTAACTTGAATTTGAGCAAAAACTCATTTCATGGATACTTACCGGATGTTTTCGGTCCGAGATCTTACTTCATGGTTCTCGATCTATCCTACAATAACTTTTGGGGTCCGATACCAAAATCTTTGTCTCAAGCATCATTTATCGGGCACTTGGATTTGAGTCACAACCGCCTATGTGGGAGGATCCCGGAAGGCCCACCTTTCGACCACCTCGAAGCATCATCGTTTGCTTATAATGCCTGTCTTTGCGGCAAGCCACTTGGAGCTTGCAGGTAGACAAGACTAACGTCGGTCAGCCGAGATGGAAATTAGTTTCATTTTGTCGGGTTTTGTGAAGTACTATATGTTTGCATGATTAAGTAATGCAACAGTAAAGTGTGTTTAATTAGTAACGTTGTTAGGGGAACTAAAAGGTTAATTTCATGCACGTAATTTTTCATGAAATCAAGCTTTGATGCAATGAGTGTAACAATATAAACATAATGTAATACCAGATTATGTCAAATCAAATGATAAAAAGCAAATTAATGTTCTTTTCTTTTCAATTTCTTCACTAGTACTTGTATAGTGCTAAACACAAAAAAATAGAACCATGTAATGATCAAAGTAAACCCACTTGACTCGCAGTCTAGGGTTTGAATAGGATTGATTCCCGGTTTGGATTTTTTACTATTACATGACATGACATGAATGTTTTTGAAAATTTCAAAGGGCAAGGCGTGGGCATGCATCAGTTTAAACTAGACCAGTAGTTTACAAGTCCTTTGAAATAGCAGCCTGTCCTAAAGTCCACCTATCTATCATATTCAAGATCACGTCACTCGACCAAGAATTGTAATAGACTACACATGATCATGGACATTGAAAATGGGATGGAAGATCTACATCTTTACGTTACAGTCGTGCATAGCAAGTAATTATAACCATACATACATGGTGCGATGAAGTGTTTTTCTTCTTCTTTGGACCAGGGGTACTGCTCAGTGGCCGGTGATTTAATTATACTACTCCTTTTCCTATATAAAACAAGACAGTGCACGTGAAGTATGAGTGAGTTAAGAACACAACTTTCCCTTGCATTTAAAGATGAGGGGCCTAACGGTGGGGAAATGATTCTTCACTGGTGCTGCAGGCATTTGCAAATTTCAGCAAACCGCGCCTCTATCATGGCGCGCGCGCGCACACACTTCACAGGGATTCTGCTATAAGCTACTAGCCATGCCCAGGCATTTACAGATGAATTTCATCTGAAATAATTAATCTGTTTACATAAATGTAAGCCTGACAGATTCCTGTGCTTCTTGAATAATAATTCATTTTGAATCTCAGTTTAATGATTTTCTTGTTCTCTTTTAAACTAATCTACTGCATTACTCATAAATCCATGTTAAATAAACACTTGAATAAAACCATGTGAAATGCATGTATCATCAGGTGGAGACTATAATATTTTACCTCTGTGTATTGTGTTCATTGGTTTGTTTATAGACGTAATCTATGTAATAATTCATTTTGAATCTCAATTTAATGTTTTTCTTGTTCTCTTTTAAGGAATAGCATTTGTTCATCTTGCTGCAATTTTTCAGACTTGTAATTTGCTGAAGACCCAGCTTCTGCTTTACCTACAAGCTTTTGAAAGGAAGATGGGATGTATAGTTGGTTGACACGAGGCATTTTATGGCTTTGTTGCTTACTCGAAGCTCTACATGAATCTAATACAACTAGATATTTTGACGTCGTCGTTTACTTTTTACTTACAAAATTTCTCTAGATTTTTATGCCAATTCATTGTAGACTCCAACTTTTCCTCAATAATTGATTGATTTTTGTCCCATTCATTTATTTAAAGTTAAACATAAATGATCAGAATTGATCTGACCCTACTGAATGAAAGCAAAAGCAACAAGTTTCTAGCCCAAGTGGGAATCGTATATGAAATAAAGAGATTTATTGTTAAAATGTTAAGTTGTTATATGATGGTAATTCTAAAAATAATTTTATATTATTTTTTAATATACAGTGAAATTGAACTCCTAGCTTTTTAACTATTAAAATTTTAATATCAAAGTTTTTCAAACTAAATAGACTTTAAAAATAATTTTATATTATTTTCTAACTATTTTTTTCTTCCCTATAAAACTATATGACATTTGAAATATTTTAACCCAATAATTATTTTTAATAACTATAATATTTGGTCAGCTTTTGCATAATTTAACTATTCCATAAAACTATAAGATTAATAACCAAATAAATCTCTAGCATTAACCTGATGAACCAAGCTAACCCTCAGGTTATTAACCCAATGAACTTGCTACGACTATCGTGTTTCCAGACGGGTGACAGTTTACAATTCGCTTAGCGTGTTTACATGTTGCAGTCGTCTCTATCCTTTTTATTAATCAAGAAGATTAGATAATTCAGCAGTTCAGAAGGTGAAGTGATTGATTTTTTAGTGTGTCACCAGTAACTTGATATCTGTAGAGTGTCTGCTATATACAACGTGTTACCTTTAGAGTGAGAAACTAGGAACCACTATCTTCTGGGGCAGATTAGAAGTACGTTTTCAAGCCAATCTGAGTAAGTAGAATTATTGTAGCTATGTTCACGACAATATCTCTGCTTTATCTAGTCATAAATAGTAGGAAATTACAAAACTGAAGTTTAAGATTCTGATTTAATTCATTGCATTCTTGAAGATTTGCATCTGTTTGTACTTGGGAGGAGTTGGATTTGTTAGAGCATTTGTAGTAATGAAAAGTTTATTGATGCTGACATATGTATGTCTAGCTATTGGATGCTTTCTAGTGTATTGTCTCTCAGCACAGCCTTTCTGTTGATCTGAATTTTGGTTGAGTAGATTTATTAGTGGGCTCTTAATTTTGTGATGCTTTACTTTTTGTAGTTTGTTGTTTTGCCTATTGAATTGGCATGTGTAAATTGCCAGGGTTGCTTTTTTCAGCAGTCCAGTCAAATCTTTATTCATTTTCTAACGAGGGTTGTTTGGAAAAAGATCGGTGGTGAGGAGACCACCAGTACTTTCCAGGAAATTATTGCTTAAATTGAATGTTTAGGTTTCCAGCTTACTTTATTAGTCATCTGATGATTACTACTTCACAATTTACTAATTCGAAAACATTGTTAGTTACTTCAGATTTTACAAATTAAAGTTGCTGGGTAGCGTTGATTCCTGACTTAAAATTAAGAGATGGAGACAGTGGAAACAGATGAGACTGTAACCTTTTGTTTTGAAAGAGAATTCACACTAAAATTATCTAAGAGATGGATTTATTTTACGTCTCGTGTCTCTCCCTCCAATCAAACATGTTTTTTTTTTCCTTAATGTTCTACGACGCTAACCAAATGCAACCTTGAAGTGATAGCTGGCTATTAATTTCTCAGTTCATACTTTTAGCAATCAGAATTGGTTTTTTTTTTATTTTTATTATTGAATCTGACAATAGAATGGCTTGTTGACTTTGGTCAATATCCCCACAAGATGGAGTCTGTAGGAACACCGGTTGGTGATCAGGAGGTAACAAAATATGATCAATGTTGTATCTGCACAGTTCCTAGCTATTCGACTACTTGAGTCGAATGAAAAGATCTTCACACCTCAACTAGCATCCCTTGGTCCACTTCACCATGGCAAAGAAGAGCTTAAAGCAATGGAAGAACACAATATTGTATTTGCAAGATTTTCTTCAATGGAGCAACGCAATCATGGAGGAGTAAATTAAAGCTGTAGAGGGAGTCAAGTTGGTGTAATTGCTACGCAGAAACCATTAATCTTAGCAGTGATGCCTTCTTCATTCTGGGGGTCTTACTCAAGGATTGTCGAGTAGGATTTGAAAGGAGCTCTCATAACCCAATTTTGGGTTATTCTCAAATCTACCTAAAAATAACAAAAAATAAAATAAAAGGGGCTGGTGTTGGTAGAAAAATCAAGGTGAAAATTTTGAATATTGTCGAGAGCTCGATCGTACCTTTTTTGTGTCAAGAAATGAAGGAAAGCACAGATTCAAGGCTAAAATAATTTATTATTGGATAATCTGCGTAAAAATAAAGTCGAAAGATATAATTATATATTTTATGGGTCAATTTGATTTAATCGTTGACCAATTTAAAAGTGTAATTATGTTGAGAATTAATTTATGGTCCAATTGAAGGGTTTAATTAAGTGCAAGGACTTAATTATACTTTAAATTAGTCAAATTAGTTTTATTATGGGCTTAATCGATGAAAAATCAAGTTCTTGAGCTTAATTCGGGTTCAATTGAGAAG
This sequence comes from Salix suchowensis, assembly GCA_029030765.1. Taxonomy (NCBI): domain Eukaryota; kingdom Viridiplantae; phylum Streptophyta; class Magnoliopsida; order Malpighiales; family Salicaceae; genus Salix; species Salix suchowensis. The sequence continues at coordinate 881,144 of CM054982.1, forward strand.
ATTTGAATTTTCAGAGACTGAATTGAATTTTTTCCAACCAATTATGCGAAGTCAGGGGCCAAATTGAACGAATTGAATGTCTAATGGTCAATTGAGGGTTAAATTGCACAAATCAAAAACCAAGAACCAAAATAAAAAAAACACGCAAAGCTAAGGCTGCTGTTAAAATTCTAACGGGGATGTAATTGCATAAAATTAAAAATTAAAAACCAATTGGAGGTGCAATTAGAGTAATTGTAAATTGAGGGACCAAATCATATTTTCACCTTCCCAAATCATTGAAAACATGAAGGAACCAAATATTATCTTTTGCCAGGAACTAACATAATGTTATTTTCTGCTGCCGTACGTAATTGTTACGCAGAAACCATCAATCTTAGCAGTGATCAGGACTTTATGAAAGGAGCAATGACCTCATATTCAATAAACCATGGATGCTGAGCGACATCACACTTGACAAGAGCTCGATTGAAAATCAGCTCCCATTCTTCATTCTCGAGGATTTGCTTAAAGCATCCACGGTAAAGAGTTTTGAATGTTAAAAGGAGTTCAATTTGTTTTTTTTATAAACATTCATTTATTTTTAATTTCATCTTTTATTTTTTGAAATTGGTTTCCATTCTTCTTTTTCACCTTTTCTTTACTTGGAGTATTCCCAATCCTATTTCTATGGTCGTGAGGTTATCATGTTAACCTAAATTGATTTAATTTTTTTTAATCATTTATTTTTAGCTTCATTGATTAACAATTTTTTTTTTTTTTTTTATCGAAAATCTTGCTTTGTTGTTTTTTGGGGTTGCCTTCTATATGATCGGTGCTGAACTCATCACCACGGTTATAAGTTTAGAAGGCTAACACAAGTTAATTATAATTTTTCATGTCCATTTTTAAAATTATTATTTTTATAATATCATCCTTCAACATTTAATCTTTTTTAGGAATTGATCTTGGTGCTTTTTTTCCCCCTTTCTATAGAGCTATTTCAATCATGTGTTCATGGTCACGGGGTAAGGGGTAACCCAAATTGATCCAATTTTGTTAAAAAAAAATCTCCCTCGTTATTGTGATATTTGATAGTTGAACTTTATAATTTTATCAAATTCTTGTTCTTTAATGACTTGTTTCTTCTTAAATCTTTGATTGACTTAAGAAATCGTTTGATTAAACAAAAACAATTGATTAAATCTGATATGAGCTGGGGCCACTTTTCTGCCTTGGAAGTAATCGAAGCTCAATTGGTCTAAAATTCATGTCCGGCCCACTGAAAATACATTGGACCTGGACTCAAGCGATCAGGTCCATGATCTGGTTTGATGGAAGCTTGGAAATCAATTAGTTACATTTGAAAAAGTATATCACAATAATCAATATAAAATTATGGAAATAAACTAAAAGTTTAAATACTAAACATGAACACTTTTTTTTAAAAACTAGAACATCATCATTATTGCTTTAAAGATATAATTAGAGAAAAAACATTATTAAATTAGAGAAAAAATTCGTTGGTCACTCTTCTACTGATGTTTTTTTATTGGTCCTCCACCAACTTAATGTCATATTTGTCCCAGTATAATGAATTCTTCTTGACCTTAAAATTATCATTAATAAAACATATTTGGTCCACGTATCATAATTTCATCGGTCATCAAACTCATGATCTATAAAAAAAATAATAACATATTCCCTTAATTTTTTTTCTACTTGCATCTATGTATTTTATTTATAAAAAAAATGAGCGAAGAAAGTAACTAATAAAACACAACTGGCATCATAATGATTTTAAGTACATTGCAATCATAAAAAGAAAGAAAATACAGAAAGAGATTCAATATTTATCTTTTTACTTGAAGGATAGAGCACACAGTTTGAATGACAGTGAGTATGAGGAGAAAAGCAGCAGCAGCAACAGAGATGGCAGTCCATGGATTGTTGAAATAAACCTGCTTCAAGGTTGCCTTCCACTTGTGCCTACGCCTTTTGCAATGAGAGTTCAGATCTTTGCAGACGCCCCATAAAAAACTATTTTCAGAGACAAGATTTTGTTTGTCTAGGTTGTAAACGAGATTTGACACTGCTTCGACACTGTTTAGCATATTTTTCAAACTCTCATTATGAGCAAGCACTTCCACATCATCAGGAGCAAGAACGAGGCGGCCAATGAAAGTAATATAGTTACTTACGAACCTATCCTCATACGGATGATGGCATTGCTCAAAGGCCTGGAGATTTCTGAATAAGCATTCTGTACTGTCATATATAGTTAGTTGTGGAATTTCTAGAATCCCATTACTGAATTTTATGTCGAATAGTGACTTTCCTTCTGGATTCTCAAACTTCACTCCAGATTGGTGAAGCTCTCTTGCCGTGGGTGCACTTTGAAAACTAGTTTTTTCCTCTGGAAGATGTTGTTCCGTAACTTCCGTTGGCTGCTGACACTTTCTTAGGAAGTCAACGAAATGTAGGACCCTAGAGGAGTTGATTTTTTCCCAACTGTCCTTTTTTACCCAGTTACACCACTTTTTTTGTAATACCTCAAAAGTAAGTTCCATAATGGTACGATTCGTCCTAGGATATAGCTTAAACAACTTCTCGAGGAAGAAGAATGGAAGCTGATTTTCTAGCAAGCACATATCGAACACTACGTCCTCAATCTTAAATGGAGGGGAGAAAATCTGGTCACCACTTCCACTTTCACGAGACTCTTCCACCGAATTCCACTTCAGTAAGACCATGATAATGAAGACAGCATCCAGTAAGATCATTATTGCGAACTCTTCCGTACTAAGATCAATGGTTTCTGCATAGCAATCACGTAATTTTGTTTCATAACCCTTGAAAATATTAATTAAGTACTCCACACTAACCTCGCTCCGTTCAAGAAATTGGTGCAGGTACATTATTTTGTGGTCTTCCATTGCTTTTAGATTATCCTTACCATGGTGAAGAGGGCCTATTGAGACTACTCGAGGTGTATATGCCTTTTCATTTAACTCCCGCAATCGTGCGGGGACTCTATAGATGCAGCTTGCCTGGGAGAAAACCTTCTTGGTTTCCAAAAGCTTTCTCAAAGTGGCTATCTCAACGATATGAGGTGAGACTTCATGGCTCTGTTCAGTACTTGATGGTCGACCACTTTCCATTTTGTAATTGTTCTGAATTCCTTGCTCAGACTGTTGAGAACCAGCACATACAATTAATCACTACTGATAAAACAAACTGAAATACCACATTTAAGAGAAACATATTCAACCGTATACACAAAAAACAACAAATTTTGTTTTTTTTGAAAATTCAATTTTTATATTTTAGATTATTTTTAATATTTTGAAATTAGTACACACATTCTCTTTTTCATTATTTTTTATTACATTTTAGTATTTTACACATAACATAACATTAGAAATAAAAAAAACAATAACAATAAAATAATTTAAAAATATCAAAAACAAATTATTTGAAATAAAATAAAATCAAAAATTTTCCAATACGCTTTTAAAATAGAAGCACTCCTTAAACAAAACACATAAACATCTAAAATTACAAAATAAATCACCTCGCGATAACAACTTTGGACAGGGAAGTCAGCAGCGCAACCGAGTATTTGGTTTTCCTCACGCGCCATCGTCACTGTGGGGGACGGGAAACCGGTGCAGAAGCAAGTCGAGGGGGGGCTCTCATTGAAACATTGTGGGAATGCATGGCTCCGATCCATTGTGGGCTGATACACCATGAATAAAACAAAATAATTATTATATATTTTAATATTTAGATCAAATTCCAACAAATAATTATAAACTAATAAAAATATCTAATTTTCATTTCAAAACAAAAAAAAATATATTTATTTAAAAAAATATATATTTGGAAAAAACCTGAAATTCAGACTTATATACAAAAACAACAAATTTTGATTTTTGTGCTTTTTTTGAAAAATCAATTTTTATATTTTTATAAATTCTACACGCGCGCGCATTAGTTTTCATTATTTTTTTTTATGACATTTTACACATTACATAACATCTAAAATTACAAAATAAACCACTTGGGGGAAGTGGGCGCCGCGGCGGGGGAGTGGAGGAAGAGACCAGCTACGGGAGAGGCTGGTCGTCGGCGGTCGGGACTGCCACAAGAGAGCTGGAATCTCCGGTAGTGGTGGAGGCTACCGTGAACGGCAGGGAAAGCTGCTGTGGTTGAAGAGAGGGAGCTGTCGTGGACGGTGGAAATGGTTGTGGGCAGTGGCTGCATGGGTGATCCGGGCTGTGTGCTGCCGTTGGCCAACCGTTCGGTTGGTTTGGGTTCAGATCCGGCAAGGTGAGCTTGTCAGTTGCCGGAGGGAGGAGGAGGCCGGCCGGGAGAAGAGAAAGGAACCGAGGCGATGGGGGCTGTGTTGTTCGGCTGGAGGAAGAGGCAGTGAGGACAGCGGGGGAAGGACTGCTACTGGTAGTGGGAGGCAGATGGTAAAAGGAAGGAGTGGCGGGTGGAAGAAGGAGAGAGGCAGCAAGAGACTGGCCGGCGGCACAGATGAGAGGAAGAGAGAGTGGGGACAGGCCGGGAGAAGAGACTGAGGCCGTGGGCTGAGGAAGGAGAAGAAAGGGGAAAAATGGAGTAGGGAGAGTGTAATTTTGTTTCTCCCGCTTTTATCATAGATCAAGCTAAATATATAGACTTGGAGATGACTCTTCCCGCTAAAATTTCAACAACAATTTTAAATTTACGCATCTTTTCTATTTTGATTTTTAATTTTGGATTGATATAATTTAATTTTTAAGTTACTATTAAACTTTCATTTTTTTTAATTTCACCCAATTAACTAGATAAATCTTCTCAATTAAACCCGAATTAAGCTTAAAAACTTGATTTTTCATCAATTAAGCCTTTAATAAAATGAATTTGACCAATTTAAAATATAATAAAGTCTTTTCACTTAATTAAATCATTTAATTGAACCCTAAATTAATTCTCAAACATAATTACACTCCTTGCACTTAATTAAATCCTTTAATTGAACCCTAAATTAGTTCTCAAATATAATTACATTTTAAATTAGCTAACGATTAAATCAAATCAACCTATAAAAATATAATTATGTCTTTCGACTTAATTTCTACTTAGATTTATTCAATAATAAATTATTTTATCATTGAATCTACATTTACCTTTATTTTTAGGCATAAAAGAGGTATGATCGGGTTTTTAAAAATATCCAAAATTTCTACCTTGATTTTTCTACCAACGTCAGCTCCTTTTATTTTATTTTTGTTATTTTTATTTTATTTTTGGTAGATTTGAGGGAATAACCTAGAAATGAGTTGTGAGAGTTGCCCCTTTTTTTAGATAGTAAGTGTTGTAAAGAAAAAGAAAATAAATTTATCAAATCAAGAATTGATTGATCTATACAGAAGTAAAAAATGAGGGTTATGGTGAATAAAAGTGATTAAGAAATTAAATTATATTCAATCAATGGCTACTTAGATCACTAAAATTGTTTTAGTTGTTCTGCCGGATCAATTGCTCAAGACCTTTGGTCTCTACCTAGACCCGATGAAAAAAATAGGATCACCTATTAAGGACTTGTTGAGAATGATTATATTTGTGTTATGATCCAAGTCCAAGTCTTGAAAAAAATATATATATGAAATTTGCCCCATCAGATCTAAAAAATCTTGTTTTTATGAACATGAAGAGATAAAGAAGCCATTGAATTGCTGGAAATACTAAGCCCACAGAAACAGAGGGTAAGTTGTTGAGAATTGTCATAGAACGATCACCTCGATTTAATATTTGTACCTGATATTTATTTTTATATTTAATATTTGTACCTGATATTTATTTTTATATTTAATATTTGTACCTGATATTTATTGTTATATTTATTAGAAACGATGGAACCCCCTATTTATTTATTCAATTCTATTTACTACTTATTTTTATTTACTATATTTTTGTTTGATACCTAGTAACAATAAAATTTCTTATTTCAAGGCGAAATGCTTATAAAAAAAAAAAAAATAGTGGTTGGGAAGGTTAGAGTAGCAAAAGCCGTTGGATCCTGGCATATTGCAATTTATTCCGAACTGGCCCTCCACTCATCAACACAACTTGTTATGTCGCAGGGGTGGGTGCCCCTTCCTTTCCTCTTATAATTGACAAACATCGTAGGGTTACGATGGTGTTTTGTTTTTCTAAGCCCAGCTACCTAGGTGGACAGACATATCATTTCTTCAATTGTAGTTATCACATTATCCATCCCAATAAATTGTGCCCTATGCGGCCAGGCAATTCTATTCTCATCTCTTGTAATATATTCTATTACTTCAACAAGATTTTATAAAAATAGTCTAATTTCTTTTTAGCATATTTTTCAAATTCTCATTACGAGCAAGAACTTTCACATCATTAGGATCACGGACGAGGTAGCTGATGAAACTAATAGTCACTTATGAATTTATCCTGCTCAGACATATGATGGCATTGCTCAAAGGCCTGGAGATTTCTGAATAAGGTTTTTGTATGGTCATCTATAGTTAGTTGTGGAATTTCTAGAATCCCATTACTGAATCTTATGTCAAATAACGAGTTTCTTTCTTGATTCTTAAACTTCACTCCAGATTGGTGAAGCTCCATTGCCGTGGTAATGAGAGGGATTAATAGGCGAGTGGGGTCGTGAATTTTTAAAATTCACATCATTTTGTTTACCGAGCTTGGGACAGCCGGGGTTTATCCACACTCCGGGCTCATAAAATGCGTTTTCCGAGATGTGGGGTTTCCCCGAATCCAAAGAAAAAAAAAAGATGATAATAATGCTACTGTTTGTTCCGTGAAGAGTGGTGTGCAATGATCGATGGAAAATGATCTTTCATCGCTGATGTTTACTGCTCAGGGGCCGGTGATTTAATTGTACAACTTCTTTTCCTGTATAAAACAAGACAGTGCACGTGAAGTATTAGTGAGTTAAGGACACAACTTTCCCTTGCTTTTAAAGATGAGGGGCCTAACGGTGGGGAAATGATTCTTCACTGCTGCTGCAGGCATTTGCAAATTTTAGCAAACCGCGCCTCTATGATGGCGCGCGCGTGGACACACTTCACAGGGATTCTGCTATAAAACCATGTGAAATGCATGTATCAGGTGGAGACTATAATATTTTACCTATGTGTCTTGTGTTCATTGGTTTGTTTGTAGATAATTCGATAGACCTAATCTATGTGATAATTCATTTTGAATCTCAATTATTTAAAGTTCAACATAGAGTGATCAGAATTGATCTGACCCTACTGAATGAAAGCAAAAGCCACAAGGTTTTAGCCAAAGTGGGAATCGTATATGAAATAAAGAGTTTTATTGTTAAAATGTTAAGTTATTACATGATGGTAATTCTAAAAATAATTTTATATATTTTTTAATTACATGCAAATTAGATGGAGATTTTTAATTACCATTGTACAGATACCAAGAATAGGTTGATGAATAGAGGGGTTATTTTTCACTTGAAGCAAGATTGATAAAATCAAAATTTAGGACTCAAATTAGTGACAGCACATTAGTTAGGACTTAGGAGTTACATTGATATAGCTATAATAATTATGACAAATTAATTTAGTGTGTGATTGGCTGCCCATCAATCCTTTCCATCTATGTATTAATAAACATAAAGGATAATAGTTTATTTTTACATGATTTCTTGATTTCCAGTGAGACTCATTGTTCAAAAGTTGTTTTCTATAAATAACTTATAATAAAATAAAATGACTTGAACTTAAAAATATGCTTAGTAAAAATAACTCTAATTTTTTTTATATATGACATTAGTTATAAATTAGAGTTTTTAGTTAAATAAATTGTATTTATAATCAAATAAATTTGTAATTTCTCGAGTTAAAAATTAAAAAAAAACAAATTACTTAATAATTTGCAAAAACAATCAACTGCTCAAGTGGGTGAAAAGGGTAGAGGCTCCCATGGGAGATCTCGCATCTTTTGCTTATCAAAGAACACTGTGCGCATTATTCCGGGGCTAAAAGTGACTACTTTGTTTTAAATACAAGGAACTGTGGTGGGCGAAAAGGACCCCTCTCTCTCTAATTCAAGTTGATGATTTTGATGTACGGATTAGCAGAGTCTGTGGAAGGAAAGTTGAGAATCTTTCGTCCGTTCTCCAATAATTGTTCAATATACAGAGTTCCTAAACGATTACGTGAGTTAAATGAAAAGGCGTACACACCTCAAGTAATCTCCATTGGCCCACTTCACTACGGAAAAGAAGAGCTAAAAGAAATGGAAGAGCATAAGAGACTGTACCTGAGGGAATTTCTTGACTTGAGCCAGATAAGTGTGAGAGATTTTATTGCAGCTATTGCAGACAGGGAAACTAGATTGCGTAATTGTTATGCAGAAACTTTTGATAAACTAAGTACAGAGCAATTTGTGGAAATGGTGTTGCTGGATTGATCCTTCCTCATTATGCTCTTACTGAAAAGATATTCCGCTGATATCCAAAGTTGCAATATTGACCGCACATTCAATAAACCATGGATGAGAAGAGAAATAAGGTATGATTTGTGCTTGCTTAAAAACCAGCTCCCATTCTTCATTGTCGAGGACCTGTTCAATCTATCCAAAATACCGCACCGTCGTGAGAAATATTCCTTGATTGAGCTGGCTCGTCATTTCTTGTCGTCTACATGGGATTCATGAGTGCCAGAGGACATTTTGGAGCAAACCAATTTGTCTAAAGTAGAGCATTTTGTTGACTTTCTAAGAATCTGTCAGCAGCCTTCACAGCAGATGCAGTCAAACAAACTTGCAACTCTGACCACACCTTCTGTAGCAGAGCTCCATCAGGCTGGAATAAAGTTCAAGTTAGGGTCCAGCATCAACCGACTCGACATAAAATTTGATGATAATAAAGGGACGTTGGAGATTCCACAAATATATATAGAAGATCATACAGAAATCCTATATAGAAATCTCCAAGCCTTTGAGCAATGCAATTACGATGATAATACATATGTATGCAACTATATTACCATGCTCTCCTTGCTTGTCCCAGCTGCGAAGGATGTGGAAATAATTGCTAAAAAAGGAATTGTAGAAAATTGGCTCCATGATAATAATGCAGTTTCAAGCCTTTTCCGCAATCTTTCCAAGGAAAATCTTCTCAACACCAACAATTTCTACTTTTCTGGTGCAGTTGAAGATCTGAACAGGTACTACAGAAAGCGGGGACACAAATGGAAGGCAGCCTTAAGACAGAAGTATTTCTATAATCCATGGACTATAGTCTCCGTTGTAGCAGCTGCTGCTCTTGTCATACTCACTATCATACAAGCAGAGTGTTCAATCATTCAAGTTGTTTGATTGTATATGCACTTTCAGCTATTTTCTGTAAATTAACTGTGTGCTCTGTTATCGCCGCTTCTTATGCTATGTATGTTCTTCCATAACTAATCAGTATTTCCTCCATGTCTTGCTTTCTCTGCCATTATTATTTTTTTATCATATTTATGTAGTCAATAATATAACGATTTTTTGATTTCAAAATATTAATTTATGTAGTTTGATTTGCTATTTTTTTATAAAAAAAAATACCTCTAAAATAGAAGAATAACAAAGAATTTAATGAAAAGTCCAGTGTTTTCTATCTATATAAAGTAACTTAAAGTTTAATATAGATCATAAGACTTTGTATTCTTGATACTTGATAGTACATAGATTTCTATACAATTACTTTGACACTTAATCAATCCTGAAAAAAAAAATTTCTCCTTTTTTTCATGTTAAATCGTACAACTACTAGAGACTTTGTTATTTCCTGAAAACTCTTCGAAGTCTTTTAGACTTTATGACAACATCTACAGCTATCTATCTAGGTCTACTTGAGATTTTTTATTGAATTATAAACCGAAAGAAAAAGCTAATTTGACTCGACAACAACCCCCCAAAAAAATCAAAATAATAATAATAATAAAAAACAGATATTTAAGACGGATATGCTGTTGCCATGCATCCTTGACAAAAGGCTCGAGCTTTCCATGCAAAATGTTAACAATGGTAGTTTCCTCTATCTCTGTGTCTTGCTTTCTCAGCAAAATGCCTTTTTTTTTTTTGTTATCTTTCTTCTCATTTTTATTTTTTTTAATTTTAAAATAAAATAAAATAATTATTTGCTTTGTGGAAAGTCATGCCAGAAACAAACAATACCTGCGGTCACAGTCGTCCACCCTGCCTAAAATTAGGCTTCAAGTGATGTCCTGGGCCGCTCTTTATCATTCAGCAGTCCGACACTTGTCCAAAGGATTTACAGTTGGGCAAAGATGAACCTTATAAATTTAGATGGCACCATTTATTAGCCCACTAACCTGGAAATCACTGTCCTTTTTTAAAAAATAAAAATAAAATGGGGGTAATGGGGGTGCTAAATCAAGAGGGATAATCGGTCCACTCGAATTTTTTCAGCAATTATATAGTTGCATGTAAATTAGAATAAACTGCTATTCTTTATCATATATACTTTTTCCTAATGATAAAATATCATTTTACATTATCATGTCAAATATATGTTTCGGTTTCCAAATGCTTTTCAAAAATTAAGTAATAAATATTTGAGGAAGACAAAATATCAGTCCCTCTCTTTCCCTCTCTCTCTCTTTACATATACATATATACACATGTTGCTACCCAAATTTTGACCTACTTATTTTTATGTTTCGGAAGAAAAAAAGAAAAAAAAAGAAAAAAAAAGAAAAAAAAGACAAAAATCCAAAAATATCTTATTACAGGGGCAAAATTGAATAAATTGAGAGTTTAATGGTCGATTGAGGGTTAAATCGCAAAAATCAGAAACCAAAGACCAGAATAAAAAGGGTCGCGCAAAGCTAGGGTTGATATTGAAGTTCTGACAGGGTATAATTGCATAAAATCATAAATTTAAATCCAATTGGAGGTGCAATTAGAATAATTATAAATTGAGGGACCAAACTGTAATTACACCTCCAAAGCATGCAACGTACGCCATCTCCTGCACTGCCGCAGACAAGCCCCCTGCGCATGCCACCAACGGCTAGCTATTTTTTTCAAGCATGCTGCCGCAGGAGGTGACCCACCGTTGGAACGGCTACCTCCTGCGGCTATAAATTCAGCAGCCATGCACGACCAGAGGGAGGAGAAAAAATGGAATAAAAGAGGAGGGGGACAGAGCCAAAAGGAGTAAAAAAAAGAAACAGAGGGGAGACGGGAGAAGAGAAGTTGCAGCGAAGGGAGAGCAAAGAGAAACAGAGGGGAAAAATAGGAATTCACGAGGCAAATTTTACGTAAAAAAAAAGCTCAGTAATCTTCTGCAAACAGAGCCCCAGTATCACCATTTCCTTTCCTTTTCTTTTTTTCCTTCCCTCTCGATCGTTCGACCGTTTCTCTCTAAGACCCGAGTACGCCGGCGCATCTCTCGTAAGGCCCCCGGCCCACTCCCCCCTTGCGGAATATTGTCCGCTATGGCTCAGCCCCAACCCGGCGTCCCACGCCTCACGGCTTTTGTTCTTGGCGCCCACGAGCCCCAAAACGCGTCCTACAAGGTTAGGTACCAATCGCCTTAATATGCCCCCGGCTCTGGACACTCTTCTTTCGATGTGGGATGTTACAATCTCTCTCTCATCCAGCAGCCACCACTCCGACCATTTTTGCATCACCTCACCATCACCAGAAGCCACCTTTCCACGACAAAGAACCCAACAGAGAACTCAAGCGAAAGCAGCAGCAGCAGCAGCGTCGACGGTAGCAGCCCACGGCCCGTCACCTTCCGAGGCCCACTCCGGCTACCACGAGCCTCCGTTTCGACGCCACCACCACCGGAATCATCACATCGACCTCCTCTACCCAAAGGTACTAACAGTTTCTCCTTTCATCATACTCGAAAAAACACCGTGCACCCACCATCTTCATCTCGCCGCATGCAGTGGGGACGTGATTCACGTCCCACTTGTTCATGCGAGCCAAAGTAGAGCGGGTCGGGCTTTGTGCCGGCCCAAGCCCAATAGAGCATAAGTTGGGGCTGAAAGACCGACCCTAATGATAGTGGGCCAAGAGCCCATCCCAACGAGGGTCGAGAGCCCGGTAAGTGGTCGCAGCCCTGACCCAGTGAGTGGGTCGGGTAGCTCTGCCCATCGTGGTCGGGCAGAGCAAGCCCACCTCTAAATAAAAAAAATAAAAAAAAATAAATAAAAAAATACAAAAATTGCAAATAAATTATTTGTTAGAAAAAATATAAAAATGTTTTGTTTTCTTGCATACGGCCAATACACTAGCATATTTTAAAATTTCGTTTTCTTGCAAAAAATATATATTATCCATGAGTTTGAAAAAAAATGTGTTTTAGCATTGATTTCGCAAAGAAAAATCATTTCTTGTATTTTTGGATTTTACAACATGTTTGTAAAATCCAAAGGGGCCAATATTCCAAAAATATAAAAACCTTTTTTTTGGTGATTCGTATTATTCATTGTCGGTATTTGGATAAATAAATCCTAAGGGGTTGATATCCAAAATATTCGGCGGGAATGATATGCTACTGTCGGTGTTTGAATAAATAAATCAAAAGGGGTAACTATCCAAAATATTCGGCGGGGATAATGCATTATCATCATTTAACCAATACATTTTCAAAAGATTAATAATATAACAAATCATAGGCAAACAAAACGTCAAGCAGCTTACCTTAGGTAGGGCGTACTAGGGGTGCTAAAACCTTCCCTTTACGCAACCACTCCCTTACCCTAGAATCTCTGAAAGACCAGTTTAGGTTTCCTAGTAACCATAATACTAGGTGGCGACTCCCTTTTTCACAAATAAAGATTAAACCCCGGCATTGAATTCCCCGCACACGGGGAGGGTTGTCACGACGCCGCGCTCACGCGATGGAGTGCGACAACACATATATAACTTTAGTAGTTAATTAGTTTGTTTATTTTAATTGAAAATAAACTGTTTATTTATTTCTTTCTTTACTTTAACGAACACAACTCTTTATTAAAACAAAAACAACTCTGTTTTTCCAAAAATATATTTTTTAACAAACAACTTTGCCATTCACTCTAACAAGTACAACTTTAATTGATATATTATGGAATAAAGGAAAGAATTATGAAAGAGGATCCTTTGCTTGCCGTTGTAGCCATTGCAAAGAAGCGACCGAACATTTTGGATCCTTTGCTTTCCGTTGTAGCCAATGCAAAGAAGCGACCGGACATTCTGGAAAGCATATTAAAGAGGGAGAGTCTATCATTCTTGGTAAATCGTTTTGGACTGTACTCGAGGCAGATTGAAAACGACCAAGATTTCTAAAACTGCCTGCTGTGGAGAGATTTTAGGTATGTAAGTTTCTGTCCAATACAGGCTTTTTATTTCTTTGTTAATTGCTTTATTTTTTATTTAATGAAGATTATTTAATAGTTAGGACTAATATTAAAGGATTTCTATAACTTATAAGAATATAAGTAGAAGGAATCTATAAGGATATAATAATTGAAGCTTATTATTTTACTTTATATCTAGACATCACTAATTTGCATTCCACGATAATGATAAAAACGAGTAACAAGCTCATCACTAGAAGCCCCTAAAAAACGTATACAATATTCGGATATAACAATCACAAATTAAGATCAAAAGCGTATGAAAAAAGGGTATACGAAAAGAACTGGAGAAACCCTAGACATATACAATTCTCAGGATTAGTGATTTCGTATTTTTCTATAATTAATTTCCACCCCAAAGGTGATAAACGATAAAAAATAAAATCAACAATGACAAAAGTTGACTATTTGTTGCAAACTAAAGATCGAGTAACATAAATGATCTTAATAGAAAACGAGTTAAATAGTTTTTTTTTTTGGAGGGAGGGACTTGTAAATGAGAAGGGACTCTTTGAAGCCAATATAATTTAAGTGAGGTAAAGTAGCCATGAAAAGTATCTGCGTTTAGCCATTATATTGTTGAATGCGTGAACATATATAAATGATTTAAGAGAACAGAATCCAATTTTGATTTCTAACAATTGTTATTGGGGTTGTTTCCTGAAAATGTTTTTCTTAAATGAGGTATTTCAGTTTATTTTATCAGTAGTGATTAATTGTATATGCTGGTTCTCAACAGTGCAAGCAAGTATTTAAGTTCAATCACAGAATGGAAATTGGTCGAACAGCAAGTACTGATCAGCAGATAATGGGTCGGAGCCATGAAGTCTCGCTTGATATCAATGAGATAGCCACTTTGAGGGATAGATTGAAAACCAAGGTGGTTTTCTCCTCGAAATGCTGCATCTATAGAGTCCCCGAAAGATTGCGGGAGTTAAATGAAAAGGTATGTGCACCTCGAGTGGTCTCAATAGGCCCAATTCACCATGGTAAAAAAAATCTAAAAGCATTGGAAGAACACAAAATAATGTACCTGCAACAATTTCTTGAACAGAGCAGCTCAAGTGTGGAGGACTTAATTAACATTGTCAAGGATAATGAAACAGACTTACGTGATTGTTATTCAGAAACCATTGATCTTACTAGCGAATACTTCACAGCAATGATCTTACTGGATGCTGTCTTTGTTATCACGATCTTACTAAAGGTCAATCGCATGGAAGAGTCTGATCATGACAGTGGAAGTGGTGATCACATTTTCTCTCGTCCATGGAAGTTATCTGACGTAACGTGGGATATGTGCTTGCTTGAAAATCAGCTTCCATTCTTCTTTCTCGAGAAGTTGTTTGCGTTGTCCAGTGTAGCTGATCGCACCGTTATTGAGCTTACCTCTCTGTTGTTTTCCTTAGAAATGGCAGAATGGGTAAAAGAGGACAGCTGGAAAACAATCGATTCCTCTGAAGTCCTACATTTCGTTGACTTCATAAGAAAGTGTCAGCAGCCAACGGAGCGGAGCTGTGAAGAGAGAGAAATAGCTATTTTAAGCGCACACACTGCAACGGAGCGGAGCTGTGAAGATAGTGATATTTTAATTACACCCACTGCAACGGAGCTCCATCACTCTGGAGTGAAGTTCGAGCATCGACGAAGAAACTCACTGTTAGACGTAAGATTCAGTAATGGGACTCTAGTAATGCCACAGCTAATAATAGATGCCCGTACAGAAACCTTATTCAGAAATCTCCAGGCCTTTGAGCTATGCCATCATATGTATGAGGATAAGTTCGTAGGTGACTATATTAGTTTCATCGCCTGCCTCGTCCGTACTCCTAATGATGTGGAACTGCTTGCTCGTAAGGAGAATTTGAAAAATCTGCTAGACAGAGACGAAGAAGTGTCAAAATTCCTTCACAAACTTAAACAAGAAAATCTTGTCTCTGTAAATAGTATCTTTACGGGCGTCAGCCAAGCTCTGAACTCTCATTGCGAAAAGCCTTGGCACCAGTGGAAGGCAAACTTGAAGCAGGATTATTTCAAAAATCCATGGACTGCCATCTCTGTTGCTGCTGCTGCTTTTCTCCTCATACTCACTGTCATTCAAACTGTGTTCTCTATCCTTAAATAACTGTGTGCTCTATCCTTCAATTGTGATAAGTATGTAATCCCTGTGTATTTTTTTTTCTTTTTATGATTGCAATGTACTTAAAATAATTATGATGCTTGGAGAATCACCAGTTATGTTTTAATAGATAGATGATTGTTATTTAATAAGAATTCATTATGCAGGGACAAATATGATATTAAGTTGGTGGAGGACCAATAAAAAAAAAACATTAGTAGTAGAGTGAGCAACGTATTTTTTCTCTAATTTATTAATGTTTTTAATTTAATTATATCTTTAAAGCAAGAATAATGTTGTTTTTTTTTGTAAAGGTGTTCATGTTTAGTACTTAAACTTTTAGTTTATGTCCATAATTTTATATTGATTATTGTGATATACTCTTTCAAATGTATTGATTTCCAAGCTTCCATCAAACCAGATCATGGACCTAGCTGCTTGAGTCCAGATCCAATGAATTTTCAGTGAGCCGGACATGAATTTTAGACCAATTGAGCTTTGATTAGGCATAGACTTCAAGGCAGAAAATTGGGCCCAGCTCATATCAGATTTAATCAGTTGTGTCTAGTAACTTTGTTGCTAACAATAATTGTTTTTGTTTAATCAAACGATTACTTGTGTCCAAAAAGATTTAAGAAGAAACAAGCCATTAAAGAGCGAGAATTTGATAAAATTATAAAGTTAAACTATCAAATAACACAATATTGAGTGGAGAAATTCTATAAAAAAAAATTGGATCAATTTGGGTTACCCCAGAACACATGATTGAAATAGCTCTATAGAAGCACCAAGATCAATTCCTAAAAAAGGATTAAATGTTGAAGGACGATATTATAAAAATAATAATTTTAAAAATGGACATGAAAAAAATATAATCAACTTGTGTTAGTTTTCCAAACTTATAAATGAGTTCAGCACCGACCATATAGAAGGCAAACCCAAAAATCAACAAAGCAAGATTTTCGATAAAAAATATTTTTTGCAAACTAAAGACCGAGTAACATAAATGATTTCAATAGAAAAGGAGTAAAATAGAGAACGGCGTGCGTTGTATCCTTCAATTGTGATAAATACTTTGTATTTTCCTTTCTTCGTAGGATTTCAACGTAAAATGTTGACAGAAGCACGTGGCGATTGAGAATTAATTAGTTGATAGTTACTTGCATCCAAAATTTGCGGTTATTAAATTTTGATTGGAAGTGTGAATGCTACCGATTTGGAAAATTATAATTATTTGGTCCCCTTTTACTTTGAATATTTGAGGGCTGTTCATTCAAAGAAAAGCACAAAACTATATTTCTCGCAAGATCATCCAAAAGTTTAGGAAATATCCAAATTTATTAAATGGAATCCTATCGTACCACCTCCCCAGACTTGTAATTATATTCTTCACTGTATTTCTTCTTCTTTACATCAATTATTTTATTCTTATTTCTTTAACCAACGTTTTCACTGGAGCTTTAAGAAAATATAACTGGAGGATGTTTGGAGGGTAAGAGTATACAAAATTGCGATGTATCGCAATTTCCATATCTATGTGGCCTTGTCTCAGCAATTTGAGAGCAGACAAGACATTATTTATACAACTTGGGAGGTGACACAAAATCAAGTTGACTTGACCAAAAATGTTAGAATTTATTATTTTAGCATGGACCCTATATGAAACCAAATCAAGTTGACGTCCGAGTCTGTAAAGGTTGACGAAGAGTTTTGAGTAGAATAAGTAAAGGTTCAGAATCGCGGAAAAAAAGTAGCAGACAAGAAAACTCTTCAGAATTTCGCAGGTTGTGCAAGAAGTAAGAGCTACCGAGTCTTTTTTTTCCGGTTCAGATGGATAGTGGAGATCATTGTTGGCTTGACGTTGGCAAATTAGCAGAGTCTGTGGAAGGAAAGTTGAGAATCTTTCGTCCTTTCTCCAATAATTGTTCAATATACAGAGTTCCTAAACGATTATGTGAGTTAAATGAAAAGGCCTACACACCTCAAGTAATCTCCATTGGCCCACTTCACTACGGAAAAGAAGAGCTAAGAGAAATGGAAGAGCATAAGAGACTGTACCTGAGGGAATTTCTTGACTTGAGCCAGGTAAGTGTGAACGATTTTATTGCAGCTATTGCAGACAGGGAAACTAGATTGCGTAATTGTTATGCAGTAACTTTTGATAAACTAAGTAGAGAGGAATTTGTGGAAATGGTGTTGCTGGATTGCTCCTTCCTCATTATGTTCTTACTGAAAAGATATTCCGCTGATATCCAAAGTTGCAATATTGACCGCATATTCAATAAACCATGGATGGGAACAGAAATAAGTTATGATTTGTGCTTGCTTGAAAACCAGCTCCCATTCTTCATTGTCGAGGACCTGTTCAATCTATCCACTCTTCATTGTGAAGAATATTCCTTGATTAAGCTGGCTCGTCGTTTCTTGTCGTTTACATGGGCTTCATGGGTGCCAGAGGACATTTTGGAGCAAGTCAATTTGTCTAAAGTAGAGCATTTTGTTGACTTTCTAAGAATCTGTCAGCAGCCTTCACAGCAGATGCAGTCAAACAAACTTGCAACTCTGACCACACCTTCTGTAGCAGAGCTCCATCAGGCTGGAATCAAGTTCAAGTTAGGGTCCAGCATCAACCGACTTGACATAAAATTTGATGATGATAAAGGGACGTTGGAGATTCCACAGATATATATAGAAGATCATACAGAAATCCTATATAGAAATCTCCAAGCCTTTGAACAATGCAAATACGATGATAACAGATATGTATGCAACTATATTACCATGCTCTCCTTGCTTGTCCCAGCTGCGAAGGATGTGGAAATACTTGCTAAAAAAGGAATTGTAGAAAATTGGCTCCATGATAATAATGCCGTTTCAAGCCTTTTCCGCAATCTTTCCAAGGAAAATCTTCTCAACACCAACAATTTCTACTTTTCTGGTATTGTTGAAGATCTGAACAGGTACTACAGAAAGCGGGGACACACATGGAAGGCAGCCTTAAGACATAAGTATTTCTATAATCCATAGACTATAATCTCTGTTGTAGCAGCTGATGTTCTTGTCATACTCACTATCATACAAGCAGTGTGTTCAATCATTCAAGTTGTTTGATTATATATGCGCTTTCAGCTATTTTCTGTAAATTAACTGTGTGCTCTGTTATCGCCGCTTCTTATGAAACACTGCTATGTATGTTCTTCAATAACTAATCAGTATTTCCTCCCTGTCTTGTTTTCTCTGCCATTATTGTTTTTTCTTCATATTTATGTAGTCAATAATATAACGATTTTTTGAGTTCAAAATATTAATTTATGAAGTTTGATTTGCTTTTTTTTTTAAAAAAAAAAATACCTCTAAAATAGAAGAATAACAAATAATTTAATGAAAAGTCTAGTGTTTTGTATCTATATAAAGTAACTTAAAGTTTAACATAGATCATAAGACTTTCTATTCTTGATACTTGATAGTAGATAGATTTCTATACAGTTAGTTTGACACTTAATCAATCATGAAAAAAAAGAAGATATCTTATTATTTTCTTACCGTGTCTATACGCTTGATATATTAAAATCTTCTATTCAATCGGTTCAACCTGGTATCCTTAGGGTTGGGTTGAAATTGCGATCCCTGCCCCTGATAAGTTAGCATTAGCAATAATTCCATAATAGATATCAAGATCAGTACAAAAACTAGAGACTTTTACATCTAAATCTATCTGTCTGTAAATCCATCCATCTATTTGCATTAAATTGGATAAACTCTAGGATATTTTTCTTTTTTTTCATGGTAAATCGTACAAGTACTAGAGACTTTGTTATTTCCTCAAAACTCTTCAAAGTCTTTTACACTTTATGACAACATCTACATCTATCTATCTATATAAAATTGGATAAACTTTTAGATATTTTTCTTTATTTTTTTTATCTAGAGCTATTGAGTATTTCTCTTCATTCTGATTCTGAAGCATTGGATACACGATTTGTTTTTTCAAAAATATCTAGAGCTATTGAGTATTTCTCTTCATTCTAGATCTAGAGATATCTAGGGTTTCGTGTTTTTTTCGTATTTTAGTTATGTTCCTGATATGTGATTTTTCATGGGGCAAGGAATGCTCAAATATCAACCCACACTATTTGAAGCCAACAAGTTTCCAGGAGCCAAGGTGCATAACAGAAGGAGATGAATTGAACTGGGAAATATTTGATGATGCTGATAGGTGGTGTGGAACTTTAGGAAGACGGCTGCTCCTGGCAAACCTTATGGGTTGACCAATCTAGGTTTACTTGAAATTTTTTGATTGAATTATAAACCGAAAGAAAAAAGCTAATTTGACTGGAAATCAACCCCAAAAACAAAATCAAAATAATAATAATAAAAAAAAGATATTTAAGACAAATATGTTGTTGCCATGCATCCTTGACAAAAGACTCGAGCTTTCCATGCAAAATGTTAACAATGGTAGTTTCCTTTATCTCTGTGTCTTGCTTTCTCAGCAAAATGTCTTCTTCTTTTTTTTTGTTATCTATCTTCTCATTCTTTTTTTATTTTAAAATAAAATAAAATAATTATTTGCTTTGTGGAAATCAAAGTACTTTTTTTAAAAAAAATAAAAATAAAGTGAGGGTGCTAAATCAAGAGGGATAATTGGTCCACTCGAAATTCATCAGCAATTATATAGTTGCATGTAAATTAGAATAAACAGTGATTTCCAAGATATCACCTATTATAATTAATACACTGCTATTCTTTATCATATATACTTCTTCCTAATGATAAAATATCATTTTGCATTATCATGTCAAATATATGTTTCGGTTCCCTACCTCCACCAAATGCTTTTCTAAAATTAAGTAATAAATATTTGAGGAAGACAAAATATCAGTCCCTCTCTTTCCCTCTCTCTCTCTCTCTCTCTCTCTCTCTACATATACATATATACACATATATAACTTTAGTAGTTAATTAGTTTGTTTATTTTAATTGAAAATAAACTGTTTATTTATTTATTTATTTACTTTAACGAACACAACTCTTTATTAAAACAAAAACAACTCTGTTTTTCCAAAAAATATTTTTTAACAAACAACTTTGTCATTCACTCTAACAAGTACAACTTTAATTGATATATTATGGAATAAAGGAAAGTATTATGAAAGAGGATCCTTTGCTTGCCGTTGTAGCCATTGCAAAGAAGCGACCGAACATTTTGGATCCTTTGCTTGCCATTGTAGCCAATGCAAAGAAGCGACCGAACATTCTGGAAAGTATATTAAAGAGGGAGAGTCTATCATTCTTGGTAAATCGTTTTTGGACTGTACTCGAGGCCGATTGAAAACGACCAAGATTTCTAAAACTGCCTGCTGTCGAGAGATTTTAGGTATGTAAGTTTCTGTCCAATACAGGCTTTTTTATTTCTTTGTTAATTGCTTTATTTTTTTATTTAATGAAGATTATTTAATAGTTAGGACTAATATTAAAGGATTTCTATAACTTATAAGAGTAGAAGTAGAAGGAATATATAAGGATATAATAATTGAAGCTTATTATTTTATTTTTCATCTAGACATCACTGATTTGCATTCCACGATAATAATAATAAAAAATGAGTTAC
Organism: Salix suchowensis; assembly: GCA_029030765.1. NCBI lineage: Eukaryota > Viridiplantae > Streptophyta > Magnoliopsida > Malpighiales > Salicaceae > Salix > Salix suchowensis. The sequence goes on from CM054982.1 coordinate 902,277, forward strand.
AAGCTCATCACTTGAAGCCCGTAAAAAACGGATACAATATTCGGATATAACAATCACAAATTAAGATCAAAAAGGGTATGAAAAAGGGTATACGAAAAGAACTGGAGAAACCCTCGACATATACAATTCTCAGGATTAGTTTGAGAGTGATGAAATTTCCCACATTAAGTGAAAGAGAGATCATGGTTGACTGGATTTGTAAAGAGTTGGATCTGGAATGTGTCTATGAAAGGCTCTGATATCAAGAAGAAAGTGAAAGAATTTGCAGAATTTAAAACATCATAGACACATAAGAAAGAAGAATGACCTGTTACTGTATTCAATCAACCTTAATTTTTCGATAATAAACATTAAGAGATACATCACCTATTTAAATACAGTCTAAGTTAACGTTACAAAAGATGAAATAAGGAAATACAAAAGATGGACATGATATTTGTTTCCTTAATTCAAAGAGCTTCCATACTGGGCTGCTCTTGTTACCGTTGCACAGATCATGGGATTTCTGAATTATTGATTCTGATTGTTCTCTTGGATCCCATGATCTGTGCTGATAATTGATTCTTCATCTCTGCATGGAGGTTTGCATGGGTGCTGCTTGTTCATATCTTCAATACTTACCTCATGTATTTGCACTTGAAAATCTTGTTTTTTTCGTTCGAAGATGGTATTTGCTTGGCTGCTGACACTTTCTTAGGAAGTCAACCAAATGTAGGACCCCAGAGCAGTTGATTTTTTCCCTACTGTCCTCTTTTACCCAGTTAGTCCAGACTTGTTTTAATAAGTCAAAGGTAAGTTCCATAATGGTACAATTCTTAATAGGATATCGCTCAAACAACTTCTCGAGGAGGAAGAATGGAAGCTGATTTTCAAGCAAGCACATATCCCACACAACGTCAACAAACTTCCATGGACGAAAGAAAATCTGGTCACCACTTCCACTTTCATGAGACTCTCCCACGAACTTCAGTAAGACCATGATAATGAAGACTGCATCCAGTATGATCATTGTTGCGAAGTCTTCCCTACTACTATAATCAATGGTTTCTGCATAACAACCACGTAATGCTGTTTCATAACCCTCGAAAACTTTAATTAAGTCCTTCACTCTAACCTTGCTCCGATCAAGAAATTGCTGCAGGTGCATTATTTTGTGGTCATCCATTGCTTTTTAGATTTTCCTTACCATGGTGAATAGGGCCTATTGAGACTACTCGAGGTGTATATGCCTCTTCATTTAACCTCCGCAATCGTGCGGGGACTCTATAGATGCAGCATTCCCGAGAGAAAGCCTTGTTGGTTTTGAATTGATCCATCCAAGATGTGGCTATCTCATTGATATCTAGAGTGGATTACCCGAAACATGATTGGTAGTTACCCAAAAAAATCGTTTGATTATCATAACAACTATAATTAATATCATGTCAATTGTCTCAAAAAATAAAATAAAAGGATAGATGAGTCACCGAGAGTGATTGTATGCTAATCTAATTCAATAGAGGAAACTTGCTGGAGTCCTTGCTGACCAATATATATATATATATATATATATATATATATATATATATATATATATATATATATATATATATAATATATTCCTCACCTGCCTGCCTGGAGTTTGATTGCTGAACAACCTCGGTTTTAATTAAGCATTTTCCTCATGTGCTTCTAGTGACATTATTAAATATTTTATTTTGGTATCTATTTTAGTTAATGAATAGTGTTTTGTAAGCTTAATTTTCTTTTTTTCTTAACAAAAAAACAACATTTTTTGCAAGCTAAATTTATATAGGAAATTATTTTCGCAATAAAGTAGGGGGGATTTTTTTTTGACGCAATAAATATTTTTTTAATTCAAGACAGTCTCGAGATACAATTGCGTCGTGGGAACTTTTTTTTTCACAAGTTAAAACTCAATTTCCCTTTTTACCCAAAAACATGATTGCTTGTTACCCCAAAAAAAATCGTTTGATTATCATAACAGCTATAATTAATATCATGTCAATTGTCTCAAAAAAATAAAATAAAAGGATAGATGAGTCACCGAGAGTGATTTTATGCTAATCTAATTCAATAGAGGAAACTTGCCGGAGTCCTTGCTGACCAATATATATATATATTCCTCACCTGCCTGCCTGGAGTTTGATTGCTGAACAACCTTTTCCGCAATCTTTCCGCAAGCAAAGTGTGTTCAATCATTCAAGTTGTTTGATTATGTATACTCTTTCAGCTATTTTCTGTAAATTAATCTGTGTGTTCTGTATCGCCGCTTCTTATGAAACACTGCTATGTATGTTCTTCAATAACTAATCAGTATTTCCTCCCCGACTTGCTTTCTCTCGCCATTATTGCTTTTTTCTTCATATTTATGTAATCAATAATATAACGATTTTTTTGAGTTCAAAATATTAATTTATGTAGTTTGATTTGCTATTTTTTTTTAAAAAAAATACCTCTAAAATAGAATAATAACAAACAATTTAATGAAAAGTCTAGTGTTTTCTATCTATATAATTATGAAGTAACGTAAAGTTTAACATAGATCATAAGACTTTCTATTCTTGATACTTGATCAATCATGAGATATCTTATTATTTTTTTTACTGTGTTTATACGCTTGATATATTAAAATCTTCTATTCAATCGGTTCAACTTGGTATAGGGTTGGGTTGAAATTGCGATCCCTGCCCCTGATAAGTTAGCATTAGCAATAATTCCATAATAGATATCAAGATCAGTACAAAAACTAGAGACTTTTACATCTAAATCTATCTGTCTGTAAATCCATCCATCTATTTGCATTAAATTGGATAAACTCTAGGATATTTTTCTTTTTTTTCATGGTAAATCGTACAAGTACTAGAGACTTTGTTATTTCCTCAAAACTCTTCAAAGTCTTTTACACTTTATGACAACATCTACATCTATCTATCTATATAAAATTGGATAAACTTTTAGATATTTTTCTTTATTTTTTTATCTAGAGCTATTGAGTATTTCTCTTCATTCTGATTCTGAAGCATTGGATACACGATTTGTTTTTCAAAATATCTAGAGCTATTGAGTATTTCTCTTCATTCTAGATCTAGAGATATCTAGGGTTTCGTGTTTTTTCGTATTTTAGTTATGTTCCTGATATGTGATTTTTCATGGGGCAAGGAATGCTCAAATATCAACCCACACTATTTGAAGCCAACAAGTTTCCAGGAGCCAAGGTGCATAACAGAAGGAGATGAATTGAACTGGGAAATATTTGATGATGCTGATAGGTGGTGTGGAACTTTAGGAAGACGGCTGCTCCTGGCAAACCTTATGGGTTGACCAATCTAGGTTTACTTGAAATTTTTGATTGAATTATAAACCGAAAGAAAAAGCTAATTTGACTGGAAATCAACCCCAAAAACAAAATCAAAATAATAATAATAAAAAAAGATATTTAAGACAAATATGTTGTTGCCATGCATCCTTGACAAAAGACTCGAGCTTTCCATGCAAAATGTTAACAATGGTAGTTTCCTTTATCTCTGTGTCTTGCTTTCTCAGCAAAATGTCTTCTTCTTTTTTTTGTTATCTATCTTCTCATTCTTTTTTATTTTAAAATAAAATAAAATAATTATTTGCTTTGTGGAAATCAAAGTACTTTTTTAAAAAATAAAAATAAAGTGAGGGTGCTAAATCAAGAGGGATAATTGGTCCACTCGAAATTCATCAGCAATTATATAGTTGCATGTAAATTAGAATAAACAGTGATTTCCAAGATATCACCTATTATAATTAATACACTGCTATTCTTTATCATATATACTTCTTCCTAATGATAAAATATCATTTTGCATTATCATGTCAAATATATGTTTCGGTTCCCTACCTCCACCAAATGCTTTTCTAAAATTAAGTAATAAATATTTGAGGAAGACAAAATATCAGTCCCTCTCTTTTCCCTCTCTCTCTCTCTCTCTCTCTCTCTCTACATATACATATATACACATATATAACTTTAGTAGTTAATTAGTTTGTTTATTTTAATTGAAAATAAACTGTTTATTTATTTATTTATTTACTTTAACGAACACAACTCTTTATTAAAACAAAAACAACTCTGTTTTTCCAAAAATATATTTTTTTAACAAACAACTTTGTCATTCACTCTAACAAGTACAACTTTAATTGATATATTATGGAATAAAGGAAAGTATTATGAAAGAGGATCCTTTGCTTGCCGTTGTAGCCATTGCAAAGAAGCGACCGAACATTTTGGATCCTTTGCTTGCCATTGTAGCCAATGCAAAGAAGCGACCGAACATTCTGGAAAGTATATTAAAGAGGGAGAGTCTATCATTCTTGGTAAATCGTTTTTGGACTGTACTCGAGGCCGATTGAAAACGACCAAGATTTCTAAAACTGCCTGCTGTCGAGAGATTTTAGGTATGTAAGTTTCTGTCCAATACAGGCTTTTTATTTCTTTGTTAATTGCTTTATTTTTTATTTAATGAAGATTATTTAATAGTTAGGACTAATATTAAAGGATTTCTATAACTTATAAGAGTAGAAGTAGAAGGAATATATAAGGATATAATAATTGAAGCTTATTATTTTATTTTTCATCTAGACATCACTGATTTGCATTCCACGATAATAATAATAAAAAATGAGTAACAAGCTCATCACTTGAAGCCCCTAAAAAACGGATACAATATTCGGATATAACAATCACAAATTAAGATCAAAAGGGTATGAAAAAGGGTATACGAAAAGAACTGGAGAAACCCTAGACATATACAATTCTCAGGATTAGTGATTTCGTATTTTTCTATAATTAATTTCCACCCCAAAGGTGATAAACTATAAAAAATAAAATCAATAATGACAAAAGTTGATTATTTGTTGCAAACTAAAGATCGAGTAACATAAATGATCTTAATAGAAAACGAGTAAAATAGTTTTTATTTTTTTGGAGGGAGGGGGGGACTTGTAAATGAGAAGGGACTCTTTGAAGCCAATATAATTTAAGGGAGGTAACGTAGCCATGAAAAGTATCTGCGTTTAGCCATTACATTGCTGATTGTGTGAACATATATGAATGATTTCAGAGAATAGAATCCAATTTTGATTTCTAACAATTGTTATTGGGGTTGCTGTTTCCTGGATATGTTTCTCTTAAATGTGGTATTTCAGTTTGTTTTATCAATAGTGATTGATTGTCCGTGCTGGTTCTCAACAGTGCAAACGATTATTTAAGTTCTATCACAGAATGGAAATTGGTCGAACATCAAGTAGTGATCAGCAGATAATGGATCGGAGCCATGAAGTCTCACTTGATATCAATGAGATAGCCACTTCTTTGAGGGATCAATTGAAAACCAAGAGGGTTTTCTCCTCGACACGCTGCATCTATAGAGTCCCCGAAACATTGCGGGAGTCAAATGAAAAGGCATTTGCACCTCGAGTAGTCTCAATAGGCCCAATTCACCATGGTAAAGAAAATCTAAAAGCCATGGAAGACCACAAAATAACGTACCTGCAGCAATTTCTTGAAGAGAGCGAGGTAAGTGTGGAGGACTTAATTAACATTGTCAAGGATAATGAAAAAAATTACGTGATTGTTATGCAGAAACCATTGATCTTAGTAGGAAAGACTTCGCAACAATGATCTTACTGGATGCTGTCTTCTTTATCATGGTCTTACTGAAGTTCAATCACGAGGTAGAGTCTAATGATCACATTTTCTTTCGTCCATGGAAGTTAAAAGACGTACTGTGGGATATGTGCTTGCTAGAAAATCAGCTTCCATTCTTCATTCTCGAGGAGTTGCTTGAGCGGTACAGTGCAGCTGGCGCCAATCCTAGGAATCGTACCGTTATTGAGCTTACCTCTTTGTGGTTACCCGATTTAACGGGTGAATGGGTAAACGAGGACAGCTGGAAAACAATCAATTCCTCTGAAGTCCTACATTTCGTTGACTTCATAAGAAAGTGTCAGCAGCCAACGGAGCGGAGCTGTGAAGAGAGAGAAATAGTTACTTTAAGCGCACCCACTGCAACGGAGCTCCATCAATCTGGAGTGAAGTTTAAGAAATCAGGAAGCAAATTACTATCAGATGTAAGATTCAGTGATGGGATTCTAGAAATTCCACAGCTAACAATACATGACCGTACAGAAACCTTATTCAGAAATCTCCAGGCCTTTGAGCAATGCCATTATCTGTCTGGGGGTAGGTTCGTAAGTGACTATATTACTTTCATCAGCTGCCTCGTCATTGCTCCTAATGACGTGGAAGTGCTTGTTCAAAATGAGAGTTTGAGAAATCTGCTAAACAGTGACGAAGCAGCGTCAAATCTCATTAACAAAATTCGAAAAGAAAATTATCTCGGTACAGATGGTTTTCTAATCGATATCTGCAAAGAACTGACTTTACATTGCAGAAAGCGTAGGAACAAGTGGAAGGCAACCTTGAAGCAGGTTTATTTCAGCAATCCATGGACTGCCATCTCTGTCGCTGCTGCTGCTTTTCTCCTTATACTCACTCTCATACAATCGGTGTGCTCTATCATTCAATTGTAATAAATATTCAATCCCTTTGTGTATTTGTTTTTTTCTTTTTATGATTGCAATGTACTTAAAATCATTATGATGCAAGCAGATTATTTTAAAAAAAGGAATATATTCTGATTATTTTTTTATAGATCATGAGTTTATGAGCGATGAAATTATGATACGTGGACCAAATATTTTTTTAATTTGTTTAATTTTATTATTACATTCTCTGGGGAAAACAAAATTCCAATGATTAGTTTTTTTCTTTTTGTCAGTCGATACATAGACCGAGTTTATCCCTTTTTTTCCAAAATAAATCCTAGGAATTAAAAAAATCAAAATAAATCCCAGGAATTATTGCGGGTTTTGTTTACATCCTATGAATCTTTTTCTGTTTGTTCTAGTAGTTGAACGGCTACATGTCTGGGTTTACATTCTGTTACTATATTAAATTAATAAATGTGAAAAACATATGTACAAAAAAATGAAGCTAAAAAAATTGATAAAATAAAATCAAAACATTGAACAATATTAAAACTAAATAAAAAACGAAATAATTGAATAAAAATCACATTCCTCATGAAATCCCATAACCTAATAATAAAGGAAAGAATCAAATCATATGCAATTAATTAATTAGTTTATAGAAAGCACTCATTTAAGAAGTTCAAGATTTATCAACTTTCAGGATAAAATCAATTTTCTTTTTCTATTACTCATCACTATCCTTGAGACTTTTCCTTTATTATTATTCTTATTATTCTTCTTCTTATTATTATGATCGTAAGAAGGCTTTTTCAAACGAGAAAAAAATAAAGATAATTTTTAATCAATTGATCTTGACCTTATTGAACTAGGGACCAACTTGGAATTGTTTTATATTTTTAGGTGTTAAATTGTAATTTTGCCAAATTAGAGGACCAAACTAAAAATATCATTGAATCTTAACTATATTGAAACTTTACCCCCCAATTCATCCTCAATTTTGTCCAGAATCTTGAATTATACTATAGGGAACAAACTATAATTTATTTAAAATTCAAGGACTAAACTATTGTTTCTAAAACTAGAGGACCAAACTGAAAATTTCATTATTTTCAACCTCAAGACCATACTGTTGAGATTTCCAGCAATTGCTTTTATTTATATTTATTTTTATCAATTCTTTCTTCACTTACTGACATATATTTCATCTACTTGTACCTTAAACTTACTCTTCCAAGGATATTGTTGCCATTTCCTATTAAACCTTTCTTTTTTATTTCAAAATATTACAAGCATAAAATTATTTTTGCACCTAGTTCTCTATAGAGTCGTCATTAAATTTAATTTAATTTGATAAATTTTGATTTGATATCCAATATTTTTCTATGTTTTTTATGTTAAATAAAATCATGTAAAAAATAATTTCTTAAAATTAGTTTGCAATTAGTTATTCTAACATAGGATTTCTTAATTCCTAAAATTTTACTGCTCTAAACTTCAGAGAGAGCAAATTAGTGTTATCCAACCAAAGATTATTTAAAAGGTTTATTTAATTTTTTTTTTTGAAAAATAGTATAAAAAACTTTTTAAATACAATAAAAACATACTAATTAGCGACAACATAATTAATTTGAAAATTCATGCGGAGAAAACTAAGGATTTGAGTTAACATACCACTAAACCCTAAGTCATATATACGCACAACCGAAGTTGTAAACAATTATAGTTTTACTCAACAAAAAGTCTCAAAATCTAAGAAAATAGGTTTAAATACTCTAACCATCCATAAATAGCTAGGAAACAACTAGTCATGAAAAATAATAAAGTTAAAATATGAAATTATCAAGTAAAGGGTCTAAAATAGGATCCAAAACTTCGAAGGCAATTTTAAAATAATATTTTATTATAATTCAATAATCAAATCAAAAGATAAACATGTTTTTTCACATTGAGTTCTTTGAAAACTCAAAAAGAATCTCAATAATTAAGAAAGTAATATGATAAAAATAATTATACCTACTGATATTGAAAATGTCAAACATCAATTAGGTTTAAGTTCTCCTCTTTATAGAGTAGTGAACTTAATTTATCTAAAAAGTAAAATACTAATCAATAGCTCTATCAACACTTGTTAAGGTTGAATGTGAAAATAAATGGTGTAGGATTCATCTCTCAGACTATATAATGGTGCAAGAAGAAAATTTCTCTTATCCCCCTTCGCCACAAAGCTGATTGGATGATACTGACTCAGTCCTTTGTTCATTACAAAGCTGGCTCCCTGATTAAAACCAGTATCTGATGATTTGCAGCTAAGCTTCATGCTTTGACCTGACTTATAATCCACACCACTGTAAACATAGCAACCATTCTGGACACCTGATTCCAGGGATACAGTTCCATCTTTTCCATCCAACCCAGAAACCACTCGGAAGATGGATGATCCATCATCATCGGCAGACTTTGTGACTGCAAAGCTTCTGTCTTTTCCTTGCTGCACTAAAAGCATTCCAGGAAGATCGAAGGGTTCAAGCATGACTGATTTTCCAATTACATCTTTAAAACTTGACAGTTTCGAGGAAGAAGAGTCCTTAAATATGAGTCTGAAGGTGGCTTGAAGAGAAGCATCGGTGCCTGATTCCGGGAGCTTTTCCATTGATATTGAGTAGTTTGAATTTGCTAACACAAAAGTCGAATTTCCAGACTCTTGGGAAAAAGATGCTAACTGTCCATTATAAGAGGCAGGGATTGGTGTTATTGAGTCTGAAAGAGAATTTCCCGACCCGGATTTGAGGTTCCAGTCACCACTTGTATGACCAGCAAGTTGGTAAGGGCCATAAAGTATTGCCTGAATAGAAGCATACTCATGCCGGTCATCTGAATTTTGTTCGGAGGACTTTGTCAGCTCTATGTCCATCATCATTATAAATATTTACGAAAATATTTTTACATTAGAAGCAGGAATCCAAAGAAAGTACCTTTAATGGCCTCCGTTCTCAAACTGATGGGAATCTGAAGGGTTAGCTTGTCACTGCTGCTCCATTTTCTATTGACTGATAAGAAACTACCTGCATTAGAAGCAGAATATTAGAGACTGTTCCAGGTATCACTCTGAAGATGCCAATTGAAAGGTTCCGAATGAGCTCTCCTAGTAGCACTTATGAAACGGATTGAATCAAATATGTAGATTGACGAATGCAAATAGTCAAGATTATACTTCACACCTGGAACCGGTAGAGGCAAACTCTGAGAATTTATGGTTGCGGTGGCGCCTTCTGAATTTGTATCCGCAAATGCAAGGTTGATGCTTGGCTGGTCCCCTGCACAAATCAGATCCATTATGATCACAGGGAAGCCTCTTTTTTTCCAGCCCTTGTTAAGACTTTCTATTCTCTGAGCACTTGCACAGCAAAAATAATTACAAATGTCCAGTAGAATTAGCAGCTTTTTAACATCCTTTTCCCAGACAAGGAGGATCCAGGTTGATGTTTTTTTATTGTCAAGTACCTCCTTCAAAGGTAACACTAACTTCCGTTTGCTCATCTGATAGATCAATTCAGAAAATACCTTCTTAGGAGAAAAGGTCAACGTCACCCGAAGATAAGGATTCGAAGAAACAATAGGATCAACTTTCTGATGGAGTAAAATCTGTCCAGATTTCCAATCAAGAGAGCTTGATATGTACTGAATGATGTAAAGGCCCGGGGCTTCTCTTTCTTCAAAATATATGGAATCTCCCAGCTTTGAAAATGATTCAATTCCTGTGGGTACAGCAACAAAAGGTAATATTTCCAGATTTCCAGGTATGTTTCTACTTTTACAAGTAAAAAATGATAAAAATAAAAACAAATAAAAAAAGTGAATTGTATTAGCAGCTAAGAAAGGATGAGGCAGGTAACAGTTTCCACACCTGTTCCATAGCAGCACCAAAAAGAATCATACAAAGTCCCCCATCCATGATTGCTTTTGGCCTTGGAACTTCCAGGATATTGTGGAAGCATGTAAATCATCACTCCAGGTTCTGTTCCTCTTTGGATGCCGAGCACGCCGTTTGTCAGAGCTCGCTCGTAATAATCTGCGTAAGCCATTTCTTTGGTCCATCTGAACAGATGGCGAGAGACCTACAGGTTGCAAAAAAAGTGCAAGCAGGAAAATTCATGTAACGTGAAGATGAAAAAACTACCATGTAAGTGCCGTATAGATGCCAAAATGTTTAATAAAATACATCCCTTGGGGTCAGAATAAGTTTCTGAAAAGATCGAATCAAATTCTAATCATCAAGTACACAAAATCTAAATCAGTAAGGAGAGATGTGAAAGGAAACACACCTTCAGCATATTATAAGTTGTGCATGATTCCTCATTTTCTGTCTGTAATGTGCTAGCCAGTCGCTTTGGATCTGACCTTCTCATACATCAGGCAAGGTGTCAAACAGCACAGGATAAGATTTAAGCAAACTTTTTTTACGAAAGTAGAACCAAGATTCTTCTATATGAAAGCATTAAACCTCCTTCAGAATATCAGTATTATTATTGAACGAAAAACAACAATCAGTACCAGAACTCGCCAACAGAAGTTCCTCCAGTTGCATAGCTGTGAGAAGAGTTGACTACATCCATGAAGAATGCTCCTATATCCTGGAGACCAAATCTGTTTTAGGCAGTTTCAAGATCAGAGATCATGCATGCATGTCCACTCTAACATGAACTTCGGTAGCTCAGTAGAACAGTAATCAAAATGCCACAACATTTCATAGAAAATGTTGTTCAGATAATCTATGATTAATATAAAGCACTAACCTTATAAAGAGGATCGCCAGTGATTTCGTATCGCATCTGTGCACCGACGACAACAGGGATATGGGTATTGGCGTGGAAACCTGATATGTCATCAGCCTACAAGGAAGAGAAGAAACTTCTATAAATTCATTCTATTTTCGGTATAAAAAAACTAAGAGAAGCTCATCTTAAATTAGGCTTGCTCTAACTGATTGGAATGGTGAAGTCAAAGATGATATCATTTCATTTTACAAAATCAGAAGCTTGTTTCCTCAAGGGCAAACTATTCTTATCAGCAAAAGGAAGGAAAAGACATGAAAGATCAGAAGACTAAAACACCAGCCAAAAGCTGATAAACAACAATTTAGCCATAAACTACCTGCACTGCAAGCAAACCAAGGAAGCAAGGCTTGTCAAACAGGTGAGCCAGCACCAAATGCTTTGGATCTGCCTGCACAAAAGTAACATTGAAGGCTCGAGTTAAGGATATCCAGAGGTTTATCTTCCACAGAACAGAGTAAATTAAAAAATATATCCATTCCAGCTGCAGGGAGACAATTCATAGGACTCATACAGTGAAGAATCAGGAGAAGCAAAGGAAATTGCACAGATTCGTGTCCTTACTGTTATGCTGAATAACTTGTAAAGGACATCATTCATACCACCAGTTTCCTCGTTGAGTGATAGATAATGTCTTTCCACACTGTAATTGGTTATTACGTTTCTAACTCGATTGTAAAAGTAATCAACCATCCACTTCACCATTTTTAAAGCTTGAGAATTATCTGCAAGTGTATATTGGTCCAAAAGACCTGCTAGGATCTGTCAGAGTCAACAGCACAAATGGTTAGCCGTATAACTTTCTAAAGAATCACTACAGTGAACAATTTTGAAGTAGATAATACCTTATGAATGGTGTAATAAGGAGCCCAGACAGGCTTTATAGCCTCAAACCGATCAAATAATTCAGATGGGAAAGCAGAAAGGTATCCTGTTCCCATTTTCATCTGACAGGCAGATAGAGCAGAAACTACTGCAGACATTTTCTTCTTCAGGGTTTCATTATGAGTACTAGCCCACATCTGTGCTGATGCACTCAAATAGTGCCCTTCAACAAGCCAAATCAAATGTGTTTTGTCATAAAAATTTACGTACTAATATTGATCAGCACTACATTCAAGATCATCAGAAAAAAACACAAAAAACTAACCTACAAAATGTCCTCGAAGCTCGGAATCCGGTGCCTCCCAACCACCATAAGCTTTTCCTGGTGTAGACAAACCTGCAGTTTTCCTAAAGCTCCAAACCAATTTATTCACATCCAACATCAACAAGTACTCCAAGTTTGTATGTTGAGCCTGCCAATGGATTGAACCTGGATCCAATCTCACATTATGCAATGACATTTCGTTAAGGAAATTTCCAGAGGATTTCAAAGGACTTTTCAAATTTCTATACATCATATCCCAACTATACTCATCATCTTCTCTCAGTGTCTTTCTTGGCAGCAAACTGGCCCAAGCTGAATCATCGGTAGGTGTCAAATGATAATGTTCAAACATTTCTTCTTTCCAAGTTTCATTCTGTGATGATAACAGCTCATATCGAAATGAATGTGACGATAACTGAGTCGGGATGTTTGTACACTCCTTGCTGATACCAAAAACACATAGCAGAGACACCATGACCAAAACTAACAGACCCTTCATTTCCTTTTCCAATTGCATAAATCGCAGTTCAAGAACACCCAATTTGAGTTAACTTAAGCTTAGCAGAGCAGCAAAAGAGCAACTCTTTTGATTTCAAACTCAACAACAAAGAATCAAAACATGGAATTTAACAAGAACCCAGAAACCAAAACCTCACTTAACCAGAATTTGCAGAAAGAAAGCTCAAATCATCAAATTCAACTGGTACTGATCTTATACCAATAAACACAGAATTGTACAAGACTCCAAGTCAAAGAAAAGCACCAAAAACAAAGCGAGAAAGAATCAAAACCAAAAGGCCATGAATAGTTCAATAAAAAAAACAGGGCACGTGAAGTCCCTATATATACATACACACGGCGCAAACAGTAGCAAGAAAGAGTCCAAAAATATCAAGCTAAAAAGACTAAAGCTATTACTCCTCCTACCACTACTACTCTCTTATCATCTCGTGAAAGGCAAGAATTTGGTTTCGTGCACATTAAAAAACAAAAGAAAAGAAAGGAAACCAAAAACAACAAGGAATGTGTATTCTGTACACAAATTCACACACACGCAGACAGAGAGAGAGAGTAGAAGACGACAGTGAAGAGTCACGGATAAGGTGTCGGTTTCTATGGAAGGTTGCTTATGACTAAAATTTACAGAACTGGAATCTGCAGTATCTGATGAGTAAACTACAAAAACATAGAATCTATCTTTTGAAAACTGTTGAGAGACAACAACAACAACAACACAGACTTATATATAAGTTGTAAATATTTTTTAGTTCCCGAGATTTTTGTGGGTTGTTCCTTTTTTTATTGGATTTTTCCTTTTTTTATTGGATTTCCAGTTATGGAACAAGAAGAAAACGGTTTTTGCTCCTCCGGAATGGGAAGAATAAAAAAGAAATTATCGTCAAGTCTTATTATTTCTAGACAACCAATGTATTGGCAATAAGCTAATTAACAACAACCATATAAATAAACCTTATTATTTCTAGACAACCAATATATATATATATATATATATATATATGAAAGCAACATTAAGATATGGAAAACAACAAAGTGCAAAACAAATCCATCAATTAAAAATAACAAGACAGTAACACCTTCGGTTCTCACTAATTGTTCAGCCACAATAAACATTACATGTGGACCTACAAATTTAAGTGGGGATAATTCATTATTGAGGCCAAATATTGTCTAGGGTTGAGCAAGTGCACTTGCATTATCATCGTTCTAGAAGAAGAAGAAGAAGAGAAGGCAACTCTGAAACAGACTCTCACCCTCACCGATGCAACAATTGTTGGAGTAAGCAACAATCATATTATTTATCTCTGTGACGTTTTCTCCTTCTAATTTTAGATGGGTTCTGGCCCAACAAAAGAAATATAAACCGTGGACCCAATAACCACTGTTAATAATCCATGTGGAGCTGAGAGTTCTGTACCCCAACCCAACCCAACCCAACGAACCACAATTGCAGGAAGGGCAAGGCTTATTTTAGCTTTGGTGTCCAAATCTTTCCTGGTCCCGGTATCCTAATAACCAGGCCGAGTTCCTTAGATCAGTCGAGTGATTTTCAATACTAAATTAACCTCTAGCTTTAAACTCAGGAAATCAAACAAGTAAATCATCCTGTTAACTAACTAGGCCAATTCCCTAAGAGTCAAATATATGTTATATAAACTAATCTTAATATAGGACGGTGCTATAAAAAAATCCATATAATCTTCGTCCACCTTTTATGATCGGTGAAAGTAAACACTAAATCCAATTTAATGTTAGCAAACGTAAACACTCTGCTTACTTTCTCTAATATTTTTTCTTTCTTTTCATCGTTGTGAATTTGAAACTTGAAGAGAAGGACACAATCATTTTGTCTTGCTGGTCCCAACACATAAAGATGATGTATTCAACTCTGTTAGAGAATTATAAAATAAATCATACTCTGAGATCTTATTTAATAACTTAAGTTTTTAAGTGAGATGGTTCCTTGATATAGTATCAGAGTCTTGTTGCCCCAACAATCACGAGTTCGAATCTCACCACCTTCATTCTATTTGATAAAAATCAAACACAATGTAATGTGGATTTGTATGCAAGTTTCAAGCTCAAAAGACTTTTACTTGAGAAGATGTGTTAGAGAATAATATAAATCATATTTTGAAACTTCACATAACAACTTAAATTTTCAATAAATCCAGGAAAATAAAGTATTTTGATTGCATTAGGTTTTCCAATCCCCCTCCATTTTTCATGGTAATGAAGCATGCTTTCATTTTTATTTTATTTTTTTGAATGTGATAAAGAAGTTTTTTTTTTATAAAAGGTTAAGATTAGCCAACGAAACAAACATATACAAAGAAGCTCAAGCATAAAACAACTAGACGAAACGCATCAATTAAACTAGCTAAAGAAGTTACATGTGTACGTAGATCATGTAGTTAACTTTAAGCAATATATGTGTGTGTAAGATCAAAAAGATTTCTAAAGATGAAAGAAAAGATATGAGTGTGTTAAGTTTTTTGATATCCTCTTGAAACTTCGAAGAGGAGCATGTTTAAATTGTTGAAGAAATGTTCAAGTAACCTTCTATATCCAAGCTTAATGAGCTTGATTGATCATCACTTCATCATTTTCACGATTGTTTTTCCACTTGCATGGACAATTTTTCTTTGTCATGTAAAAATTTGTCATCGCAAATTTACACTATGGTACGTATGATTCTTCTCTGCGGAAAAGGAGAAATAAAACGGGTCAACTAATTTATAGGTGTTAAAATATTTTATTTATTTCTTTATTGGATCCTTGCTTAACTGGGAATTAATGATTGCCTAATTATAGAATGGCCCTGTGATCTTCTATGTCTTGAGTTAAAAACAAGTGATCATGTACGTGTTTGAAAGAGGAGACATTCAACTGAAGCTGCCGGCCGGTTTCAAGATGGTGTATTCAACCTTAAAGTTTCATATAACTCACCATTAAAACTACTTTCTGCCTTTGAAAAGGTAATTTATTTACCAGGGGGGAAATCATTTCAGCCTCTAAGAAATTTGTTGAAAGGCCGTGTGTAATTTATCCATGTTGACTCATTTTTTGATAAGGAGAAATATGAAGATACCTTTGACTCATTTAGTAATATTGCTTTGGTAAATAGATTTATTCTACAATCATATTGAGTTTGAATTTAATGAGTTTTTTATATCCATTAGATTTAGAATATTATAAGTGAAAGCCAGTCTGAAAATACTAAATTATTCAAAAAATAAAGAAATAATTGTGTTAATTTATATATCAACCGAGACCAAGTTTTTCTATAAAAAAAAAAAAATGTACAAGCTAGTGAAGAGATTTCATAGAAAGAAAGATTTATTCCTCCCATAGGCTATACTGTAGCTAAAGCCCAATGGGTCTCTATCCTAGTGTAATAAAGGGCAAAAGGAGAAGTGGGTGCACAAGAGGCCGAGTAGCAAAATCCAGGCAGCAGTACCCATCATCGAATATGTATAAGGTCTGGAGTCCGAGCTTTGAAAAGGAAATCTTGTTAATTACCGAACTTGGAAATCTTTTGATAGAATGGACTGGGTATGGCTCAAAATTCAAAAGCGTGTCTTTGGCCTTACAATATGATGCCAAGTTCTATGTAAACCATGCTCTCAGTTCTATGTAAACCATGCTCTCAGCACTGCTCGGGACCATTTTTTTTTTTTAAATCTTCTTGAAGTAATAGAATATCTTACAAGAGAAGAGAAGAGAATTGCCTCACCGCACCAAATTGCCGTAGGGCACAATTTATTGGGATGGACAATGCGATAACTACATTTGAAGGTCACATTGGACCGATAATAATAATAATAATAAAAAAAAAGAGTAAAGGCCACCCACCTCTGCGACCTCTCCCTAGCTATTTATTGCATACACATAGCAAGTTGTGTTGATGAGTGGATGGCCAGTTCGGAATAAATTGCAATATGCCAATATCCAACGGCTTTTGCTACTCTAACCTTCCCAACCACCTCCCAACTACTACTCTTTTTTTTATAAGCATTTTTCCTTGAAATAAGAAATTTTATTGTTACTAGGTATCAAACAAAAATACAGTAAATAAAAAAAAGTAGTAAATAAAAATGAATGAATAAATACTGGGCTCCATCGTTTCTAATAAATATCAGGTACAAATATTAAATATAAAAATAAATATCAGGTACAAATATTAAATCGAGGTGACCGTTCTATGACAATTCTCAACAACTTACCCTCTTTTTCTGTAGGCTTAGAGCAAGTCCAAGGGTAGGAGGCATTTTTAAGAGGCAAATGATAGAAATGGCTTTTTGAATAGTGTAAAAATGGCTCTTGAGGTAATGTGGTCTCCAATGGTAAGAGCCATTTTTAAGAGCCATTTTTTGAAATTTATTTTGAATAAAATTTAATTATTTTGTATATAGTGTAATTATACAATTCATTACACAATTAATATAAGTAAGTTATATAATTAAATAATTATTTTTGAGAAACCCGCTAACAATAAAATTATTGTTTCTTTAAAAAAAATGAATTTAATTATAATAAAAAGATCAAGAATATTAGAAAAAGTACAAATAAAAGTTAACACATTAACAAATAATCAATAAGTTCTTACATAATCAATTAAAAGACATTCAATTATACATAATTAAATGAAATTAACTACATAATTAACTGGACCTCCTTTTTGCCAGAATTTCCATCATTTTTTCTTCAAAATATTCTGCAACCATTGGATTCATTGTAGAAGTATCCATCTTCAGAATCTCCATTTCGTGTTTCTCTTGCTTTTGTTTAAGCAATTCGGCATTTTGCTCCAACATGATTTGTCTGTCTTTGTTTTTTTTTTCCTCAATGTCAACAAAGGTTTCATTCAATTGCTGTAACCTAGTTGATACACTTGTCTCCCCAACTTTCTCTTTTCCTTGTCTGCGTCTAAGTTGTTCCTTTGCAGCTTTCTGACCAATTGGTCTATTTTGGTAAACAAATGTATCACTGTCTTCTCCTAAAAAAACAGAATCAGCGGTTGATGGAGTTGAAGTAGCTGGACTTGCGTTTCCATGATTTTTTTGTTTCTTGTTTGACTTCTGATGAAGACTTGCACGTTCAAATTGCCATTTGGGTTCTTTTTTCAAGATAACCCAACAATGTTCCAGATGAAATCGTTTGCCAACGACTGAAGCATACATTTGTCGAGCATCATTAAGCTGGAAAAACAAATTCAATAAATGAAACTATGTTACATAATAAATATGTTAAACAACTTATTTAATATGTAAATGTTGAAAATAAAACATTACCCTTGATTCTTCGATCGTTCCACTCGTTGACGGTTTTCAATTTGGGTAACAAACCCAACAAATTTTGCAACTTCTCTATTTATTTCTTGCCATCTATTTGAGATGCTTATTTGGGAACGATTATTCAGGTTCCCTCCATTCTCTACAAAGCACGCATGTACTCGAGCCCAAAATTGTCTAGTTTGTTGATCAACTCCCGTGATTGGATCTTTGCTAGTATTTAACCACGCAGATACAAGTAAACAATCTTCTTCCGGTGAGAAGTTTTTACTTCTTTGTGATTTTCTAGTTATATGAACATTAAAATCACTTTGTTGAGAATCAAATTGTTCGGGACGCACTTATAGGAGAGTTAGGGAATGAATTTCGCACATTTGAGTCCATCCGCATAAAAAAATACATTGTCTTATTGCTCTTGTCGATCTAACTGGAATTTTATTACGATATTAATAAAACTAATAAAAAATATCTATTTACGAATAAATGCACACCATTTCTAAACACAAAATTTACACAGTTTAAACATCTAACGATAGAATTTAAAACATGTAACTAAGCTAATTGATTCACAAATTAGTAATTTATCAATTTCGCATAATTATTTTTTTTACTACATATTATTATTAATGACCTCCTTATATTTTCTTAAATATTATTATTAATTACCTCCACAACAATTCTAAATACAAAATTTACACAATATTTAAATCTAACAATACATTTAAAACATGTAATTAATCTAATTGATCAAAAAATTCATAATTTATTAATTTCATAATTAATCAAAAAATATTATTTTTTTTTACTAAATATTATTACCCACCCACACACACACACACACACACACACACACACACACACACGAAACCCTACCTATTTCTACCCGTTTCATTTCATGCGCCGCTCACCATCATCCCCCGTCACTCGTCCCCTCTCCCTCTCGGCATTTCATTTCCGGGCGCCAAATAAAAAACGCAATCGTCCCTCGTCCCTCGTCCCTCTCCCTCTCTCGGCCATCGTCCCTCGTCCCTCGTCCCTCGTCCCTCTCGGCCATCGTCCCTCTCCCTCTCGGCCATCGTCCCTCGTCCCTCTCCTCTCGGCCATGTCCCTCTCCCATGGACATCTCGCCTCCGTCCCTCTCCCATGGCCATCTCGCCTCCGTCCCTCTCCCTCTTGGCCATCCGGCGCTGTCCCTCTCCCTCTCCCTCTACTCTTTCCCCCGATTATTCAGGGCTCCTCTCAAATAAAACCTACTTGAACAAAAACAAATAGATTAAGTTAGAAAACAAACCGATGAGATGCAAGTAGGGCGTAAGATTTGACACGAAGTGAAGATGCAGCTCGTTGGATTTGTGGTATTTTTTTTGATTTTCCTTGTTTGAGTTTGTTGTACAGTAATTGTTCTTGCAATTTTTCAATCAATTGGTTTGCTGTGGGTATGTTGGTTTGTTGTGTTGATTTTGCTTGTGCTTGGCTGTGATGATTTTGCTTGTTCAGAGCAGTTTTTATTGTTAAATTGCCAACGGACACTTCTCAACGGTAACATTTTGGTTTTGCCTCCCCGGCCAAAACCTGTGGGGATGGCTGCCGAAAATGGAAGAGGCATTTTGCCTCTTCATTTGCCTCTCCCCGTTGGAGTGACAAATTGAACAAAAAAAGCCAATTTTTGCCTTTGACTCCCGGGATAGCTCTCCCGTTGGACTTGCCCTTAGTATTTCCAGCAATTCAATGGCTTCTTTATCTCTTCATGTTCATAAAAACAATATTTTTTAGATCTGATGGGGCAAATTTCATATATATATTTTTTTCAAGACTTATACTTGGATCATAACACAAATATAATCATTCTCAACAAGTCCTTAATAGGTGATCCGATTTTTTTCATCGGGTCGGGGTAGAGACCAAAGATCTTGAGCAATTGATCCGGCAGAACAACTAAAACAATTTTAGTGATCTAAGTAGCCATTGATTGAATATAATTTAATCTCTTAATCACTTTTATTCTCCATAACCCTCATTTTTTACTTTTGTATAGATCAATCAATTCTTGATTTGATAAATTTATTCTCTTTTTCTTTACAACACTTACTATCTAAAATCTTTACAAGATTTTAGAAGTAAGCATTGTAAAGAAAAGAGCAAACCCATTTCTGGGTTATTCTC
Organism: Salix suchowensis; assembly: GCA_029030765.1. NCBI lineage: Eukaryota > Viridiplantae > Streptophyta > Magnoliopsida > Malpighiales > Salicaceae > Salix > Salix suchowensis. The sequence continues at coordinate 922,760 of CM054982.1, forward strand.
TCAAATCTATCATAAATAAAATAAAAATAATAAAAATAAAATAAAAGGGGCCGATGTTGGTAGAAAAATCAAGGTAGAAATCTTGAATATTTTCAAAAGCCCGATCATACCTCTTTTATGTCTAAAAATAAAGATAAATGTAGATTCAATGATAAAAATAATTTATTATTGGATAAATCTACGTAGAAATTAAGTCGAAAGACATAATTATATTTTTATGGGTTGATTTGATTTAATCGTCGACTAATTTAAAATGTAATTATATTTGAGAGCTAATTTAGGGTTCAATTAAAGGATTTAATTAAGTGCAAGGAGTGTAATTATGTTTGAAAATTAATTTAGGGTTTAATTAAATGATTTAATTAAGTAAAAAGACTTAATTATATTTTAAATTGGTCAAATTAATTTTATTAAAGACTTAATTAAAGAAAAATCAAGTTTTTAAGTTTAATTCGAGTTTAATTGAGAAGATTTACCTAGTTAATTGGGTGAAATTAAAAAAAATTGAAAGTTTAATAGTATTTAAAAATTAAATTATATCAATCCAAAATAAAAAATCAAAATAGAAAAGATGCGTAAATTTAAAATTGTTGTTGAAATTTTAGCGGGAAGAGTCATCTCCGAGTCTATATATTTAGCTTGATCTATGATAAAAGCAGGAGAAACAAAATTACACTCTCCCCAGCCCACAAAAAAAACTCTAAAAAGAAACCTAGATCGCTTTTGGAGCAGCAGCCGGCCCCCTCCTCCGGGCAGCTGCAGTCCTCCCCCTACTCCATTTCCCCCCCTTCTTCTCCTTCCTCAGCCCAAGGCCTCAGTCTCTTCTCCCGGCCTGTCCCCACTCTCTCTTCCTCTCATCTGTGCCGCCGGCCAGCCTCTTGCCGCCTCTCTCCTTCTTCCACCCGCCACTCCTCCCTTTTACCATCTGCCTCCCACTACCACTACCAGTCCTTCCCCCGCTGTCCTCACTGCCTCTTCCTCCAGCCGAACAACACAGCCCCCATTGCCTCAGTTCCTTTCTCTTCTCCCGGCCGGCCTCCTCTCTGCCTCCCTCCGGCAACTGACCAGCTCACCTTGCAGGATCTGAACCCAAACCAACCGAACGGTTGGCCAACGGCAGCACACAGCCCGGATCACCCATGCCGGCTGCACAAGTAGCCACTGCCCACAACCATTTCCACCGTCCACGACAGCTCCCTCTCTTCAACCACAGCAGCTTCCCCTGCCGTCCACGGTAGCCTCCACCACTGCCGGCGATTACAGCTCTCTTGTGGCAGTCGCGACCTCCGACGACCAGCCTTTCCCGTCGCTGGTCTCATCCCCCAGCCGTCCCTTTCCTCTCCAAACAGCCACCAGAAAAAAACGAGCCACCAGAAGAACATATCCGAGATCTGAAGAAGAGAAAACATAGATTGTGTATGCTGTTGTGTTTGTTTGTTTTGCAGGTTGCCTTGAAGGCCACCACCAGCAGGAAAGAAAAGAAAAGGGGCAGATCCACCCCTCGACTTGCTTCTTCACCGGTTCCACGCGCTGAACAGTGACGAAGGCGCGTGTGCCTTGGACGATGGCGAGTGAGGAAAAGACCTCCGCTGCTGACATCCCTTTGAAAAGTCATGAAGAGGTGACCTCCGCTGCTTCCATCCCTTTGAAAAGTCATGAAGAGGTGATATATTTTGTAATTTCAGATGTTTAGGTGTTTTGTTTAAGGGAGTGCTTGCTTATTTGAATTTTTTTTGTAATTTTTATTTTATTTTATTTTTAAATAATGTTTTTAAATATTTTTAAATTATTTTATTGTTTAAGGTTGTGCCTGGACGAAGGCGCGTGAGGAAATCCAAATTAGATGGCTGCGCTGCTGACGTCCGTGAGGAAATGTCTTTCGGCGTTAATGACTTCCCTGTCAAAAAGTAATCGCGAGGTGGAAAACCAAATAGATGGCTGCGCTGCTGACTTCCCTTACCAAAGACGGCACGTCCCTGTCCAAATACAAGGCTGCGCTCCTGACTTCCCTGTCAAAAGTTATCGCGAGGTGATTTATTTTGTAATTTCAGATGTTTATGTGTTTTGTTTAAGGAGTGCTTCTATTTTAAAAGCGTATTGGAAATTTTTTTTATTTTTTTATTTTATTTTATTTTAAATAATTTGTTTTTTAATATTTTTAAATTATTTTATTGTTATTGTTTTTTTTATTTCTAATGTTATGTTATGTGTAAAATACTAAAATGTAATAAAAAAATAATGAAAAAAGAGAATGTGTGTAGTGATTTCAAAATATTAAAAAATAATCTAAAATATAAAAATTGAATTTTCAAAAAAAACAAATTTTGTTGTTTTTTGTGTATACGGTTGAATATGTTTTTTTCTCAAATGTAGTATTTCAGTTTGTTTTATTAATAGTGATTAATTGTATGTGCTGGTTCTCAACCGTCTGATCAGCAAGGAATTCAGAACAATCACAGAACGGAAACTGTTGGAACATCAAGTACTGATCAGAGCCATGAAGTCTCACTTCATATCAATGAGATAGCCACTTTGAGAAAGCATTTGGAAACCAGGAAGGTTTTCTCCCGGGCAAGCTGCATCTATAGAGTCCCCGCACGATTGCGGGAGTTAAATGAAAAGGCATATACACCTCGAGTAGTCTCAATAGGCCCTCTTCACCATGGTAAGGAGAATCTAAAAGCAATGGAAGACCACAAAATAATGTACCTGCAGCAATTTATTAAACTGAGCGAGGTTCATGAGGGGCACTTGATTAATATTTTCAAGGGTTATGAAACAAAATTACGTGATTGTTATGCAGAAACCATTGATCTTAGTACGGAAAAGTTCACAATAATGATCTTACTGGATGCTGTCTTCATTATCATGGTCTTACTGAAGTTCAATAACGTGGGAGAGTCTCTTGAAAGTGGAAGTGGTGACCAGATTTTCTCCCCTCCATTTAAGTTTGTTGACGTGGTGTTTGATATGTGCTTGCTTGAAAATCAGCTTCCATTCTTCTTCCTCGAGATTTTGTTGGAGCTATATCCTACGAAATATACCATCAAGGAACTTACCTTCGAGTTATTAAAAGTAGTCTGGGATAACTGGGTAAAAGAGGACAGTAGGGAAAAAATCAATCTCTCTGGGGTCCTACATTTCGTTGACTTGCTAAGAAAGTGTCAGCAGCCAAGGGAACACCATCTTCCAACGAAAAAATTTTCAAGTGCACCCACGGCAATGAAGCTTCACCAATCTGGAGTAAAGTTTGAGAATCCAGAAAAGAATCCAGAAAGAAAGTCACTATTCGACGTAATATTCAATTATGGAGTAAAGTTTGAGAATCCAGAAAAGAATCCAGAAAGAAAGTCACTATTCGACGTAAGATTCAATTATGGGATTCTAGAAATTCCACAACTAACTATAGATGACCATACAGAAATCTTATTCAGAAATCTCCAGGCCTTTGAGCAATGCCATCATAAGCTGGGGGGATAAGTTTGTAAGTGACTATATTGCTTTCATCAGTTGCCTTGTTCGTGCTCCTAATGATGTGGAAGTGCTTGCTGATAATGAGAATTTGAAAAATATGCTAAATAGTGTCGAAGCAGTGTCAGATCTCGTTCACAACCTCGACAAACAAAATCTTGTCTCTGAAAAGAGTATTTTGGGGGGCATCTGTGATGAACTGACTGACCATTGCAAAAAACGTAGGTACAAGTGGATGGCAAACTTGAAGCAGGATTATTTCAAAAATCCATGGACTGCCATCTCTGTTGCTGCTGCTGCTTTTCTCCTTGTACTCACTGTCATACAAACTGTGTGCTCTATCCTTCAATTGTGATAAATATTAAATCCCCGTGTATTTTCTTTCTTTTTTATGATTGCAATGTACTTAAAATCATTATGATGCAAGGATAATAACTAATTATGTTTTATTATTTACTTTCTTCGCTCATTTCTTTTTTTAAAAATACAAGTAGAAAAAAATAAAGGAATATATTCTTATTATTTTCTTATAGATCATGATGATACGTGGACCAATTTTTTTTAATTTGTTTAATTTTATTATTACATTCTATGGGGAAAACAAAATTCAAGTTAATTTTTAATCAATTAATCTTGACCTTGTTCAACTAGGGACCAGCCTGGAATTATTTCATATTTTTAGGTGTTAAATTGTAAATTTGCCAAATTAGAGGACCAAACTAAAAATATCATAAAATCATAACTATATTGAAACTTTACCCCCCAATTCATCCTCAATTCTATCCAGAATACATTAAGGAACAAACTATATATTTAAAAAAAAATTCAAATACAACTGAAAATTTCATTATTTTCAACCTCAACATATTGTTGATATATTATATTTATTTTTACTAATTCTTTCTTCACTTAATGACATATCTTTCATCTACTTATACCTAAAACTTACTCTTCCAAGGATATTGTTGTCATTTCCTATTAAACCTTTCTTTTTTATTTCAAAATATTACAAGCATAAAATTATTTTTGCACCTAGTTCTCTATACATTTTTTTCAAGTGATTTTCTTAAGTTTGAGACTTATAGAGTCGTCATTAATTTTAATTTAATTTTATAAATTTTGATTTGATATCCAATATTTTACTATGTTTTTTATTTTAAATAAAATCATGTAAAAAATAATATCTTAAAATTAGTTTGAAATTAGTTATTATAACATAGGATTTCTTAATTCCTAAAATTTTATTGCTCTAAACTTCAGAGAGAGAGAAAACTACTGATGCATACCAGTGTTTGGCCGAATTCCATTGTTTAGGCCCCTAAATTGTCGTTATTGTTATTTTAGAAAAGATTCGTTTTAGTCATAACTCTTGATTCTCGAATCCGAATCGACTTCTGTCAATTTCATCTTGCTCAAGATTTATAGCATTTTCAATTTTTGCATTTATCTCAAATTTGCATTTTTTGGTAATTTTATTAATTAGCGTCGTTTCCTTATCCAACATGGGTTAAGGCTAGGGTTTCTGCTTTAAATATTATTGTAAGCCCCTGGACGAATCATCATTGAATTATTGAATAAAGTTTTGAACTTTTATGAGAGTTCCTCTCATCTTAGATTTCTTTACGGAATATCGATATTGGTCGTATTCCTTGTGTTTTTTTGCTGCGTCATATCATATGAATATAGTTCGTGATAGAATTGCAAGTAGTTTAATGGGAGAATAAAAACTAGTGTGTAATTTACTTGAATTATTAATTAATTATATTATGATGATAATTAAATCTATAATTTTTTTTTTAAAATATGTGTGTCCTTTAAAAAATAATTTCACAAGTTGACAACAATATGAAAAGCATGGTAACCAAACACTCAAAATTGCTTTTCATTAAACCTCAAACTCAACCACAGTTTTAACCAAACACTTCAATTTCAGTTTTGAAATACAGGTAAAATCGTTTTTCATAAAACTGTTTTTTCTCAACCTCAACCACAACAGCAACAGCTGTGCCGAATAGGCCCTAAGTAGAGAGGAATTTGTGGAAATGGTGTTGCTGGATTGCTCCTTTCTCTTTATGTTCTTACTGAAAAGATATTCCGCTGATATCCAAAGTTGCAATATTGACCGCATATTCAATAAACCATGAATGAGAAGAGAAATAAGGTATGATTTGTGCTTGCTTGAAAACCAGCTCCCATTCTTCATTGTCTAGGAGACTTTACCGAAGGGAAATGGTGAGTTGATGGAGGAAAATTCTTCGCCAACCTTTTCTGACTCACTCTTCGTCAACTTGATTTGGTATAAAAAATCAGCTCTGCCATTATTGCTTTTTCTTCATATTTATGTAATCAATAATATAACGATTTTTTGAGTTCAAAATATTAATTTATGTAGTTTGATTTGCTATTTTTTTAAAATACCTCTAAAATAGAATAATAACAAACAATTTAATGAAAAGTCTAGTGTTTTCTATCTATATAATTATAAAGTAACTTAAAGTTTAACATAGATCATAAGACTTTCTATTCTTGATAGTAGATAGATTTCTATACAATTACTTTGACACTTAATCAACCATGAAAAAAAAATATATCTTATTATTTGGTTACTGTGTTTATACGGTTGATATATTAAGATCTTCTATTCAATCGTTTTAACTTGGTATCATTAGGGTTGGGTAGAAATTGCGATCCCTGCCCATGATAAGTTAGCATTAGCAATAATTCCATCTATATAAAATTAGACATTCTTACATCTACATCTATCTGTCTGTAAATCCATCCATCTATTTCCATTAAACTGGATAAACTCTAGGATATTTTTCTTTTTTTCATGTTAAATTGTACAGCTACTCGAGACTTTGTTATTTCCTAAAAACTCTTCAAAGTCTTTTAGACTTTACGACAACATCTACATCTACTATCTATATAAAAATTTCAAACTTTTAGATATTTTTCTTTATTTTTTTATCTAGAGATATTGAGTATTTCTCTTCATTCTGCTTCTGATTTTTCATGGGGCAAGGAATGCTCAAATACGCCTGGTAGCATCTCAACCGAGTCATGCCGGCCGCTATCAAATATCAAAAAATGAAACATTGAAAGATTAACGAGCTAGTGAATCCCCTTCCTTTTGCCACTGGACTCCCCAATCAAATTCTTCATAACACTCATAATGATCAACTTTACGAAGATCCCATCGTACTCCGGAAGCTCGTAGCATTGGTCCTGATAAACCCCAATTTATTGCTTCTTCTGCACTAACAATACCTATTCCTTCAACTCGTTGAGATGATTAGTCCATACTATTTGAAGCCAACAAGTTTCCAGGAGCCAAGGCGCATAACAGAAGGTTGATTATGTTTTATTTATGTCTATTTTTAATATTATTATTTTTCTAATATTGTCCTTCAATATTTAATCTTTTTTTAGGAATTTGTCTTGGTGTTTTTATCTTTCTATAAAGCTATTTCAATCATGTGTTCATGGTCATGGGGTAAGGGGTAACCAAATTGATCGTTTTTTTTTTTTTTAGAGTCTTTCCACTCATGATTGTGTTATTTGATAGTTGAACTTTATAATTTTACCAAATTCTCATTCATAATGAGTTGTTTTCTTCTTAAATCTTCTTAGATCATGGTTTATTTCCTATACTTGCATAGATTGCTGTGTTTCCTTGTATATGCCAACAATGATTCTTCCCCCTCAAACAGTGATACAAGCAGTGTGTTCTCTTATTCAAGTGTAGCTTCCCCCCCGAATTAGTACAAGTTTCCAGTTATCAACTAACCTGCACACTGTAATGATTATAGAATTTTAACAATCTCTCAATATTTTTAATTTCCAGTTATCAACTAACCTGCACACTGTAATGATTAGAGAATTTTAACAATCTCTCAATTAAGAGTATTTCCATACGCCATGGTCCATAATTTCTCTTTGCCCAAGTATAAAAGTGTCCTATCATTTGTAATTTCAATCTGGTTAATATTATATAAAATATTAATAAAAAGAAAGAAAATACAGAAAGGGATTAAATATTTATCACAATTGAAGGATAGAGCACACAGTTTGTACGACAGTGAGTATAAGGAGAAAAACAGCAGCAGCAACAGAGATGCCAGTCCATGGATTGTTGAAATAAACCATCTTCAAGGTTGCCTTCCACTTGTGCCTACGCTTTCTGCAATGAGAGTTCAGATCTTTGTAGACGCCCCAAAAAATACTGTTTTCAGTGACAACATTTTCTTTGTCGAGGTTGTAAAAGAGTTTTGACACTGCTTTGTCACTGTTTAGCATAATTTTCAAACTCATTACGAGCAAGCACCTCCACATCATTAGGAGCACGGAGGAGGCAACTGATGAAACTAATATATTCACTTACGAACTTATTGTTAGCGTGAGCTGTACAGTTTAGGAATTAAATTAGCATGAGCTGTAGAGTCCAAATATAGGAATTATTCATTGTATCCCGATTTGTAGGGATTCTTTAATTACTTGCCGTTTCATAGTCATCTAGTAAAGCTTCTCTATAAGAGAAAGTGTTTGTAACCTAATTTCTTAATAAGAAAGAAACTGAAATTCCCAGAATTGTCATGGTATCAGAGCAAAGGTTCATTCTTTGCTACTCAAAAATCCGACGTAAGGCTTAAGGAAGAAATACGTAATGGAAACACCAACCGAAATGACGGACCAAGAACAGCAAAATACGGTTGCAACTCTTGATGATCTCACGACGAGAATGGCTCAGATTGTAACCCAAAATCAGACCCGGACCCCATCGGTTATCTATGACAATACGGGTCGCTTCAATTGGTATCAAACTTGATGGTACCAACTATGCCTTGTGGTCCCAAATTGTGGAGATGTATATCTCCGGAAAAGACAAATTGGGATACATAAATGGAGATCTTCCCCAACCAGAACCGAATGATCCCCACTTCGGGAGATGGAGAACGAAAAACTCGATTGTGAAAGGATGGCTAATCAACTCAATGGATCCTTCTCTCATAGGCAACTTTATTCGATTCTCCACTGCCAAACAGGTATGGGACTCGATCGCCACCACTTATTTTGATGGATCTGATACTTCTCAAGTATATGATTTAAAGCGGCGAGTAACAAGGATGAAACAATCAGGAGAATCCATAGAAACTTATTATAATTGCCTTCAAGGTTTATGGAGGGAAATTGATTTCCGTAGACCTAATCCTATGGAATGTGCTGCTGATATACAACGATTCAATGATCTATTGCAAGAGAATCGAGTGTATACTTTCTTAGATGGGCTGGACGATAAGCTTGACAATATACGGAGTGATGTACTCCAATTGAAACCCTTCCCAACTGTTGAACAAGCCTATGCCTATGTCAGGAGAGAAGCAATTAGGCAGACTGTCATGCTTACTAATAATGGAAACTCTACTGCTGCAGCAATGGTTTCTAAAGGGGGGAAAAATTATTTGCCAAGACAGCAAACACTTCAAATAAACAGGGCAGGGATGGCGCCGACAGCAGGGCGTAACTTGCATCACTTAGCAAGGCCTAAAGGACAGGTGGAGAGTGAAGGCAGTGGGTGTTCCCATTGTGGAAATATGAAACATACACGGGAGACATGCTTTAAATTGCATGGTTATCCCGATTGGTGGAGTGAATTGAAGGCAAGGAAACAGAGAACCTTGTCTGGGAACACAGGCCACGCATCATTGGCAAATACTAAACCCCAACTATCATTAGCACCGCTGGTTGAATCCGGAGAAGCTGCTGCCACCAGTCTGCCCAACGACCAAGGTAACACAGAATCTAAAAACGACTGGATTGTGGACTCTGGTGCAACGGACCACATGACATATTGTTCAGATGATTTTTCAAACACCACGTAACCGAGGAGAACGGGTATCTCTAATGCAAATGGGGTGGTCTACCCCATTACATGTGGGCTGGAACCGTGCACATATCAACCTCTCTATTATTGACCAACACGTTACTTGTGCCTTCTCTTTCAAATAAATTGTTATCGGTGAGCCAAGTCACCGAAGACCTAAATTGTGTTGTGCTAATGTATCCAAAATTCGCCTTTTTCGGGATATCCTCACGAAGGAGATCATTGGGCGTGGTACTAAAAGAGAGGGGTTATACTACGTGGATGACTTCAACATCGGCAATGTCAACACCGTGAGACGATCACTAATGACAAAAGAAAATCAGATTTGGCTTTGGCATTATCGGTTGGGACATCCATCTTTTAGCTATATGAAGTACTTGTTTCGAATTGTTTTTTTAATTTGAATTATGGAGAATTTAAATGCGAAACTTGCATTCTTGCCAAGAGTCATCGTGTATCATTTCCGATTAGCTTGAATAAAAGTGATACCCCTTTTGCCCTGGTTCATTCTGATGTATGGGGTCCGTCACCAATTACCACTGTTTCTGGCATACGCTGGTTTGTCACATTTGTGGATGATTGTACTAGAATGACATGGTTATATTTATTGAAGCGTAAAGATGAAGTGTTTGATGTGTTTTGCATGTTTGAAGCTATGGTTCATACTCAATTTTCAGCAAAAATTCAGATCCTTCGATCGGACAATGGGGGGGAGTATGTGAATCATAACTTCGTAGAATTTTTTCGAAAGAAAGGGATTTTGCATGAACTGTCCTGTAGTCAGACTCCACAACAAAACGGAGTGGCAGAACGGAAAAACCGACATATCTTAGAAACAGCACGGGCATTATTATTTGGAGCACAAAGTGCTGGGGTAGATATTGGAGTGACGATGATTACTACCGCGGTATATTTATCGAACAGGGATGCCGTCCCAAAGCCTTGGACTTCAAGACCCCACTACAGGGCATTATCACAATATGTTACTCTACCATCCATATTGTTACTTCCACCAAAAGTGTTTGGTTGTGTAGCATTTGTTCATATACACAAACACCTACGGACAAAGCTTGAACCATGTGCTGTTAGGTGTATATTTTTGGGATATGGCTCGAATAAAAAGGGATTCCGCTGCTATGATCCTAAGACAAAACGCCTCTACATTACAATGGATGTTACCTTTCTAGAATCGGAATACTTCTATCCGTCCACGGTGTTCACTTCTCCTCTCCAGGGGGAAATACGGAATGAAGATGAGAAGTGGTGGACTATTGGAGATGTTGAGAATGTTGAGGTTAATGAGGTAACTGGAGCTACTGGAGATGTTGCGGTTAATGAGGTGACTGGAGCTACTGGAGATGTTGAGAAAAATGTGGTTACTGGAGCTATTGGAGATGCTACGAATAATGAAGTTACTATTGGAGCCATTGAAACGGTGGTCATGACTTCCACCGTGAATGATGCTGCTGAGAATGCTCGAGGGAACTCCCGTCTGAACTACCGAAAAATGCGAGAGAATGTGGTCATAATTGATGAAGGGACAGAAAGCATGGCATCCGACAGTATCAGTAAATCCCCCTCTCTTCTAGTACCGGACAATGACAATCCTTTGCATGAGGATGATCCTGAGGTAATCTCTTATACAACACCTACTGGAAATATTTTGAATTCTTCAAATAGCTATCACTTACCTTTCAGGCAGAACAGAGGCAAGCCTCCATCACGGTACTCACCTGGATACGGAGGGGAAAAAAGGCAAAGTATCCCGTCTCAAATTATGTCTCCACACAAAGGCTACCAATGCCTCTCAAAGCTTTTGCATATAAGTTGTCCTCTTGCCATATTCCCCCGGCATTCATGAAGCATTAGCCGACCCCCAAATGGTCCCAAGCAATTCAAGAAGAAATGACAGCCCTAGAGAAGAACCAAACATGGGAAATCGTCACATTACCGCAAGGGAAGAGAACGATTGGGTGTAAATGGGTATTTTCAACCAAATACAAGGCATGACAGGGTCAATTGAGCGACACAAGGCAAGGCTGGTAGCAAAGGGGTACACACGGACTTACGGGATAGATTATCGGGAGACATTTTCACCGGTTGCAAAACTTAACACGATCGAGTATTGTTATCCATAGCTGCAAATTTAGATTGGCCATTGCACCAATTTGATGTGAAAAATGCCTTCCTTCACGGAGACTCGGAAGAGGAGGTATATATGGATATCCCACCAGGGATATAATTCAAACACACACGGAACCGTATGCAGATTACAACGAGCTCTATATGGGCTAAAGCGGTCTCCACGTGCATGGTTTGGCCGATTTAGCGTGGCTATGAGAAAGTATGGGTTTCAAAGCAAAGCAACTCGGACCACACTCTCTTCCTTAAGAGGCAACGTGGAAAGGTAACTGTCCTGATAATTTATGTTGATGACATGATCATTACAGGAGATGATGAGGAAGAAATTAAAAGATTACAAAAGCAGACTTTTCCGGTGAATTCGAAATGAAGAACTTGGGCGGACTGAAATACTTCTTAGGGATCGAAGTGGCTAGATCAAAACGGGGAATTTTTCTCTCACGGAGAAAATATGTATTAGATCTACTAACTGAGGTAGGAATGCTTGACTGCAAGCCGGCAGACACTCCAACAGTTCAGAATCAAAAGCTTGGAGTGTACCCCGATCAGGAACCAGCTGACAAAGAAAGGTATCAACGATTGGTAGGTAAATTAATCTACTTATCTCATACTCGTCCAGATATTTCGTACGCTGTCAGCTTGGTTAGCCAATTCATGCATTGCCCTAGCAAGGATCACATGGACGCAGTTAGTCGAATACTACAGTACCTGAAGTCCGCTCCGGGGAGAGGACTTATGTTCTCCAAGAACGATCATTTGAAGGTGGAAGGGTACACAGATGCTGATTGGGCAGGAAATGTGGTTGATAGAAAATCTACTTCCGGATATTTTACATTTGTTGGGGGAAATTTGGTGACCTGGAGAAGTAAAAAACAGAAGGTAGTTGCTTTGTCAAGCGCGGAGGCAGAGTTCAGAGGAATGGCTAAAGGTCTTTGCGAACTCCTTTGGATTAGAAGATTACTCTCCGAGATTGGATTTACTCCCAAGTCAAGGATGAATCTATATTGCGACAATAAAGCCGCAATTGCAATTTCTCAAAATCCAATTCAGCATGACCGAACGAAACACATCGAGATAGACCGACATTTCATCAAGCAAAATCTGGAAGAAGGAGTGATATGGTTTCCTTTTGTTAGATCAGAAGGTCAACTTGCGGATGTACTCACAAAGGCCGTCTCAAACAAAGTGTTTCAGGACTCACTTAGCAAGTTGGGCATCGAAGATATCTTTGCACCAACTTGAGGGGGAATGTTAGCGTGAGCTGTACAGTTTAGGAATTAAATTAGCATGAGCTGTAGAGTCCAAATATAGGAATTATTCATTGTATCCCGATTTGTAGGGATTCTTTAATTACTTGCCGTTTCATAGTCATCTAGTAAAGCTTCTCTATAAGAGAAAGTGTTTGTAACCTAATTTCTTAATAAGAAAGAAACTGAAATTCCCAGAATTGTCACTTATCCTCGAACATATAATGGCATTGCTCAAAGGCCTGGAGATTTCTGAATAAAGTTTCTACACGGGAATATACTGATAGCTGTGGAATTTCTAGAATCCCATTACTGAATCTGACGTCGAATAGTGAGTTTCTTCCTGGATGCTTAAACTTCACTCCCGATTGATGGAGCTGAGTTGCACTGGGTGCACTTGAAATAGCTATTTCTCTCTCTTCACTGCTCCGATCCGTTGGCTGCTGACACTTTCTTATGAAGTCAACGAGATGTAGTACTTCAGAGGAATTGATTGTTTTCCAGCTGTCCTCTTTTACCCATTCTTCCATTATTTTGTGTAATAACTGAGAGGTAAGCTCAATAACGGTACATTCCTCAGGATTGACATCTGCACTGGACAGCTCAAACAACTTCTCGAGAATGAAGAATGGAAGCTGATTTTCAAGCAAGCACATATCCCACTTTACGTCAAATAACTTCCATGGACGAAAGAAAATCTGGTCACTACGTCGATATTCACGAGACTCTATCACGCAATTGAGATTCAGTAAGACCATGATAACGAAGACAGCATCCAGTAAGATCATTGTTGCGAAGTCTTTCCTACTAAGATCAATGGTTTCTGCATAGCAATCACGTAATTCTGTTTCATTATCCCTGACAACGTTAATTAAGTCCTCCACACTAACCTTGCTCTGCTCAAGAAATTGCTGCAGGTACATTATTTTGTGGTCTTCCATAGCTTTTAGATTTTCTTTACCATGGTGAATAGGGCCTATTGAGACTACTCGAGGGGCATATGCCTTTTCATTTGACTCTCGCAATGTTTCGGGGACTCTATAGATGCAGCATTTCGAGGAGAAAACCTTGTTTGTTTTCAATTGATCCCTCAAAGAAGTGGCTATCTCATTGATATCAAGTGATACTTCATGACCCCGATCCATTATCTGCTGATCAGTACTTGATGTTCCAACAATTTTCGTTCTGTGATGAGCTTAAATAATCGCTTGCACTGTTCAGAACCAGCACGTACAATTCATCACTATTGACAAAACAAACTGAAATACCATATTTAAGAAAAACATATTCAGGAAACAACAACCCCAATAACATTTGTTAGAAATCAAAATTGGATTCTATTCTCTCAGATCATTCATATATGTTCCCACAATCAGCCGGCATGGGTGAGCCGGGCTGTGTGCTGCCGTTGGCCAGTTGTTCTGGTGGTTTGGTTCAGATCCGGCAGGGAGAGCTGGTCAATTGACGGAAGGAGGCAGAGAGGAGGCTGGACGGGAGAAGAGAAAAGAAAAGGAACTGAGGCAGTGGGGGCTGTGTTGTTCGGCTGGAGAAAGAGGCAGTGAGGAAAGCGGGGGAAGAGCTGCTACCGGTGGTTGGGAGGCAGATAGAAAAAGGGAGGAGTGGCCAGTGGAAAAAAGAGAGAGATGGCGAGAGGCTGGTGGAGGCACATGATGAGAGGAAGAGAGAGTGGGGACTGGCCTGGAGAAGGGACTGTGGCTGTGGGTTGAGGAAGGAGAAGAAGGGGAAAAAATGGAGAGGGGAGAGGACTGCAGCTGCCAAGCTGCACGGAGGAGGGGGCTGGCGGCTGCAATTCCTTTTTTTTGGAGTTCTTGTTTTTGTGTGTTGGGGAGTATAAGATATTGCACTGCTGTTTGTTGTGTTTGAAACTCACCAATTGTATTCATCTGTTCACTATAATTTATACAAGTTCTGGATTATAACTGTAGAGTATGTACAGACAATGAAGAGTTGTAACGTAGAGCTTTTATAACCACAGTTAATGATTGTAATGGGAAGGTATCAATTCTGGAATTCATTGTGCTAACTTGATCTTGAACGTGCACTGGTGTAACTGCTTGTGTCTCCATTATAGGGAGAGTGTAGTTTTGTTTCTCCCCGTTTCATCTTAGATCCAGCTAAATATATAGGGTCAGAGATCACGATCACTCTTCCGACTAAACTTTCAGCAACAATCTTAAATTTACGCATTCTTTCTCTTTAATTCCTAGTTTTGAATTCATGCAATTTAATTAACTTTCGTAAAACCAAATTTGATCTTTGTAAGCTCTAATCTTCTCAAGTAAATCTGAATTAAATTTAAAAGCTTGATTTTTTATCAGTTAAATTTCTAATAAAATTAATTCGATCAATTTAAAATATAATTAAATCACTACACTAAATTAAGTCTTTTAATTGTATTATAAATTAATTTTCAAATATAATTATATTTTAAATTCATCAAAGACTAAATCAAATTAGTCCATAAAAATATAAGTATACCCGACTTAATTTACGAAGAATCCAATTGTTTAGTGATAAGATGAGATGATTCAGCTTACTTTAGTCTGGGAGCTTTTTGGTGACCACATGAATGGTTCGATCAACCATCGATGAAGGTGGTAATCTGATCAAACACCAAAAAAAGGAAGCAAAGCAACGCTCAAAAATCGGTTGCTTCATCACAATTTTTATTTTATTGAGTTTGAGTGATACAATCCAACCTATCCCGAATTAATTTTCTCAATGGTATATTTTTATTGGTAGACCAATTTATCTTGTAGATATTTCAAGACGAATCGTGGGTGTTTTGAATTATTGATGATATCACCCTCACTTAATTAATTTTCGAATATAAAATTAAATATATTTTCTATAAAGAGTAATTGTCGATAAAAAAATGTTTTATCTAAATTTTCTACTTTGGTGGTTATGAGACCGGTCCATACAATTGTGTTTATGTAATGAGACCGGTCCATTCGGTAGAGTCACGATCTTGGTCAAGACTTGTAACGTGGAGGCACGTCAGCTCCCAGCCAGAAGAGGCAGGAGATGATGTTTTGTGATTAGTTATTAAATCAGAGTTAATTAGGTGATGATGTGGGTGGTAATTCAGCCATTTTCTTCAAAGTAGCATAATTAAAGTGTCCCAATCTCTTATGCCAAAGTACTGAATTTTCAGTGGCATTGATGTTCATGCTTATGTGTTCTAGTTTTTCTTCAATACTAAAGCATCTTTTGATCATTTTAGCAGTGAATAGAGGTGTCCCTTGTTCATCTTTAATTGTGCAAATACCATCTATAAAGAACAATGAATATCCATCTTCAAGTAATTGACCAACACTAATCAAATTTTGATCAATTTCTGGCACATACAACACATGCTCAAAATTTTGTGTGCCAGCCAAGGTCTCAATTTCAACTTCCCCACTGCCCTCTACACTAACATACTGTCCATTAGCTACCTTAACTTTTGATTTGTAATTTTCATCAAAGTTTTTAAACATGCTCAATTCAGCAGTCATATGATTTGAACACCCACTATCAATTAACCAATTTTGCTTACTAACCTCAGACTTGTTACAGCTGTGATTTATAATGGCAGTGAACAATTGTTCATCTTTGGGCTCCACAACCTCAGCTACATGTGCTTGCTTCCCATTTGAGGTGTTGTTCTTGCAAAATTTCTGAATATGTCCAAATTGCTTGCATTTTCGACAATGAGCATTCTTGAGCCAACAAAATGACTCAAGATGATTTGTCTTTTGACAGTACTTGCAGGTGGGAAATTGTTCTCTTCTTTCCTCCCCCCTTGCATTGAAGTTGTTGGCATGTGTTTGATTGTTCTGCCAATTTTTGCTCTACCATTGTTTTCCAGAATTTGTTCTTAATTCTGGGTTTTTGAAGAACATCTGTTGCTGCTTTGTTCTTCCTTTAAATCTTGCTGCAAAGGCCTCTTCACTTGAATTTTCTAGCCTAAATGCTTGCCTTTGTTCCACAGCTTGCAATGCATTTATCAGCTCTTGAAGACTCAATTCAGTGAAGTCTTTTGAATCTTCCAAAGAACATATCTTGTTCTTGAATTTTTCAGGTAAGCTTACTAAAACCTTTTCAACCACCCTTGATTCTTGAACTTCTTCACTAAGTAATGTCATTTGATTAACAATCTTGGATACATTTGAAGAGAATTCCTTGATTGTATCTGAATCTTTCATCCTCAATCCTTCGAATTGTCTCTTCAAGGTTAAAATCTGCATCCTCTTGGATTTTTCATCTTCTTGAAACTCAGCCTTCAATTTGTCCCATGCTTCTTTTGCAGTTTGACAGACCATTATCCTTGTAAAAATCTCCTCACTTAATGCATTGTGAATGCATGTAAGTGCTTTGAACTTCTTAGCCTTTTCTTCATTAAAGAATTTAATTTGAGCCACTATTGGATTGTTATTCAAAGAAGTTGGTTCCTTGTTATTTTCCACCACCTCCCACAAGTCGAAGGCTCTGAGATAGGTAGCCATTTTCACAGCCCAAACACCATAGTTGGTTCCTGTGAAAACTGGTGATTTTGACGAAAATGAAGAATCCATTCTTGTCAGCTTCAAATTTTTCTTTTCTTTGCAATTTCCTTTCAAAACTTCACAGAATAGAGAACAAGGATATCAATTGATGATTACTGTCAATTGATTATCCTATTAAAGAACAAATCAAGTCTAATTTCTTGATTTGAAGAAATCTGCAATTTCACAGAAAAAACTCTTCTTTCCCTCTCAAGATTAATTAACCTTGAATAATCTCACTTTTTCGAATCACTCGTGTTTCACTAATAATCCCTTATCAAAGACTTAATTCTGCTCTGATACCATGTTAAATTTTGAAGAAAATCTCGAAATTTGATAAGAACATGTACTGTTCAAATCTATACGAACAAATTGTCAAAAAACCTGAGAACATGTACTGTAGAGATTGAAATCTGGGCACGTGAATTTTTCCAGAATTGAAGGGAAAATTCCCAGAAAATAAAGAACTTTTGTACTCTGAATTTTGAATTAAAAGAACGTGAACATGGACAGAATTTTTCGTATGGTTACTGTCATCCCATTGCCTTTATTTATAGTAATCAAAAACATTACAAACATCAAATTCAAAAATCTGTTACAATTGAGCCTTATCTACTACGTTGACTAATTAACTGAATTAACTGAAAAATATTGACTTATCAACTATTGGATGTTAATCATCCTGATTACATTGAATTTAAAATAGGAAACAATAAAACTTGACTCTTCAATCTTCAATTCGTCAGCTTCTTCTCCTGTCAGCTTGGCAGGCCTGGAATCAATTCCAGAATTCGATCGCCAGTGATTTCGTATAGCATCTGTGCACCGACGACAACAGGGATATGGGTATTGGCATGGAAACCTGATATGTCATCAGCCTACAAGGAAGAGAAGAAGCTTCTATAAAATAGTTTGCATTCCAAATTCATTCCATTTTCAGTATAAAAAACTCAGTGAAGTTCATCATCTCTAAATGATTGGAATGGTGATGTCAAAGATGATATCATTTCATTTTTCAAAATCAAAAGCTTGTTTCCTCAAAAGGAAACTATTCTTATCAGCTAAAGGAAGGAAAAGACATGAAAAATCAGAAGACTAAAACACCAGCCAAAAGCTGATAAACAACAATTGATAGCCATAAACTACCTGTACGGCAAGCAAACCAAGGAAGCAAGGCTTGTCAAACAGGTGAGCCAGCACCAAATGCTTTGGATCTGCCTGCACAGAAGTAACATTGAAGGCTCGACGAGTTAAAGATATCCAAAGGTTTATCTTCCACAGAACAGAGTGAATTCAAAAATATATCCATTCCAGCTGCAGGGAGACATTTCATAGGACTTCTGTTATGCTGAATAACTTGTAAAGGACATCATTCATACCACCAGTTTCCTCGTTGAGTGATAGATAATGCATTCTTGAAGATTTTCATCTGTTTCTACTTGGGAGGAGTTGGATTTGTTTGAGAATTTGTAGTAATGAAAAGTTTATTGATGCTGACATATGCATGTCTAGCTATTGGATGCTTTCTAGTGTATTGTCTCTCAGCATAGCCTTTCTGGTGATCTGAATTTTGGTTGAGTAGATTTATTAGTGGGCTCTTAATTTTGTGATGCTTTACTTTCTGTACTTTGTTGTTTTGCCCTTTGAATTGGCATGTGTAAATTGCTAGGGTTGCTTTTTTCAACAGTCCAGTCAAATCTTTATTCATCTTTGAATTGGTTGTTTGGAAAAAGATGGTGAGGAGACCACCAGTACTTTCCAGGAAATTACTGCTTGCCAGTGTTTAAATTGAATGTTTAGGTTTCCAGCTTACTTTATTAGTCATCTGATGATTACTACTTCATAATTTACTAATTCGAAAACATTGGTAGTTACTTCAGATTTTACAAATCAAAGTTGTTGGGTGGCGTTGATTACTGACTTAAGTAGGCATCCCTTGGTCCACTTCACCATGGCAAAGAAGAGCTTAAAGCAATGGAAGAACACAATATTGTATTTACTAGATGCCTCCTTCATTCTGGGGGTCTTACTCAAGGATTGTGGTGTAGGATTTGAAAGGAGCAATGACCTCATATTCAATAAACCATGGAAGCTTACAAGAGCTTGATTGAAAATCAGCTCCCATTCTTTATAATATTTCAAAGGAAAATTCTCTCTCCGCGGATGATTTCATCTTCGCCAGTCTCATTGAAGATCTGAAAGCACACTGCAGGAGGCCTTGGAATAAATGGAAAAAAGAGTATTTCCATACTCCATGGGCCATAATTTCCGGTCTCATGACCAGGGTAAAGGGTTTTGATTGTTAATGAGTTAAATTCGGTCTTCTTATAAACATTAATTTATTTATAATTTCATCATTTAGTTTTTTTTTACTACCTAAATATTTTAAATCTGATATGAGCTGGGCCTAATTTTCAGCCTTGAAGTCTATGCCTAATCAAAGCTAAATTGGTCTAAAATTCATGTCCGGCTCACTGTAAATACATTGGACCTGGACTCAAGCAGCCAAGTCCATGATCTGGTTTGATGGAAGCCTGAAAATCAATTATTTACATTTGAAAGAGTATATCACATAATCAATATAGAATTATGGAAATAAACTAAAACTTTAAATGCTAAACATGAACACTTTTTTTTTATATATAAATAAAACATCATTATTCTTTCTTTAAAGATATAATTAAATTAAAAACATTAATAAATTATAGAAAAAATACGCTGGTCACCACTAATGTTTTTTATGGGTTCTCCACAATGTCATAATGAATTCTTACTAAATAACAATCATCTATCTAATAAAGTCATTAATGATGAAATGCGTGAAAAAACATCATTAAAATAAAAAATTGGTACACGTATCATAATTTCATCGGTCATAAACCTCATGATCTATAAGAAAATAATAAGAATCTATCCCTTTAATTTTTTTCTACTTGCGTGTATGTATTTTTTTAAAAAGAAATGAGCTAGCGAATAAAGTAACTAATAAAACATAACTAGTGATTCTCCTAACATCATAATGATTTTAAGTACATTGCAATCATAAAAAGAAAAAACAAATACACAAAGGGATTGAATATTTATTACAATTGAATGATAGAGCACACCGATTGTATGAGAGTGAGTACAAGGAGAAAAGTAGCGGCAGCAACAGAGATGGCAGTCCATGGATTGTTGAAATAAACCTGCTTCAAGTTTGCCTTCCACTTGTTCCTACGCTTTCTGCAATGTAAAGTCAGTTCTTCGCAGACGCCCCAAAGAAAACTATTTTCAGTGACAAGATTTACTTTGTCGAGGTTGTAAAGGAGATTTAACACTACTTCGTCACTGTTTAGCATCATTTTCAAATTAT
Source organism: Salix suchowensis (assembly GCA_029030765.1). Lineage (NCBI taxonomy): Eukaryota > Viridiplantae > Streptophyta > Magnoliopsida > Malpighiales > Salicaceae > Salix > Salix suchowensis. The sequence continues at coordinate 943,403 of CM054982.1, forward strand.
CATTACGAGCAAGCACTTCCACATCATTAGGAGCACGGATGAGGTAGCTGAAGAAAGCAATATAGTCACTCACGAACTTTTCCTCATACCTATGATGGCATTGCTCAAAGGCCTGGAGATTTCTGAATAAGAATTCTGTATCGACATATATAGTTAGTTGTGGAATTTCTAGAATCCCATTACTGAATGTTATGTCGAATAGTGAGTTTGTTTCAGGATTCTTAAACTTCACTCCAGATTGGTGAAGCTCCATTGCCTTGGGTGCCCTTGTGAAAGTAGTTTTTGTCGCTGGAGGATGCTGTTCCGTTGGCTGCTGACACTTTCTTAGGAAGTCAACGAAATGTAGGACCCCAGAGGAGTTGATTTTTTCTCTACTGTCCTCTTTTACCCAGTTATCCCAGACTCCTTTTAATAACTCAAAGGTAAGTTCCATAATGGTATAATTCGTAGGATATAGCTCAAACAACTTCTCGAGGAAGAAGAATGGAAGCTGATTTTCTAGCATGCACATATCCAACACTACGTCACCAAACTTCCATGGACGAAAGAAAATATGGTCACCACTTCCCCTTTCACGAGACTCTCCCACGTGCTTGAGTAAGACCATGATAATGAAAACAGCATCCAGTAAGATCATTGTTGCGAAGTCTTCCCTACTAAGATCAATGGTTTCTGCATAGCAATCACGTAATTCTGTTTCATTATCCTTGACAACGTTAATTAAGTCCTCCACACTAACGTTGCTCCGTTCAAGAAATTGCTGCAGGTACATTATTTTGTAGTCTTCCATTGCTTTTAGATTTTCCTTACCATGGTGAAGAGGGCCTATTGAGACTACTCGAGGTGTATATGCCTTATCATTCGACTCCCGCAATGTTTCGGGGACTCTATATATGCAGCATGTCGAGGAGAAAACCTTGTTGGTTTTCAATTGATCCTTCAAAGAAGTGGCTATCTCATTGATATCAAGTGAGACTTCATGGCTCCGATCCATTATCTGCTGATCACTACTTGATGTTCCAACAATTTCCATGATGTGATTGAACTTAAATAATCGTTTGCACTGTTGAGAACCCGCACGTCCAATTAATCACTATTGATAAAACAAACTGAAATACCACATTTAAGAAAAACATATTCAGGAAACAACAACCCCGATAACATTTGCAGAAATCAAAATTGGATTCTATTCTCTAAAATCATTCATATATGTTCACACAATCAGCAATATAATGGCTAAATGCAGATACTTTTAATGGCTACTGTCGCAACAGCATTTTTTTTCATGTTGTATGCACAAAAACATCAAATTTCTTCTTTTATTTGAAAATTCATTTTTTATATTTTTGTTTATTTTTTTAATATACTACACACTTTTACGTTACATAATATTTACGAGAAATAAAAAAACAATAACAATTTAAATAAAATATATAAACATCTAAAATTACAAAAATAACCCACCTCGGGTCTGTTGACAGTGGAGGCAGCGCAGGAACACCGGTGGCGCGTCAGCTCACGCAGCCGTCGGTGAAGCAGTAGGTCGGGGGTAGATCTGCCCCTTTTCTTCTCTTTCCCGCCCGTGGTGGCCTTCAAGGCAACCTGCAAAACAAGCAAGCACAAATAGCAAACACAATGGTAGAATTTTGAAGTTTTATGTCTTAAAGAGCTGGAGGAAGAGGCAGTGAGGACAGCGGGGGAAGGGCTGCTACCGGTGGTTGGGAGGCAGATGGAAAAAGGGATGAGTGGCCAGTGGAAGAAGGAGAGAGACGGCGAGAGACTGGCCGGCTGCACAGATGAGAGGAAGAGAGAGCGGGGACTGTCCGGGAGAAGGGACTGAGGCCGTGGGCTGAGGAAGGAGAAGAAGGGGAAAAAAATGGAGAGGGGGGAAGACTGCAGCTGCCCGAAGGAGGGGGAGAGTGTAATTTTATTTCTCCCCCTTCAATCTTAGTTACAACTCAATATATAGAGTCAGAGATGACTTTTCCCGCTAAAATTTCAACATCAACTTTAAATTTACACATTTTTATACCTTGATTTAAAAGAAGCTGGAAATCTTCGTGTCCATTCAGTTGATAATGATAGAATGTTAATATAGTTTTTATTAATAATAAATTGATATCAATTGAGGATAGTTAAGTCAATAGATTCCTTAGAAGAGCTTACAATTGTTTGATTTTATTAATTTAATTAGTTGGAGCAAGAATAATAAATTAAAAAAAATGAACTAAGTTTAATGAATAAATGATGTAGTAGAGAGCATCCTCTTTGCTGTATTCAGATGGGAGGAATAGTATGGGGTCTCCATGTGCCTGCCAACTAGCCCATGTGCCTGCCAACTAGCCCAACTCAATATAGTATATCTGGTCCGGTAGAAGTCAAGCACTTAAAGTCTCCATCTACATCTCATTTCACTTTCTTTCTCAACTCCAATCCTGTTTCAATCACAGTTGTCACATGATTATTAGTTTTCTATCCCAAAATAACTTTGGTGGAGCTGAAGTTCAATACCGTTAGACTTTTATTATTATTATTTTTGTTCTAATTACACAATAGAATACAGAAGGACTCTATTTAAAGCGTTGACATATAATTCTTGATCCTAAGTAAAACAAGGAACTCCATTACTTCAAATATCTAGAAGAACAAAAAGACCTTTGACTCCCTCTTCATTTGTAATCTTTAAAAACTTCTTGAACTGCTGGATCTTATCTGCAGACACAACTATGGCAAGCACATTTGCAGGCTGATCACAGGTGTTAATGAAATCCAGCTTTATCTTCTTCTTATTTATCATTCCACGAATAAAATGATGACGGGAGACAGGATTCATAGTCGTAACTATGGCTTGAATATTATCACTTAAAATTGTGGTGATTAGAAGAGGATAATAGTCCTCGTGAATCAGAGGAAGAAGATGAAGGGAAAAAGAGAGGGAAAACTTTGAAATTCCAAATTCTCTATATTATTGTTACTGTTCAGTTACACACAAAATACTAATGCCTCTTATATATAGGCTAAGGGAAATACTTGTGTGTGGCTACTCATATCAATAGCTACTGTATTCTATCATCCCCCCTCAACCTCTGGCTTGAAGAAACCAAGCATGAGGTTGCGGCAGTGAGTGTGAAACAAAGGAGAGCTTAAGCCTTTGGTGAGGATGTCTGCAAATTGCTCCTGAGATGAGACAAATTGAACAATTAACTGGTTGGCAGCAACTCTTTCACGCACAAAATGCACATCAATCTCAATGTGCTTGGTGCGCTGGTGATTGACAGGATTAAAGGAGAGAGCTATTGCTGAGAGATTGTCGCAGTACAAGACAGGAGGCTGTGAAATTGAAACACCAAGAAACTCAAGCAATTGCTTAACCCAATCAATCTCAGCTGAAGTAGAAGATAGAGCTCGATATTCAGCCTCTGTTGAAGACCTGGAGACAGTTTGCTGCTTTTTGGATGACCAAGAAATGGGATTTGATCCCAGAAACACAATCTGCCCAGTAGTTGATCTTCGATCATTAGGATCACCTGCCCAATCGGCGTCACTATAGGCTGTTAAATCCAAGGAACCCTTAGTATAACTGATTCCAAAATGCAAAGTGCCCTTAAGATACCTAAGTATCCTTTTGACTGCAGTGAAATGTGCAACCATAGGCTGTTGCATGAACTGACAAACCTGATGAACCGAGAAAGCAACATCGAGCTCGGTGAATGTGAGATATTGCGAGCTCCCACAATGCTTCTATACAAGGTTGGATTTTTCAAATAAAACACCATCATTCTTCAACAAACGTTGATATGGAAGACATGGTGTTGCACATGGTTTAGCATCCCGCATATCCGTCTTGAGCAGGCAGTTCTTGTATATACCGAGATTGAGACAAAATCATGGCATTAGCAGTGTTTGTAATCTGAATTCCTAAGAAGTAGTGCAAGCAACCCAAATCCTTAACATCAAACTCAGCAGTTAAAGCATGAATAACTCCTCCAACAGCACATGAATCACTTCCAGTAATTATTATATCATCTACATACACCAATAAAACCACAACACCAGCAGCAAGAGTTTTGACAAATAATGAAGAGTCAGAGTATGTGTGATTAAAACCCAATGATGGTAAGAATGATGTGAACCTCTCATTCCAAGCACGGGGTGCCTGCTTGAGTCCATAAAGTGATTTGTGAAGCTTACAAACCAATTCGGGATGCCTTGTATCAGCAAATCCAGGTGGCTGTGCCATAAAAACTTCCTCTTGCAAAATACCATGCAAGAATGCATTCTTTATATCAAGTTGTCTTAATACCCAACCAAACTGCACTGCAAGAGATAGAACAATTCTAACCGTAGTTGGCTTAACTACTGGACTGAATGTTTCACCATAATCAAGTCCAGGTTCTTGACTGAACCCTTGTGCCACTAACCTGGCTTTATGCCTTGCAACCGAGCCATCAGCATTCTTCTTCAGTTTAAAGACCCACTTACACCCAACTAGATTCTTATGAGAAGGTAAAGATACTAAGGACCGAGTGCCCCTGTGAGTGAAGAGCATCAATCTCATCTTGCATAGCCTCGATGCCAAGAAGGATTCTTCATAGCAGACCTTGTAACTCCGATGGCTCAACCAAAGATAGATCAATAGGGGAAGGATCTTTAACTCGAAAGAAGACAAACCTTTCTCTTGCTAATACCACTCTTGTCTGCGAAGTTTGCATGGGATGCAAATTCATAATGGGAATTTGCATCACCATAGGAATGGCCTCGGGATCGATCACCGGATGATGCACCATGCAATGATGTTCTATCAAAACTGGGATCGAAGGTCCACAGAGTTGAGAAGAATTATGTAAAGGAGCGATGAGCAATGGACCCGTAAGGTGACAAATTTGAGGAGACAGGATCTGGAATGACAGTGAGCAGGAGATGGCATAACAACAATATTATCACGATTAATGATAGGCATGATAAGAGGTGAAGCAGCTTGTGTTGTAGAAGACTTAGAACTGGATATTAGTGCAGTATAGGGAAAGAGGTGTTCATTAAACACTACATGCCGTGAAACATATGTGCGTTTGGCAAGAACATCATAGCATACATATCCCTTGTAGTTGGATGCATAGCCTAAGAAAACACACATAATTGTCTTAGATTGAAGCTTATTGGTATTATAGGGACGCAAGAATGGAAAACAAGCGCAACCAAAAATTCGCAAATGTGTAATGGTAGGGACTGATTTGAAGAGCAGTTCATATGGTGATGTGTTATGCAATATTGGGGAAGGCATTCTGTTAATTAGATATACAGCTGTATGAATGGCATAAGACCAGAAAAGGGAAGGCATTTTTGCTTGATGAAGTAAGGTAATGGTTGTTTCAACTAAGTGACGGTGCTTGCGTTCAGCAAGGCCATTCTGTTCAGGAGTATAAGGACAAGATTTGTGATGTACAATTCCTTTAGTATTGAGAAATAGTTGAAAGGATTTACCAATATATTCACCACCTCCATCACTTTGAAGAATTTGAATAGAACATGAAAACTGTGTTTGAACATATTGATAAAAGGCAATAAACACAGAACAAACATCACTTTTATTTATCAATGGGAATAACCAACAATACCGTGAACATTCATCAATAAATGTCACATAATATCTATATCCATCAAGAGATATACAAGGAGAAGGCCCCCACACATCACTATGAACAATTTGAAAAGGAATTACAGACTTAGTGGAACTAGAATGAAAAGGAAGCTTAGTAAATTTGCCATGAAGGCAGCTATGACACATGCTAGAATTGGAATCAATAGGACATTTGACAGCAGCTTTGCTTAACATCAAAGTAACTATTTTATTTGTAGGATGCCCTAACCTACTGTGCCAGGTAGAAGAGAGAACAATTTGACCCAAATAAGCGTGAGGCTGTGAATGGAGAGTAGACAAACCGGAACTAGTTTGAGAACCAAATGGCAAAGGATAGAGTCCATTACTGCTGTAACCTTTGAAGATTAGTCTCCCTGTGGCCTTGTCCTGTATCCAAAAACACCAAGCATCAAAAATTAGCCGAAAATTATTGTCCAAACACAATTTATGTACAGACAAAAGATTTTGTGCTAACTGTGGAACATAAAGAACTGAGTTCAGTGTAAGTGGAGCCGGCTTTGTGCGAATCATAGCATCCCCAACATGAGAAACCAACAGACCTTCTCCATTTGCGGTCTGCACAGAGTCATTGACAGGGAAAGGAGCAGCCTGAGACAGGTTATGAAGATCAGAGGTCATATGGTGTGTGGCACCAGAGTCAGCCAGCCACACCTGAGAAGAGGATGGAGAGGGATGCACCACTGTATTCATTGCATGCATTGGGGATGGAACTCCAGAATCAGACATCCATAACTGCGAAGAGGATGTAGATGGGTGCACAAATGTATTCAAAGCTTGCATGGACTGCGAAGGACCACTGGACATACCATGCGGAGGACCACTGGACATACTATGCGAAGGACCACTGAACTGAACTCCATTGAAATTGGTAGAACCACTGAAATTGGGGCCTCGGTCATTGTAGAAACAATACCATGTGGTATGGTTTGTTCTACCACAAATGGTGCAACCATTTTTCTCATCCCTTCTAGAATCACAAGTAGGGGCAAGATGACCCTCTCGGTTACACGATTGACACACAATCATGTTGGACACGATAGAGGTCATATGTTGCAGATTAGATGATTTAACAGGGAATTGAGGTCTGGAATTCATATGTCGAAAGCCTTGAACATATCTACTCTTGCCTCTGTTTCTATTGAAAGGCTTGTATCCCCCATTGTCATAAGAATTATATGCATGAACTCTATTATGCTTTCGTGACCAAACGATGGATGAGACATAGCAGATTTTGAGGTATGCATGGCAGTAAGATAATTATGAGTTTCAGGAACAATTGTTTCCACAATTTTCTCCTCAGCAAGTAATTGAGACCTAAACTCTCTTAATGCAATAACACTCTCTCGGCCTCTAATGACACACCGAAAAGTGTTATATTCTAAGGGAAGTCCATTCAATGCCAAAATTATGATATCTTCATCTGCAAAGTGCACACCAGCAGCAGTTAAGTAGTCCCTAGCTTCTTTGATCTTAAGGAGATATTGGCTAATTGTATCTGCACCTTTCTTAATATTCTGAAGATTGGTCTTCATTTGAAAAATACTAGTCTTAGATACTATGGAAAATTGCTCAATCAGTCGATTCCATAAATCTCTAGAACTAATACTACCAATAGCACAAGACATTGCAATCGGAGACAGTGTGGCAGTGATTAATTGCATAAGGGCTCTATCATGTAATTTCCAAATCAAAATATCATCACAGTCAATTGAAGAGGAAGAAGGAGAATTATGTGTACCACATTCATCCACTGTGACAGACGAGGGACAAGGATGAGTGCCATCCACAAACCCATAGATTCCATTGCTCTCCAGTAGCAAGCAAATTTGAAAATGCCAGTTGAGGTAGTTTGTATCGTCGAGCTTCACATTCACGGAGGTAGAAATAGTTGAAATTAGGGCGGTAATTGGGGATTGCAAAATCTGAAGTTGAGCTGCTGTAACCATGACTGCAAGATTGAGAACTTGACAAGTTTCTTTGATTACCCACTTGATAAAATCAGTGGCAGCTTGAAGAGAAAAGAAAAATTTTGAAGAAACTTTGAATTGATGCTTTAATAAGCTTGATTGCGGAAGCAATGAGTTTATATGGTCTGCGTGAGCATTTTTAGCTCTGATACCATGTGGTGATTAGAAGAGGATAATAGTCCTCGTGAATCAGAGGAAGAAGATGAAGGGAAAAAGAGAGGGAAAACTTTGAAATTCCAAATTCTCTATATTATTGTTACTGTTCAGTTACACACAAAATACTAATGCCTCTTATATATAGGCTAAGGGAAATACTTGTGTGTGGCTACTCATATCAATAGCTACTGTATTCTATCAAAAATGACAGTAGATCTGAAAGTTTATGCAAATCCAAGAGAATTCTCCTCAGTCATATTGCTTTATAAACGACTTTATTAGCTGCAATATATTCAGCCTCAACTGATGATAATGCAACTGAACTCTGCTTTCTTGAACTTCAAGAAATCTCATTTGATCCTTAAAAAAACATATCCTGATGTGTTTTTTCCTGTCATCATAGAACTATTAAGAATACAAGACGGTCATTTAAGGAAGATTGTGAAATGAAGATTGTCTCCATTTGCGAACTCCAGTAATCATAATGCTCTCCATCATAATTCTTGACTGAGGAAAACAAGGAACTCAATTACTTCCAATATCTAGAGAAAACAATAAAAACCTTTGACTCATAAAATACAATTACTGATCAAGACACTGAAAATTTCAAATTAAATCTTAACAACCTTCTGCTCATGGATTTGTAGTGATCCCATAAGCTATTGTATGTACGTGCTCTCTAGATCTTTGGTTTCTTCCAAAACTAAATCTTTGTAATAAAATTTAGGATCCAAAGATCGTAAAATTTTCTCACTTATTCTCATGTTTAAATTGCTGCTTGCCAGTGTTTAAATTGAATGTTTAAGCTTCCAGCTTAATTTATTAGTCATCAGATGGTTACTTCACAATTTATCAGTTAATCAAATTCTAAAGAGGTGAAAACATTGGTAGTTACTTCAGATTTTACAAATCGAAGTTGTTGGGTAGCGTTGATTACTGACTTAAGCAGCATCCCTTGGTACTTCACCATGGTATAGAGGAGCTTAAAGCAATGGAAGAACACAATATTGTATTTGCAAGATTTTCTTCAATGGATCAACGCAATCATGGAGGAGTAAATTAAAGCTGTAGAGGGAGTCAAGATGGCGTAATTGCTACGCAGAAACCATTAATCTTAGCAGTGATGCCTTCTTCATTCTGGGGGTCTTACTCAAGGATTGTCGTGTAGGATTTGAAGGAGCAATGACCTCCTATTCAATAAACCATGGATGCTGAGCGATATCACACATTACAAGAGCTTGATTGAAAATCAGATCGCACTCTTCATTCTCGAGGATTTGTGTAAAGCATCCAGCTGTAGCCCTGCTGAAGATAGATATTAAAAATAGAAGAAGATAGCACCGAAATCTTATTCAGGAATCTCCAGGCATTTGAGCGAGGCCATTGGGTCGAAGGCTGTATGACGCTGCCTTTAAACGATTGTATTTCCATACTCCATGGCCATATTTTCTCTTTGCACAAGTATAAAAGTGTCCTATCATTTGTTTTTTTTTTTTTTTTTTTTTCAATTTGGTTTTCATTTTTTTAATTGTTAGTTTTTTTTATCTTCTTCTCATTAATTTCTTTCTTCAATTTCATCATTGTCATTTAGTTTAATTTGATTTTTATGTTAAATTTTGTTATTATTCTTTTGATTTTTGAAACCCTTTTTACCAATTGGATTTTGTATTCAATTTCATCTCTTAAGGTTTAATTTTAATTTATTTTAATCTTGAATTTGGTACCCTATTTTTTTATTTATTATTGTTTGTTTTGTTTTGCCATTGTTTTTGTTCATGACCCCCCATTTCATCCTTGTGCTCAAATTTTTTTGTGCCTACTATGCAGTTAGTTCTGGTCTCATGACCAGAGTAAAGGGTTTTGAATGTTAATATGAGTTCAATTTGGTCTTTTTATAAACATTAATTTATTTTTAATTTCATCATTTAGTTTTTTTTTTGAAATTGGTTCCATGCTTTTTTTTCACTTTTCTTTATGTGGGGTTATCCCAATCCTATTTCTATGATCCTAAATTGATTTAAAAAGATTTTTTTTTTAATATTTATTTTAGCTTCATTGCTTAGCATATATTTTTTTTTTATTGAAAATCTTGCTTTGTTTTTTTTTGGGTTTGCTTTCTATATGGTCGGTGCCGAACTCATGACCACGATTATAAATTTAGAAAGCTAACACAGGTTGATTATGTTTTTTTTTATGTCCATTTTTAAGATTATTATTTTTCTAATATCGTCCTTCAACATTTAATCCTTTTTTAGGAATTTGTCTTGGTGCTTTTTTGTTTTTTTTCTTTTTCTTTTTATAAAGCTATTTCAATCATGTGTTCATGGTCATGGGGTAAGGGGTAACCAAATTGATCCATTTTTTTAAAAAATTTCCACTCATTATTGTGTTATTTGATAGTTGAACTTTATAATTTTATCAAATTCTCGTTCTTTAATGACTTGTTTTCTTCTTAAATCTTTTATTGACACAAGTAATGGTTTGATTAAACAAAAACAATTATTGTAGTAATAAAGTTACTAGACATAAATGAGTATATAATCCATATTATGAGATCAAATATCTTAACAAAATGATTTTCTTTTTGACTACTTAAATGTCATTATTCTTGCTTTAAAGATATAATTAAATTAAAAACATTAATAAATTAGAGAAGAAATACGTTGGTCACTCTCCTACTAATGTTTTTCATTGGTCCTCCAGCAACTTATGTCATATTTGTCCCAGCATAATGAATTCTTACTTAATAACAATCATCTATCTATTATAGTCGTTCATGATGAAATGCATGAAAAAAACATATTTGGTCCACGTATCATAATTTCATCGGTCATATCTCATGCATGAAATGTATTATAGAATAATATAAATTATATTTTGGTGTCTTATCTAATAGTTTATACTTTTAGGTGACATGGTTCCTTAACATAGTATCATAGTCTTGTTGACCCAACGATCACGAGTTCAAATCTCATCACTACCATTTTATTTGATAAAAATCAAGCACAAGATAATATGAGTCTGTGCAAGTTTCAAGTCCAAAGAGCGTCACTTGAGGGAGAGTGTTAAAGAATAAGATAAATCATATTCTGGAGTCTCATTTAATAACTTAAACTTTAGGTGAGATGATTCTTAACAAAATGCATCTGTATTTTTTCTTAAGAAAATGAACGAACAAATTAACTAATAAAACATAACTAGTACATTGCAATCATAAAAAGAAAAAAAAAATACACAAAGGGATTCGATATTTATCACAATTGAAGGATAGAGCACACAGTTTGTATGACAGTGAGAATAAGGAGAAAAGCAGCAGCAGCAACAGAGATGCCAGTCCATGGATTGTTGAAATAAACCATCTTCAAGGTTGCCTTCCACTTGTGCCTACGCTTTCTGCAATGAGAGTTCAGATCTTTGCAGACGCCCCAAAAAATACTGTTTTCAGTGACAACATTTTCTTTGTCGAGGTTGTAAAAGAGTTTTGACACTGCTTCGTCACTGTTTAGCATAATTTTCAAATTCTCATTACGAGCAAGCACTTCCACGTCATTAGGAGCACGGAGGAGGCAGCTGATGAAAGTAATATATTCACTTACGAACTTATCCTCGAACATATAATGGCATTGCTCAAAGGCCTGGAGATTTCTGAATAAGGTTTCTACACGGGAATATACTGATAGCTGTGGAATTTCTAGAATCCCATTACTGAATCTGACGTCGAATAGTGAGTTTCTTCCTGGATGCTTAAACTTCACTCCCGATTGATGGAGCTGAGTTGCACTGGGTGCACTTGAAATAGCTATTTCTCTCCCTTCACTGCTCCGCTCCGTTGGTTGCTGACACTTTCTTATGAAGTCAACGAAATGTAGGACTTCAGAGGAATTGATTGTTTTCCAGCTGTCCTCTTTTACCCATTCTTCCATTATTTTGTGTAACAACTGAGAGGTAAGCTCAATAACGGTACGATTCTGAGGAGTGGCATCTACACTGGACACCTCAAACAACTTCTCGAGAATGAAGAATGGAAGCTGATTTTCAAGCAAGCACATATCCCACATTACGTCAAATAACTTCCATGGACGAAAGAAAATCTGGTCACTACGTCGATATTCATTAGACTCTATCACGCAATTGAGATTCAGTAAGACCATGATAATGAAGACAGCATCCAGTAAGATCATTGTTGCGAAGTCTTTCCTACTTAGATCAATGGTTTCTGCATAACAATCACGTAATTCTGTTTCATTATCCTTGACAACGTTAATTAAGTCCTCCACACTAACCTTGCTCCGTTCAAGAAATTGCTGCAGGTACATTATTTTGTGGTCTTCCATAGCTTTTAGATTTTCTTTACCATGGTGAATAGGGCCTATTGAGACTACTCGAGGGGCATATGCCTTTTCATTTGACTCTCGCAATGTTTCGGGGACTCTATAAATGCAGCATTTCGAGGAGAAAACCTTGTTGGTTTTCAATTGATCCCTCAAAGAAGTGGCTATCTCATTGATATCAAGTGAGACTTCATGGCTCCGATCCATTATCTGCTGATCAGTACTTGATGTTACAGCAATATCCGTTCTGTGATGAGCTTAAATAATCTCTTGCACTGTTCAGAACCAGCACGTACAATTCATCACTATTGATAAAACAAACTGAAATACCATATTTAAGAAAAACATATTCAGGAAACAACAGCCCCAATAACATTTGTTAGAAATCAAAATTGGATTCTATTCTCTCAGATCATTCATATATGTTCCCACAATCAGCCGGCATGGGTGAGCCGGGCTGTGTTCTGCCGTTGGCCAGTTGTTCGGTTGGTTTGGTTCAGATCCGGCAGGGAGAGCTGGTCAGTTGACGGAAGGAGGCAGAGAGGAGGCTGGCCGGGAGAAGAGAAAAGAAAAGGAACTGAGGCAGTGGGGGCTGTGTTGTTCGGCTGGAGGAAGAGGCAGTGAGGACAGCTGGGGAAGAGCTGCTACCGGTGGTTGGGAGGCAGATGGAAAAAGGGAGGAGTGGCCGGTGGAAAAAGGAGAGAGACGGCGAGAGGCTGGCGGAGGCACAGATGAGAGGAAGAGAGAGTGGGGACTGGCCGGGAGAAGGGAGAAGGGACTGTGGCCGTGGGTTGAGGAAGGAGAAGAAGGGGGAAAAATGGAGAGGGGTGAGGACTGCAGCTACCAAGCTGCCCGGAGGAAGGGGCTGGCGGCTGCAATTCCTTTTTTTTTTTTGTGTGTGTGTGTTGGGGAGAGTGTAGTCTTATTTCTCCCCGTTTCATCTTATATCCAGCTAAATATATAGGGTCAGAGATCACGATCACTCTTCCCACTAAACTTTCAACAATAATCTTAAATTTACGCATTCTTTCTACTTTAATTTCTAGTTTTGAATTCATGCGATTTAATTATTAATTAATTATCAAATTTTTAAATTTTTTTTCTACCATCCAAATAACTTGGTAAAAACAAATTTGATCTATGTAAGTTTCGATCTTCTCAAGTAAATCTGAATTAAGTTCAAAAACCTTTAATAAAATCAATTTGATCAATTTAAAATATGATTAAATCGTTGCACTAAATTAAATATTTTAATTGTATTATAAATTAATTTTCAAATATAATTATATTTTAAATTGATCAATAACTAAATCAAATTAGTTCAAAAAATAAAAATATACCCGACTTAATTTATGAAGAATCCAATTGTTTTAGAGAGATAAGATGAGATGATCCAGCTTACTTTAGTTTGGGAGCTTTTTGGTGACCACCTTGGGACTATTGTGAGGTTTCCAAGTGCATGAATGGTTCGATCAACCTTCGATGAAGGTGGTAATCTGATCAAAAGGAAGCAAAGCAACGCTCAAAAACCGGTTGCTTCATCACAATTTTTATTTTATTGAGTTTGAGTGATACAATCCAACCTATCCCGAATTAATTTTCTCTATTGTATATTTTTATTGGTAGACCAATTTATCTTGTAGATATTTCAAGACGAATCGTGGGTGTTTTGAATTATTGATGATATCACCCTCACTTAATTTTCGAATATAAAATTAAATATATTTTCTATAAAGAGTAATTGTCGATAAAAAAATGTCTTATCTATATTTTCTACTTTGGTGGTTAGGAGACCGGTCCATACAATTGTGTTTTTGTAATGAGACCGGTCCATTCGGTACAGTCACGATCTTGGTCAAGACTTATAGCGTGGAGGCACGTCAGCTCCCAGCCAGAAGAGGCAGGAGATGATGTTTTGTGATTAGTTATTAAATCAGAGTTAATTAGGTGATGATGTGGGTGGTTAGTTGAAATGGGCAACAAAATTATAATGGTACTTGCAAAATATCCCACCTAACAAGAAGCTGAAAGGCCGATTGGAAGTGGCTGAGAGGTGCAGAACTTGTCAAAACAGTGATAGATTATTGTCCTCAGGAAATGAAGTTTGCTGATTCCTGATGACAGAATTTTCCTTTATCTGGGACAGAGGGCAACTAAGGCTGGCAGTAACGAGGAAATCAATTTCTGGACCTTCGATCTTGCTTGATGTACAAGGTTGTGTGATTAGGAAGGGAAATGAGATTCCCTCTTCTTCTTTTTTATAAGGACTTTGTCTCTTAATTAATCTGGAGTTTCAGTCTCTGTCAAGGCAGCTCTTGTGTGATTTTCATGAAGAATCATCAATTAATCAGCTTTAACAGATGATGTTTTCCTTACAGAAGAACGCATGTTTCGTTGTTCCCTTCCAATCGACGCGAGCACGTTGCCATTGATGTGTTGGTGGGCGGGCGGGCGTCATGGCTAGCATGGTCGCCAATGATCAACCAGAATTGGAAAAAATTATGTTTGGTTTTGTTTTCATTTGATTGACTTGGTGAATTAATTAATGATTCACTTAATTTGACTAAACCGATTAAATTTCCATAGTTTTTATCACACGGATGTAATCAATGTTATTAAGATCGCATTTCATCTTGTAAAATCATATGATTTTACGAGTCAAACGTGTAAACCTGGTAAAATCAGGTAAAAAAATTAAACTCCACTGAAATCAGTTCAAAATTGGAAAAATAGGATAAAATTATAAAATCAGATTGAATCAGTTTGATTTTACGATTCTAATGAAATCCCGCATGAAGCAATATAAAACAAACAATGCAGACCGAAGAGTGCGTAGAAAATGCCTAGACTATCAAAGGAGGGTGTGCCTAGACATACATGTGTTGTGCTGTCAACTGATATGAGATTTCACCAAGTGCTTACATGCTCATTAATATTTATTCTTGTTTGGTGTTGTTGAATTTCTACTCCTTTGACATGCATTAATAATTATTTGAATCCTCATTAATATTTGTTTTAAATTTATTATTTTTTATCTAATAAAATGTTTTGGGCATAATTGTTTTATATTATATTTTATGTTATTTTAAATCATGTACGAACCTTAACTAATGAAATTTTATGGCCAAAATTATATTGTATTATATTCAGAAATATTTTACTGATGATTTTATGATCTTTTCTACCAAAATGATTTTACTTGTAATTTTATGATTTTTGTACGGAAATATTTTACTTTCAATTTTACAAACTGAGTTCAAATGACAATTACATGTTGTGTCAAAAAAATGAGTCTAGAAACATTGAATGTAATCATACGCTTCTATGAAATCTATCCCTCGATGAGGAAATAAAAGAAAATAAGGATGGCTACAATGATAATTAGGTTTTATTATTATATTCCCACTAGGCCACTACTTTATTCCCAGACCAGTTTATATTAAAAACATAAATAAAAAATGTAGATAATTTATCTTAGCTATAAACATAATTTGTTGTGGATTACTATATTATAATTATTATTATGCCATTTGGTTGATTCATTTGAGGGTGTTTTAGTCTTTTCTTTCCTTATTTTATCATTAAATAATTGTTTAGGAGGTATGTGTCTTTTCTAATTTTTTGTTATTGTGAAATTTTTAGGAGGGAAAATTGTTTGCTGGACAAAGGTATTCTGAGTATTTTGGTTTCTGTAAACAGTAAAATAATAGTTTTACCCTTTAAAGAGACGAACACATGTTCTAGGCCGTTTGGGATTGCTGAATGGTAGTGGTGTTAGGTGCAGGGTTTTGGGTGGAGGAAGCCAGTGGTTTGCTTGTGTGTGTGTTCAGGAATATGGCCAGTGGCTTGTGGTGCTATTGTGTATAGGTGATTTGTAAGGAGGTTTGGTAGAGTGGTGGAGGTTTAATGGTGAGGGAATGGAAGATTTTTGCTGGAGACTTTACCGAAGGGAAATGGTGAGTTGACGGAGGAAAATTCTTCGCCAACCTTTCTCTGACTCACTCTTCGTCAACTTGATTTGGTATTAAAAATCAGAGTTCTTTTAGTTGGTGGAATTATCGTTTTGGTATATTGGTGTGGTATGGCCCCCCATAACAAAATGAAAATCTTCGTTTCCATTCAGTTGATAATGATAGATTGTAAATATAGTTTTAATTAATAATAAATTCATATCAATTGAGGATATTTAAATCGATAAATTCCTTCGAAGAGCTTACAATTGTTTGATTTTATTAATTTAATTAGTTGGAGCAAGAATATTAAATTAACTTCAAAATTATAATCGTTTGATTATCATAACAGCTATAATTAATATCATGTCAACTGTCTCAAACAAATAAAATAAATGGATAGATGAGTCACCAAGAATGATTCAATGCTAATACAGTCATTTTCAGCCCTTGAGGAAGAGACCTTTATAAAAAATGAGAAACAACAGTCATTTTCAGACTATTCGACAAATTTAAATAAGTTTCAATTTTTATTTTTAATGTTTATTGGTGAAATTACGACATTTTCCTTCCGCATATGTTTTCTCAACAATTTGAAAGTAAACGAGACATTTTTAAAGCAACTTGAGAGGCCAGACGACTCTGATATTTGTTTATAAACAACAATGTTGTAATCAATAGTTATTATTTTAGTACATTGTTCCCTGAAAGAAACTAAAACAAGTTGAAACATTTTACACATTTTTCCATGTGATTTTTGGCTTGAAAATTGGATAAAGTCTTCACTATTTTTAATTTCTTTTTTTAAATTGTGATTCAATATCAAATATTTAAAATCTTCACTATATATATATATCCAGCTGAAACTTTCTATTGTAACTACACAATCATTACCAAATTAACTTCTAGTCTAGAGAGTTGCTAAGAAAGTTGCAGAAATGTGCAGGGGAAGTTCGTCGCATGAACACTGCAAAGGCATTTGTGCAGAAAGTGAAAGCTTGCCCTGGAGTACTGGACGCTTTCATAGAAATCTAGGTACGTATGTTCTAATTGTATGGCTATTGTGTTTAAAACATATATGTTGTATCTTTCTCATATTTTGAACCAAAATTGGATATCATAACCAATTTATGATCATTCGTTGGAATTTGGCCAAAATATAATAAAAAAAAATTATTTTGTTTTAACTATCGGGGTGTAAGACTATATTGTAAAGTACACCTGCAGATAAAAAAGATTTTTAGTACGGTGTAAGATTACATTGTAAAATACATCCGTAGATAAGAAAAAAAGTATTTAACCGTGGTGTAATATTATATTATAAAGTACACCCGCAAACAAAAAATGATTTTTGAAAATGCAATGTAAGAAAAATTAAACTTAAGAAAAACAATCAAACAACAATGTAGCTTACCTTAGGTAGGGTGCACTGGGGGTGATGCGTCTTTCCCTTGCACAACAAGTCCCCTTACTTCGACTCTCGCAGACCAATAGGTTCCTAGTAACCTTAATACTAGGTGGTAACTCCTAATAATTATAGTCATAATTTTGTGACTATAAAACGCACCCCTTTTTCACCGCGTGTCGTTGTCTCTCCAAACCCGGGGACGGCGGGGCGCGAAACACGAAAAAAATCGTCGTTGCGACAATCATCATCACCTTAAACTCCTCGAAATCAATCATCCCATCACCATCACTGTCAACCCCACTAATTATCCTCCTACACTCAACCATTGAACAAGGCTCCCCCAAACTGGCAATCACTTTATGCAATTCCTCAGCAGAAATCGACCCGTTTCCATCAAATTCATAAATGGAGAATGCATCTTTCAGATTTTCCATTATCTCATTCTCATTTTCCATTTTCAGATTTTCGGTTTGAGACTTTGAGTTAGGGATTGAGATTTTGAGGTTAGGGATTGAGATTTTGCGTTGAGGGATTACTGGATTAGGGATTGAGATTTGAGTTGATGGAAAATTAATTTGGGGTGCAGGGTGTGTGTGTGTTAAGCAATGAGAAAATAACACACGGTGTCGTTTTGATTTTAAGGCCGAAACAGCACACCCGGAATGGTACCGAGCCGTTCCGACCGGTATTTCATCTCGGTTTTTTTAACGTCACGGATTGTTCCGGCTGTTTCGGCCAGAACATAATGGTATTAACAACCCTGGTAGAAACTACAAAGTATGGGTTAATCAATATGAGCATTAATGTCTTCAGTCTTGAAAATATATCGCTCTTGAGGGGCTTTGAGAAAAAAATCTTGAGGGGCTTTGAGAAAAAAAATTGCAATCTGATCAAAAGATTAACTCCACTTGTCTACTCTTGACATGCTCTTTGATGAAATGTTAACGAGTATCAATATGTTGGTTTCTCTCGTAAAAGACTAGATTCTTCACTAGGACAGTTGTCACATGATTATAGTCTTCCATCCCAAAATAACTCTGGTGGAGCTGCAGTTCAATACCATTAGAATTTTATTATTATTATTATTGTTCTAATTACACAATAGAATAGGGAAGGACTCTATTTAAAGCGTTGACATATAATTCTTGACTGAGTAAGACAAGCAACTCAATTACTTCCCATATCTAGAGAAAACAAATTTGACTCATAAAATACAATCACTGGTCAAGACACTGAAAATTTCAAATTAAATGTGAACAACCTTCTGCTCATGGATTTGTAGTGAACCCAAAACTACATCTTTGTAATAAAATTTAGGGTACAAAGATCGTAAAATTTTCTCACGTTGGTGAGAACCTCTCTATTCCTCCTTTGCTAGTTTGAAACTACTACTAAATGAGGATGATACTCGACAATGGACTCTCTGCCTTCATCTATGATTTTAAATGTGGCCTCATCAAGACCCTTGTAGATGGATGGACCTGTCTCTCTTTCTTTCTGCTCAGATCAGGATCTTTCTTGCAAATGTTATTGGGGTTGTTGTTTCCTGAATATGTTTTTCTTAAATATGGTATTTCAGTTTGTTTTATCAATAATGATTAATTGTACGTGCTGGTTCTGAACAGTGCAAGCGATTATTTAAGCTCATCACAGAACGGAAATAGCTGGAACATCATCAAGTACTGATCAACAGAAAATGGATCGGGGCCATGAAGTCTCAGTTGATATCAATGAGATAGCCACTTCTTTGAGGGATCAATTGAAAACCAACAAGGCTTTCTCTTCGACATGCTGCATCTATAGAGTCACCGAAACATTGCGGGAGTCAAATGAAAAGGCATGTGCACCTCGAGTAGTCTCAATAGGCCTATCCACCATGGTAAAGAAAATCTAAAAGCTATGGAAGACCACATAATAATGTACCTGTGACAATTTCTTGACCAGAGCGAGGTAAGTGTGGAGGACTTAATTAACATTGTCAGGGATAATGATACAAAATTACGTGATTGTTATGCAGAAACCATTGATCTTAGTAGGAACGACTTCGCAACAATGATCTTGCTGGATGCTGTCTTCATTATCACGGTCTTACTGTACTCATATGACAAAAGTGGGACTCGTGAAAGTGGAAGTGGTGATCACAAGTTCTTTCGTCCATGGGAGTTATTTGACGTAATGTGGGATATGTGCTTGCTTGAAAATCAGCTTCCATTCTTCATTCTCGAGGAGTTGTTTAAGCGGTACAGTAATGCTAACGCTAGTCTTAAGAATCGCACCGTTATTGAGCTTACCTCTCAGTTGTTACACGAAATAATGGAAGAATGGGTAAAAGAGGACAGCTGGAAAACAATCAATTCCTCTGAAGTCCTACATTTCGTTGACTTTATAAGAAAGTGTCAGCAGCCAACGAAGCAGAGCTGTGAAGAGAGAGAAATAGCTACTTTAAGCGCACCCACTGCAACGGAGCTCCATCAATCTGGAGTGAAGTTTAAGAAATCAGGAAGCAAATTACTATTAGATGTAAGATTCAGTGATGGGATTCTAGAAATTCCACAGCTAACAATACATGCCCGTACAGAAACCTTATTCAGAAATCTCCAGGCCTTTGAGCAATGCCATTATATGTCTGAGGATAAGTTTGTAAGTGACTATATTACTTTCATCAGCTGCCTAGTCATTGCTCCTAATGATGTGGAAGTGCTTGTTCATAATGAGAATTTGAAAAATCTGCTAAACAGTGACGAAGCAGTGTCAAATCTCCTTTACAACCTTCAACACGAAAATTATGTCAATACAGATGGTTTTCTAATCGGTGTCTGCGACGAACTGACTTCACATTGCAGAAGGCGTAGGCACAAGTGGAAGGCAATCTTGAAGCAGGTTTATTTCAACAATCCATGGACTGCCATCTCTGTTGCTGCCGCTACTTTTCTCCTTATACTCACTCTCATACAATCGGTGTGTTCTATCCTTCAAGTAAAATGATAAATATTGAATCCCTCTGCACTGATTTCCCCCCCTTGTGATTGCATTGTAATTAAAATGTTGAAAGTGTGTCCTTTGATTGTGTATGAAGATGTATTGTACGAGTATGTATACATGGGGTATTGATAGTGTATAAATAGCAAAGGATTGAACACGAATAGTGTGTGTGAAATAACAGAAGTCTACAAAGACAATTTCAAATTCTCCTCTAAACTCCCTCCCTCCCTCTCTCTCTCTCAGCAGAATCGTCTCTTCTCTCTCTAATTTCTGCAATTCTACAACAATCTCAACATGGTATCAGAGCTTCTCACGCAAATACAAAAACTTGCTTTCTAATGGAGTTCAATTAGCGGGTGTTCGTTTTATGGGCGCGTGATCACAAGCTTTGATCTCGTGCAATAATTGTGACTCTATGATGGAAGCTTTTGAATAGGATATACCGCCATGACATGATTATTTTGATGAGTTGAGGCCTTGCATTTATAATTGGTCGGAATGCTACGTGTATCAGCAAGATTATACCAGCAAAGGGTAGACAAAATCAGTTTGGAGTATAGCAATCTTGGTCATATCAATCTTTTAGTTGGCACACGACTTCACAAATTTATTAAAGAGCACCTTACTTTGCGGTTAAATGGGGCAGATTATAACAGATTTATTAAAAAATATCTTAAACCCTTGATTCGATTTTAATCCGACCCGGTAGAGTTGCTCTGACTAGGTTGACCTATCTAGGTTTACTTGAATTTTTCGATTGGATTATAAACCGAACAATTTTTTTTTTTTAATTTGGCTTGAAAATAACCTGAAAAAACATATTAAGACAAAAAAAAAGACTAAAATAAAACATTTTGGTTCCATCATATACTTTGGAAAATAACCCAACACACGATTTTATCATTCACTCTAACAAGTACAACTTCAATTAATATACTTTGGAATAGAGGAAAGGGGATCCTTTGCTTCCCATTGTAGCGGTTGTAAATTACAAGCAAAAGAACATTTTGGAATTTATATTAAAGAGGGCATGTCTTTTTGGACAATTGTAAATAAGCAAATTATTATCTCTCTCTTTTTTAAAATAAAATCTTAACATACATCATTTTTCATTTGCGTGCAACTTTAATATCAAGAAAATATTAAAGAAAGTTTTTACGCTGAAATTTTGGCAACTCAAAAACCTTTTTAATTGAGAATTGATTGTTTTTATGCTCTTGGCAGAGCTTGGATTGTGAAGTCTGATCCATGTAATAAATATATTATGGAATAAAGTAAATTATTAGATCATTCTCCTACTAGTTATGACTGGATATTAATTAATAAAACCCTCAGTTTTTATAAAAACAATAATAATAATATATCATGGAATAAAGTAAATTATTATAAAAGAGGATCCTTTGCTTGCCATTGTACGTAGCAATTCGAAAGAAGCAATGTAATATTTTGGAAAGTATATCGAAGAGGCAGATTGAAAACGAACAGAATTTCTAGAACTGCCGGTTGTCGATAGCTTAATTTTAGGTGTTTAAGTTTCTGTCCAATAGGCTTTTATTTCCTTGTTAATTGCTTTATTTCTTTTTTTCCTGGGACGGATATAACATTGAATTTATTTTAGTAATTTGGGCAAACTATATTCTTGCCATTATAGATTTAACAATATTGCACTTCTATCCCTGTAGTTTGAATTATCCATGTTCACCCTTATAGTTTTTGGAAACTTCATCTTTACTCTTGACTAGTAAATAACTAAAAAGAAGCTAGCTTTTCATACCTTTCTCTTCTCTTTTTTCCTCTCAAGTCTACATGCATGCTATAGCATAAATGATTTCCATAGAAAAGGAGTAAAATAGAGAACGGTGTGCGTTGTATCCTTCAACTGTGATAAATACTTTGTATTTTCCTTTCTTCGTAGGATTTCAACGTAAAATGTTGACCGAAGCACGTGGCGATTGAGAATTAATTAGTTGATGGTTACTTGCATCCATAATTTGCGGTCATTAAATTTTGATTGGAAGTTAGAATGCTACCGATGTCGAAAAAAATGAAACATTGAAAGATGAGATGATTAGTCCATACTATTTGAAGCCAACAAGTTTCCAGGAGCCAAGGCGCATAACAGAAGGAGATGAATTGAACTGGGAAAGAATGTGCAATCAAACCATAATTAAGAAATTCTAAACAGTTGGAGATCTTCTCAAGGAAGTGTCATTGCATGATGCTGGCAATGACATATTCACTGTACTGGCAAGCACAACAAACAAACTTGAAATATTTGATGATGCTGATAGGTGGTGTGGAGCTTTAGGAAGACGGCTGCTCCTGGCAAACTTTATGGGTTGACCTATCTAGGTCTACTTGAGATTTTTTATTGAATTATAAACCGAAAGAAAAAGCTAATTTGACTCGAAACAACCCCAAAAACAAAATCAAAATAATAATAATAAAAAAAAAACAGATATTTAAGACGGATATGCTGTTGCCATGCATCCTTGACAAAAGGCTCGAGCTTTCCATGCAAAATGTTAACATTGGTAGTTTCCTCTATCTCTGTGTCTTGCTTTCTCAGCAAAATGCCTTTTCTTTTGTTATCTTTCTTCTCATTTTTTTTTTATTTTAAAATAAAATAAAATAATTATTTGCTTTGTGGAAAGTCATGCCAGAAACAAACAATACCTGCGGTCACAGTCGTCCACCCTGCCTAAAATTAGGCTTCAAGTGATGTCCTGGGCCGCTCTTTATCATTCAGCAGTCCGACACTTGTCCAAAGGATTTACAGTTGGGCAAAGATGGAACCACTTAGCCCAGAAATCACTGTCCTTTTTAAATTAAAAATAAAAATAAAGTGGGGGTGCTAAATCAAGAGGGATAATTGGTCCACTCGAAATTCATCAGCAATTATATAGTTGCATGTAAATTAGAATAAACAGTGATTTCCAAGATATCAGTACCTGTTATAATAATACACTGCTATTCTTAATCACTTGAAATCACGTGTAGGGAATCAATGTCCATTGATTCCATATTTCCTTATCACATATACCTATTATAATACACTGCTATCCTAATGATAAAATATCATTTTACATCATTTCATTTAAAGATGTCAAATATATTTCATTGATTCCACCAAATGCTTTTCAAAAATAAAGTAATAAATATTAGAGGAAGACAAAATATCAGTCCCTCTCTTTCCCTCTCTCTCTTTATTAAAACAAAAAACAACTCTGTTTTTAAAAAATATATTTTTGAACAAACAACTTTGCCACTCACTCTAACAAGTACAACTTTAATTGATATATTATGGAATAAAGGAAAGTATTATGAAAGAGGATCCTTTGCTTGCCATTGTAGCAATTGCAAGGAAGTGACCGAACATTTTGGATCCTTTGCTTGCCATTGTAGCCAATGCAAAGAAGCGACCGAACATTCTGGAAAGTATATTAAAGAGGGAGAGTCTATCATTCTTGGTAAATCGTTTCGGACTGTACTCGAGGCCGATTGAAAACGACCAAGATTTCTAAAACTGCCTGCTGTCGAGAGACTTTAGGTATGTAAGTTTCTGTCCAATACAGGCTTTTTATTTCTTTGTTAATTTCTTTATTTTTTATTTAATGAAGATTATTTAATAGTTAGGACTAATATTAAAGGATTTCTATGACTTATAAGAGTAGAAGTAGAAGGAATCTATAAGGATATAATAATTGAAGCTTATTATTTTACTTTACATCTAGACATCACTAATTTGCATTCCACGATAATAATAAAAACGAGTAACAAGCTCATCACTAGAAGGAGCCCCTAAAAAACGGATACAATATTCGGATATAACAATCACAAATTAAGATCAAAAGGATATGAGAAAAGGGTATACGAAAAGAACCGGAGAAACGCTAGAGATATACAATTCTCAGGATTAGTGATTTCCACCCCAAAGGTGATAAAGGATAAAAAATAAAATCAATAATGATAAAAGTTGATTATTAGATGCAAAATAAAGATCGAGAAATATAATTTAAGTGAGGTAAAGTAGCCAGGAAAAGTATCTGCGTTTAGCCATTATATTGCTGATTGTGTGAACATATATGAATGATTTAAGAGAATTGAATTCAATTTTGATTTCTAACAATTGTTATTGGGGTTGTTGTTTCCTAAATATGTTCTCTTAAATGTGGTATTTCAGTTTGTTTTATCAGTAGTGATTAATTGTACGTGCTGGTTCTCAACAGTGCCAGCGATATTTTATTAAGTTCAATCACAGAATGGAAATTGTTGGAACATCAAGTACTGATCAGCAGATAATGGATCGGAGCGATGAGGTCTCACTTGATATCAATGAGATAGCCACTTCTTTGAGGGATCAATTGAAAAACAAGAAGGTTTTCTCCCGGAAATGCTGCATCTATAGAGTCCCCACACAATTGCGGAGGTTGAATGAAGAGGCATATACACCTCGGGTAGTCTCAATAGGCCCTCTTCACCATGGTAAGGAAAACCTAAAAGCAATGGAAGACCACAAAATAATGTACCTGCAGCAATTTCTTGAACGGAGCAAGGTTAGTGTGGAGGACTTAATTAACGTTGTCAGGGATAATGAAACAGAATTACGTGATTGTTATGCAGAAACCATTGATCTTAGTAGGGAAGACTTCGCCACAATGATCTTACTGGATGCTGTCTTCATTATCATGGTCTTATTACTGAACTCATCTGACAAAAGAGAGTCTCATGAATGTGGAAGTGGTGACCAGATTTTCTTTCGTCCATTTAAGATTGATGACGTAGTGTTCGATATGAGCTTGCTAGAAAATCAGCTTCCATTCTTCTTCCTCAAGAAGTTGTTTGAGCTATATCCTACGAATTATACCATTATGGAACTTACCTTTAAGTTATTAAAAGGAAGTTGGGTAAAAAAGGACAATTGGGAAAAAATCAATTTCTCTGGGGTCCTACATTTCGTTGACTTGCTAAGAAAGTGTCAGCAGCCAACGGAACAGCATCCTCCACCGAAAAATCCTACTTTGTCAGGTGCACCCACGGCAACGGAGCTTCACCAATCTGGAGTGAAGTTTAAGAATCCAGAAAGAAACTCGCTATTCGACATAACATTCAGTAATGGGATTCTAGAAATTCCACAACTAGATATACATGACAGTACAGAATGCTTATTCAGAAATCTCCAGGCCTTTGAGCAATGCCATCATATATCTGAGGATACGTTCGTAAGTGATTATATTACTTTCATCAGTTGCCTCGTCCGTGCTCCTAATGATGTGGAAGTGCTTGTTCGTAATGAGAATTTGAAAAATATGCTAAACAGTGACGAAGCAGTTTCAAATCTCCTTTGCAACCTCGACAAAGAAAATGCTGTCTCTGAAAATAGTTTTTTATGGGGCGTCTGCAAAGATCTGAACTCTCATTGCAGAAAGCGTAGGCACAAGTGGATGGCAAACTTGAAGCAGGATTATTTCAAAAATCCATGGACTGCCATCTCTGTTGCTGCTGCTGCTTTTCTCCTCATACTCACTGTCATACAAACTGTGTGCTCTATCCTTAAATAACTGTGTGCTCTATCCTTCAATTGTGATAAGTATGTAATCCCTGTGTATTTTTTTTTCTTTTTATGATTGCAATGTACTTAAAATAATTATGATGCTTGGAGAATCACCAGTTATGTTTTAATAGATAGATGATTGTTATTTAATAAGAATTCATTATGCAGGGACAAATATGATATTAAGTTGGTGGAGGACCAATAAAAAAAAAACACTAGTAGTAGAGTGAGCAACGTATTTTTTCTCTAATTTATTAATGTTTCTAATTTAATTATATCTTTAAAGCAAGAATAATGATGTTTTTTTTTTAAAGGTGTTCATGTTTAGTACTTAAACTTTTAGTTTATGTCCATAATTTTGATATGCTCTTTCCATTAGGCAGCAGGATTATTGTGATATACTCTTTCAAATGTATTGATTTCCAAGCTTCCATCAAACCAGATCATGGACCTAGCTGCTTGAGTCCAGTTCCAATGAATTTTCAGTGAGCCGGACATGAATTTTAGACCAATTGAGCTTTGATTAGGCATAGACTTCAAGGCAGAAAATTGGGCCCAGCTCATATCAGATTTAATCAGTTGTGTCTAGTAACTTTGTTGCTTACAATAATTGTTTTTGTTTAATCAAACGATTACTTGTGTCCAAAAAGATTTAAGAAGAAACAAGCCATTAAAGAACGAGAATTTGATAAAATTATAAAGTTAAACTATCAAATAACACAATATTGAGTGGAGAAATTCTATAAAAAAAAATTGGATCAATTTGGGTTACCCCAGAACACATGATTGAAATAGCTCTATAGAAAAAAAAAAAAAAAAAAAGCACCAAGATCAATTCCTAAAAAAGGATTAAATGTTGAAGGACGATATTATAAAAATAATAATTTTAAAAATGGACATGAAAAAAATATAATCAACTTGTGTTAGTTTTCCAAACTTATAAATGAGTTCAGCACCGACCATATAGAAGGCAAACCCAAAAATCAACAAAGCAAGATTTTCGATAAAAAATATTTTTTTCAAACTAAAGACCGAGTAACATAAATGATTTCAATAGAAAAGGAGTAAAATAGAGAACGGTGTGCGGTGTATCCTTCAATCGTGATAAATACTTTGTATTTTCCTTTCTTCGTAGGATTTCAACGTAAAATGTTGACAGAAGCACGTGGCGATTGAGAATTAATTAGTTGATAGTTACTTGCATCCAAAATTTGCGGTTATTAAATTTTGATTGGAAGTGTGAATGCTACCGATTTGGAAAATTATAATTATTTGGTCCCCTTTTACTTTGAATATTTGAGGGCTGTTCATTCAAAGAAAAGCACAAAACTATATTTCTCGCATGATCATCCAAAAGTTTAGGAAATATCCAAATATATTAAATGGAATCCTATCGTACCACCTCCCCAGACTTGTAATTATATTCTTCACTGTATTTCTTCTTCTTTACATCAATTATTTTATTCTTATTTCTTTAACCAACGTTTTCACTGGAGCTTTAAGAAAATATAATTGGAGGATGTTTGGAGGGTAAGAGTATACAAAATTGCGATGTATCGCAATTTCCATATCTATGTGGCCTTGTCTCAGCAATTTGAGAGCAGACAAGACATTATTTATGCAACTTGGGAGGTGACACAAAATCAAGTTGACTTGACCAAAAATGTTAGAATTTATTATTTTAGCATGGACCCTATATGAAACCAAATCAAGTTGACGTCCGAGTCTGTAAAGGTTGACGAAGAGTTTTGAGTAGAACAAGTAAAGGTTCAGAATCGCAGAAAAAAAGTAGCAGACAAGAAAACTCTTCAGAATTTCGCAGGTTGTGCAAGAAGTAAGAGCTACCGAGTCTTTTTTTTTCCGGTTCAGATGGATAGTGGAGATCATTGTTGGCTTGACGTTGGCAAATTAGCAGAGTCTGTGGAAGGAAAGTTGAGAATATTTCGTCCTTTCTCCAATAATTGTTCAATATACAGAGTTCCTAAACGATTACGTGAGTTAAATGAAAAGGCGTACACACCTCAAGTAATCTCCATTGGCCCACTTCACTACGGAAAAGAAGAGCTAAAAGAAATGGAAGAGCATAAGAGACTGTACCTGAGGGAATTTCTTGACTTGAGCCAGGTAAGTGTGAGCGATTTTATTGCAGCTATTGCAGAGAGGGAAACTAGATTGCGTAATTGTTATGCAGAAACTTTTGATAAACTAAGTAGAGAGCAATTTGTGGAAATGGTGTTGCTGGATTGCTCCTTCCTCATTATGTTCTTACTGAAAAGATATTCCGCTGATATCCAAAGTTGCAATATTGACCGCATATTCAATAAACCATGGATGAGAAGAGAAATAAGGTATGATTTGTGCTTGCTTGAAAACCAGCTCCCATTCTTCATTGTCGAGGACCTGTTCAATCTATCCAAAATACTGCACCGTCGTGAGGAATATTCCTTAACTGAGCTGGCTCGTCATTTCTTGTCGTCTACATGGGATTCATGGGTGCCAGAGGACATTTTGGAGCAAGCCAATTTGTCTAAAGTAGAGCATTTTGTTGACTTTCTAAGAATCTGTCAGCAGCCTTCACAGCAGATGCAGTCAAACAAACTTGCAACTCTAACCACACCTTCTGTAGCAGAGCTCCATCAGGCTGGAATCAAGTTCAAGTTAGGATCCAGCATAAACCGACTCGACATAAAATTTGATGATGATAAAGGGACGTTGGAGATTCCACAGATATATATAGAAGATCATACAGAAATCCTATATAGAAATCTCCAAGCCTTTGAACAATGCAATTACGATGATAACAGATATGTATGCAACTATATTACCATGCTCTCCTTGCTTGTCCCAGCTGCGAAGGATGTGGAAATACTTGCTAAAAAAGGAATTATAGAAATTGGCTCCATGATAATAATGCCGTTTCAAGCCTTTTCCGCAATCTTTCCAGGGAAAATCTTCTCAACACTAACAATTTCTACTTTTCTGGTGTAGTTGAAGATCTGAACAAGTACTACAGAAAGCGGGGACACAAATGGAAGGCAGCCTTAAGACAGAAGTATTTCTATAATCCATGGACTATAGTCTCTGTTGTAGCAGCTACTGTTCTTGTCATACTCACTATCATACAAGCAGTGTGTTCAATCATTCAAGCTGTTTGATTAACTGTGTGCTATGTTATCGCTGCTTCTTATGAAACTGCTATGTATGTTCTTCAACAGCTAATCAATATTTCCTCCCTGTCTTGCTTTCTCTGTCATTATTGTTTTTCTTCATATTTATGCAGTCAATAATATAAAGATTTTTTTAGTTCAAAATATCAATAATAGATATGTTAGCATTAGCAATGATTCCATAATAGATACCAAGATCAGTACAAACACTAGAGACTTTTACATCTAAATCCATCCATCTATTTCCATTAAACTGGATAAACTCTAGGATATTTTTCTTTGTTTTCATGTTAAATCGTACAGCTACTCGAGACTTTGTTATTTCCTCAAAACTCTTCAAAGTCTTTTAGACTTTACGACAACATCTACATCTATCTATCTATATAGAATTATCAAACTTTAATATATTTTTCTTTATTTTTTTATCTAGAGCTATTGAGTATTTCTCTTCATTCTGATTCTGATTGTTCATGGGGCAAGGAATGCTCAAATACACCTGGTAGCATCTCAACCGAGTCATGCGCTATCAAATATCAAACAATGAAACATTGAAAACTGAGATGATTAGTCCATACTATTTGAAGCCAACAAGTTTCCAGGAGCCAAGGCGCATAACAGAAGGAGATGAATTGAACTGGGAAAAAATGTACAATCAAACCATAATTAAGAAATTCTAAACAGTTTAAGGTTCCTGGAGATCTTCTCAAGGAAGTGTCATTGCATGATGTGAGATTGGAACCACATTCACTCTACTGGCAAGCACAGCAAACAAACTTGAAATATTCGTTGATGCTGGAGGTTGGTGTGGAGCTTTAGGAAGACTGCTGGCTTGCCAGCTCCTGGCAAACCTTATGGGTTGACCTATCTAGGTTTACTTGAAATTTTTGATTGAATTATAAACCGAAAGAAAAAAAGTTAATTTGACTCGAAAACAACCCCAAAAACAAATTCAAAATAATAATAATAAAAATATATATTTAAGACGGATATGTTGTTGCCATGCATCCTTGACACAAAAGACTCGAGCTTTAATTCCATGCAAAATGTTAACAATGGCAGTTTCCTTTATCTGTGTCTTGCTTTCTCAGCAAAATGTCTTTTTTTTTTTGTTATCTTTCTTCTTACTCTCTACAATCCTAAACTTTGATTGTTTTACTTTTTAGTCCTTGAATAAACAGTGATTTCCAGGATATCACCTATTATAAGAGGAATCACGTGTAGGAATCAATGTCCATTAATTCCATATTTATTTATCACATATACCTTTCCTACTGATAAAATATCATTTTACATCATTTCATTTAAAGATGTCAAATATATGTTTCGGTTTCCCTACCTCCACCAAATGCTTTTCAAAAATAAAGTAATAAATATTTGAGGACGACAAAATATCAGCCCTTTTAATGTAGGGTGTTTAGATTAGCTTGCGTGCACCTCAATTAATTTTATGAGCTAATTTTTAGTAGTTAATTAGCATATTTATTTTAATTGAAAACAAACTGTTTATTTATTTTAACGAACACAGCACTTTATTAAAACAAAAACAAAAAACTCTGTTTTTAAAAAAATTAATTTTTAACAAACAACTTTGTCATTCACTATAGCAAGTACAACTTTAATTGATATATTATGGAATAAAGGAAAGTATTTTGAAAGAGGATCCTTTGCTTGCCATTGCAAAGAAGCGACCGAACATTCTGGAAAGTATATTAAAGAGGGAGAGTCTACCATTCCTGGTAAATCGTTTTGGACTGTACTCGAGGCCGATTGAAAATGACCAAGATTTCTAAAACTGCCTGCTGTCGAGAGACTTTAGGTATGTAAG
Organism: Salix suchowensis; assembly: GCA_029030765.1. Taxonomy (NCBI): domain Eukaryota; kingdom Viridiplantae; phylum Streptophyta; class Magnoliopsida; order Malpighiales; family Salicaceae; genus Salix; species Salix suchowensis. The sequence continues at coordinate 974,402 of CM054982.1, forward strand.
TTTCTGTCCAATACAGGCTTTTTATTTCCTTGTTAATTGCTTTATTTTTTATTTAATGAAGATTATTTAATAGTTAGGAGTAATATTAAAGGATTTCATGAAAAATACAACTTATAAGAGTAGAAGTAGAAGGAATCTATAAGGATATAATAATTGAAGCTTATTATTTTATTTTACATCTAGACATCACTAATTTGCATTCCACGATAATAATAAAAACCAGTAACAAGCTCATCACTAGCTAGAAGCCCCTAAAAAACGGATACAATATTCGGATATAACAATCACAAATTAAGATCAAAAGGGTATGAGAAAAGGGTATACGAAAAGAACTGGAGAAACCCTAGACATATACAATTCTCAGGATTAGTGATTTCCACCCCAAAGGTGATAAAGGATAAAAAATAAAATCAATAATGATAAAAGTTGATTATTAGTTGCAAAATAAAGATCGAGAAATATAATTTAAGTGAGGTAAAGTAGCCATGAAAAGTATCTGCGTTTAGCCATTATATTGCTGATTGTGTGAACATATATTAATGATTTAAGAGAATAGAATCCAATTTTGATTTCTAACAATTGTTATTGGGGTTGCTGTTTCCTAAATATGTTCTCTTAAATGTGGTATTTCAGTTTGTTTTATCAGTAGTGATTAATTGTACGTGCTGGTTCTCAACAGTGCCAGCGATTATTTAACTTCAATCACAGAATGGAAATTGTTGGGACATCAAGTACTGATGATCAGCAGATAATGGATCAGAGCCATGAAGTCTCACTTGATATCAATGAGATAGCCACTTCTTTGAGGGATCAATTGAAAACCAACAAGGCTTTCTCCCAGGCATGCTGCATCTATAGAGTCCCCGCAAAATTGCGGAGGTTAAATGAAGAGGCATATACACCTAGAGTGGTCTCAATAGGCCCTATTCACCATGGTAAGGAAAATCTAAAAGCAATGGAAGACCACAAAATAAGGTACCTGCAGCAATTTCTTGAACGGAGCAAGGGAAGTGTGGAGGACTTAATTAACATTGTCAGGGATAATGAAACAGAATTACGTGATTGTTATGCAGAAACCATTGATCTTAGTAGGAAAGACTTCACAACAATGATATTACTGGATGCTGTCTTCGTTACAATGCTCTTACTGAAGTTCGGGGGAGAGTCTCGTGAAAGCCTACATGGTGACCAGATTTTCTTTCGTCCATGGAAGATTGATGACGTAGTGTTGGATATGTGCTTGCTAGAAAATCAGCTTCCATTCTTCTTCCTCGAGAAGTTGTTTGAGCTATATCCTAGGACGAATCGTACCATTATGGAACTTACTTTTGAGGTATTACAAGGAAAGTGGCGTAACTGGGTAAAAGAGGACAGTTGGGAAAAAATCAACTCCTCTGGGGTCCTACATTTCGTTGACTGCCTAAGAAAGTGTCAGCAGCCAACGAAACAGCATCTTCCAGCGGAAAACCCTAGTTTTCCAAGTGCACCCACGGCAACAGAGCTTCACCAATCTGGAGTGAAGTTTGAGAATCCAGAAGATAAGTCACTATTCGACATAACATTCAGTAATGGGATTTTAGAAATTCCACAACTAGTTATACATGACAGTACAGAATGCTTATTCAGAAATCTCCAGGCCTTTGAGCAATGCCATCGTAAGTACTCTGAGGATATGTTCGTAAATGACTATATTAGTTTCATCAGTTGCCTCGTCCGTGCTCCTGATGATGTGGAAGTGCTTGCTCATAATGAGAATTTGAAAAATATGCTAAACAGTGACGAAGCAGTGTCAAATCTCCTTTACAACCTCGAAAAACAAATTGTTGTCTCTGAAAAGAGTTTTTTGGGGGGCGTCTGCAAAGAACTGACTTTGCATTGCGGAAAGCGTAGGCACAAGTGGAAGGCAAACTTGAAGCAGGTTTATTTCAACAATCCATGGACTGCCATCTCTGTCGCTGCTGCTGCTTTTCTCCTTATACTCACTGTCATACAAACCGTGTGCTCTATCCTTCAATTGTGATAAATATGTAATCCCTTTGTGTATTTTTTTTCTTTTTATGATTGTAATGTACTTAAAATCATTATGATGCAAGGAGAATCACTAGTTATGTTTTATTAGTTACTTTCTTCGCTCATTTTTTCATTAAAAAATACACAGATGCAAGCAGAAAAAAAATGAAGGAATATATTCTTATTATTTTTTATAGATCATGAGTTTTATGATACGTGGACCAAATATATTTTTAATTTGTTTAATTTTATTATTACATTCTCTGGGGAAAACAAAATTCAAGTTCCAATGGTTGGGTCATGGATTAGTTTTTTCTTTTTGTCAGTCCATATATAGACCGAGTTTATCCTCTTTTTTTCAATAGTTAAACTATTGTAGGTTTTGATTAGTTCTGTACATAAATTTGCTAAAAGAAAATGAAAAATCCTAGGAATTAAAAAAATCAAAATAAATCCCAGGAATTATTGCTGGTTTGTTTACATCCTATGAATCTTTTTTTGTTTGTTCTTGTCGCACCCCATCGTGAGAGCGCGGCATCGTGACGACCCTCCCCGTGGGCGGGGATTTCAATGTTTGGGGTATCATCTTATTTTCGTGAAAAAAGGAGTCGCCACCTAGTATTATGGTTACTAGGAAACCTAAAACTGGTCTTTTCAGAGATTCTAGGGTAAGGGTCTGGTTGCGTAAAAGGAAGGTTTTAGCACTTCTAGTACGCCCTACCTAAGGTAAGCTGCTTGGTGTTCTTGTTTGGTTAAGATTTGTTATGATTTTGATCTTTCAAAGAATATGTTGATTAAATGATGAATGGGATATTACTCCGCCGAATATTTAGGATATTAACCCCTTAGGATTTATTTATCCAAATACCAACAGTGAATAATAGCATATCATTCCCGCCGAATATTTTGGATACTAACCCTTTTAGGATTTATTTATCCAAATACCAACAGTGAATAATAGCATATCATTCCCGCCAAATATTTTGGATGATAACCCCTTAGAATTTATTTATCCAAATACCAACAGTGAATAATAGCATATCATTCCCGCCAAATATTTTGGATGATAACCCCTTAGAATTTATTTATCCAAATACCAACAATGATAACCCCTTTAGGATTTATTTATCCACATACCAATTGTGAATAATAAATTCCCAAAAATAAGATTTTTTATATTTTTTGAAATATTGGCCAATACCCTTTGGATTTTTACAAACATGTTGTAAAATCTCAAGATGCAAGAAATGATTTTTCTTCTTTGCGAAATCCATGCTAAAACTCATTTTCTCTTAAAAACCCAAGATAATATATATTTTTTGAAAGAAAAACAATTTTCAAAATATGCTAGTGTATTGGCCGTATGCAAGAAAACAACATATATTTTTAATAAAAATATTTTTTTTTTGCAAATTATGTATTTTTATTATCATTTTCATTTTTTTTATTTTTTATTTATGGGTGGGCTGGCTGCCAATCACCCTCTCTCTCTGGTCGTGCATGGCTGTTGTATTTGTAGCTGCAGGAGGTAGCCGTTTGAAAATATAGCCGTTGGTGGCGTGCGCAGGGAGGGCAGCAGGTAATGGCGTGTTGCTTCGGGAGTTCAAAGTGCATTTTGGTCCTTTAATTTGAAATTGTTTTAAATGCACCCTCAATAGGTTCTAAACTTATGATTTTGTGCAATTAAACCCCGTTAGAATTTCAATATCAGCCTTGACTTTGCGCGTCTTTTTTATTTTGGTCCTTGATTTCTGATTTGCGCGATTTCACCCTCAATCGACCATAAAACTCTTAATTTGTTTACTTTGGTCCCCGATTTCGCAACATTGGCTTGGAAAAATTCAAATCAGTCTCTGAAAATTCTAATCTCATCAATTAAGCCCAAATTAAATTTAAGAACTTGATTTCTCATTGACTAGGCCCTTAATAAAATTAATTTGGCTAATTTAAAATATAATAAAGTCCTTGCACTTAATTAAATCTTTCGATTGGACCCTAAATTAATTCTCAAACATAAATATACTTTTAAATCGGCCAACAATTAAATCAAACTGACTCATAAAAATATAATCATATCTTTCGACTTAATTTTTAGACAGATTTATCCGATAATAAATTATTTTAGCCTTGAATCTGCGATTTCCTTCATTTTGGGCACAAAAACAAGTACGATTGAACTCTCGAAAATATCCAAAATTTCACCTTGATTTTCCTACCGACACCAGCCCTTTTTATTTTATTTTTTGTTATTTTCGGGTAGTTTTGGAGAATGACCCAAAATTGGGTTATGACAGTTCTAGTAGTTGAACGGCTACATGTCTGGGTTTACATTCTGTTAATATATTACATTAATAAATATGTGAAAAACATATATATGTACAAAAAACATGAAGCTAAAAAATTGATAAAATAAAATAAAAACAATAATTGAATAAAAATCACATTCCTTATGAAATCCCATAACCTAATAATAAAAGAAAGAATCAAATCATATGCAATTAATAAATTAACTTATAATTAGAAAACTAGAAAGCAGTCATTTAAGAAGTTCAAGATTTATTGACTTTCAGGATAAAATCAATTATTATTATTATTATTATTATTATTATTATTATTATTATTATTATTATTATTTTCGGGAGAAGGCTTTTTCAAATGAGAAAAAAATAAAGATAATTTTTAATTAATTAATATTGACCTTGTTCAACTAGGGACCAACCTGGAATTGTTTCATATTTTCAGGTGTTATATTGTAATTTTTCCAAATTAGAGAACCAAACTAAAAATATCATAAATTCATAAATATATTGAAACTGTACCCCAATTCATCCTCAATTCCATCCATAGTCTTGAATTATACTATAGGGAACAAACTATAATTTTTTTAAAGTTCAAGGACTAAACTATTGTTTCTAAAATTAAAGGACCAAACTGAAATTTTCATTTTTTTTCAACCTCAAGACCATGCTGTTGAGATTTCCAGCAATTGCTTTTATTTATATTTATTATTATCAATTCTTTCTTCACTTACATATCTTTCATCTACTTATACCTAAAACTTACTCTTCCAAGGATATTGTTGTCATTTCCTATTAAACCTTTCTTTCTTTTTTTATTTCAAAATATTACAAGCATTAAATTATTTTTGCACCTAGTTCTCTATACATTTTTTTCAAGTGTTTTTTAAGTTTGAGACTTATAGAGTCGTCATCAATTTTAATTTAATTTTATAAAGTTTTGATTTGATATCCAATATTTTACTGTGTTTGTTATTTTAAATAAAATCATGTAAGAAATAATTTCTTAGAATTAGTTTGGAATTAGTTATTATAACATGGGATTTCTTAATTCCTAAAATTTTACTGCTCTAAACTTCAGAGGAAAAAAACTAGTGTTATCCAGCCAAAGATTATTTAAAAGGTTTATTTAATAAGTTTTCTTTTGAAAAATAGTATATAAGACTTTTTAAATACAATAAAAACATACTAATTAGCAACAACATAATTAATTAGAAAATTCATGCGGAGAAAACTAAGGATTTGAGTTAACATACCACTAAACCCTAAATCAGATATAAGCACGGCCGAAGTTATAAACAACTATAGTTTTTGTCATAACCCAATTTTGGGTCATTCCCCAAAACTACCCGAAAATAACAAAAAAAATAATAAAATAAAAGGGGCTGGTGTCGGTAGAAAAGTCAAGGTAAAATTTTGGATATTTTTGGGAGCTCGATCATACCTCTTTCGTACTCGAAAATGAAGGAAATCGCATATTTAAGGTTAAAATAATTTATTATCAGATAAATTTGCGTAAAAATTAAGTCAGCAGGCATGATTATATTTTTATGGGTCAATTTGATTTAATCGCTGGTCGATTTAAAAGTGTATTTATGTTTGAGAATTAATTTAGGATCCAATCAAATATTTAATTAAGTGCAGGGGCTTGATTATATTTTAAAATTGGCCAAGTTAATATTATTAAGGGCTTAGTCAATAAGAAATCAAGTTCTTAAATTTAATTTGGGTTTAATTGAGAAAATCAGAATTTTTGGAGACCCAATTGAATTTTTCAAGGCAATTATGCGAAATCGGGGACCAATATGATTAAATTAAGAGTTTAATGTTCGATCGAGGGTTAAATTGTGCAAATCAGAAATTAAGGACCGAAATAAAAAAGGTGCACAAAGTTAAGGATGCTCTCGAAATACTGACAGGGATACAATTGCACAAATTAAAAAGTTTAAAATTGATTAGGAATGCAATTGAACAATTATAAGTTTAAGGGCCAAATTGCACTTTGCCATCAACATTAAAATTGCATGTTTCCTGCACTGTTCCGACACCTGAACAGCGCAGGAAACAGAGGGTTGCAACGGCTCTCTGCAGCCCTCAGCCCTCTGCAATATACAGCCACACGACATGCACCTCAACCCCCTGCAAACGCAACAGGAGAGCGTCTCAGCCCTCTGCAAAAATTCAGAGGGGAGCAACCTCATGCATGGTGCATGACAAAGGTTCGCCGCCTATAAAAGGGCACCGTTCACATGCAGAGACGACGACGAAAAAGGGAGGAAGAAAGAGGAGAAAAAAAAAAGAAAGAAAGAAGAGAGAAAACGAAACAAAAGAACGGGAGAGACGATACAGAAAAGAAAAGGCAGCCACCAAACAGAGAAGAAAATAGTTGAAAAACTTAGAAATTTGTGTAACGAATTGGCTCAATAATCACGCAAGAACAACACCATATCCATCGGCAACAAGCTCCGTCTGTCTCCTTCGATTTTCAGGTCCTTTCTCTCTCTAGAAACAAACCCGAAGCTCTCTCGGCCAGCCAGCCTCCATCACCGTCGACCACCCACGTCCCCCCTCAGCACCACCTAGGCATTACCTTCGTCTCCTCCATCAACCCCAGCAGCTCAGCCACCTTCTCCGGCGAAGAAAACCGAGCAGCCCCGACGCCAGCAAGCACAGCCCGTCGCCTTCCGACCCCATTTCCGGCCACCACAGGCAACCATTTCCGACTCCACCACGACTAGAAGAACCACCTCGACGTCCTCTACCCAAAGGTGTTAACAGGTAAGCCTTTCATCACACTCGGAAATTCACCATATCACTGTTCATCTTCTCCATTTTGCATGAGCGGGGAGTGAAATTCACTCCCCGCGCGGTCAGTTAGGCCGGGCTTTGTGCCCGGCCTGACCACTGAAGAGGATGGGCTTCCAGCCCATTTGAGCTGGAAGCCCAGCCCGAGAGAAAAGGGTTTCTGGCCCATATCGACTGAAAGCCCAGTTCGAGAATAAGTGGGTCGAGGCCCAATACCAGATCCATGTGGTCCTGGGCCGCGAGCCCGACCACGACGAGTGGGTCGGGCAGCCCGACACTCAGGGCGGGCAGCGCCCAGCCACGAGTGGCGGGGCAGCCCCAGATCTCCCATGTAGGTGGGGCAGCAGCCCCAGGGTGGCGGGCACGGCACCCCCATGTAGGTGGGGTCGCGAGCCCAACCACTGGGTGGGCGCGAGCCCGACTACAGTGGGCAGTGCAGCTAGCAATGGGCATCACCAAATCCCCACCCATAAATAAATAAAAAAATATAATAATAAAAAAGAAAATAATAATAAATATATATAAAATATATAATTTGCAAAAAATATTTTTATAAAAAATATATGTTGTTTTCTTGCATACGGCCAATACACTAGCATATTTTAAAAATTGTTTTTCTTTCAAAAAATATATATTATCTTGGGTTTTTAAGAGAAAATGAGTTTTAGCATGGATTTTGCAAAGAAGAAAAATCATTTCTTGCATCTTGAGATTTTACAACATGTTTGTAAAATCCAAAGGGTATTGGCCAATATTTCAAAAAATATAAAAATCTTTTTTTTGAATTTATTATTCACTATTGGTATTTGGATAAATAAATCCTAAAAGGGGTTAGTATCCAAAATATTCGACGGGAATGATATGCTATTATTCACTGTTGGGATTTGGATAACTACATCCTAAGGGATTAGTATCCAAAATCTTCGACGGGAATGATATGCTATTATTCACTGTCGGTATTTGGATAACTAAATCCTAAGGGGTTAGTATCCAAAATATTCGACGGGAATGATATGCTATTATTCACTGTTGGTATTTGGATAACTAAATCCTAAGGGGGTAGTATCCAAAATATTCGACGGGAATGATATGCTATTATTCACTATTGGTATTTGGATAAATAAATCCTAAGGGATTAATTTCCTAAATATTCGGCGGAGTAATATCCCTATTTTTCATTTAACCAACATATTCTTTGAAAGATCAAAATCATAACAAATCTTAACCAAACAAAAACACCAAGCAGCTTACCTTAGGTAGGGCGTACTAGGGGTGCTAAAACCTTCCCTTTACGCAACCAGTCCCTTACCCTAGAATCTCTGAAAGACCAGTTTTAGGTTTCCTAGTAACCATAATATTAGGTGGCGACTCTATTTTCCAAAAATAAAGATAATCCCCCCGACACATTGAATATTCCCCCGCCTCGCGGGGAGAGTTGCCACGACGCCGCATACCACCATTTTTGGGGTGCGACAGTTTTATTCAAAAAAAAGTCTCAAAATCTAAGAAAATAGGTTTAAATACTCTAACCATCCATAAATAGCTAGGAAACAACTAGTCGTGAAAAATAATCAAGTTAAAATTTGAAATTATCAAGTAAAGGGTCTAAAATAGGATCCAAAACTTCTATGGCAATTTTAAAATAATATTTTATTATAATTCAATAATCAAATCAAAAGATAAACATGTTTTTTCACATTGAATTCTTCGAAAACTCAAAAAGAAACTCAATAATTAAGAAAGTAATATGATAAAAATAATTATACCTACTGATACTGAAAATGTCAAACATCAATTAGGTTTCAAGTTCAACCCTCCTCTTTATAGAGTAGTGAACTTAATTTATCTAAGAAGTAAAATACTAATCAATAGCTCTATCAACACTTGTTAAGGTTGAATGTGAAAATAAATGGTGTAAGATTCATCTCTCAGACTATATAATGGTGCAAGAAGATAATTTCTCTTGTCCCCCTTCGCCACAAAGCTGATTGGATGATATTGACTCAGTCCTTTGTTCATTACAAAGCTGGCTCCCTGATTAAAACCAGTATCTGATGATTTGCAGCTAAGCTTCATGCTTTGACCTGACTTATAATCCACACCACTGTAAACATAGCAACCATTCTGGACACTTGATTCCAGGGATACAGTTCCATCTTTTCCATCCAACCCAGAAACCACGCGGAAGATAGATGATCCATCATCATCGGCAGACTTTGTGACTGCAAAGCTTCTGTCTTTTCCTTGCTGCACTAAAAGCATTCCAGGAAGATCGAAGGGTTCAAGCATGACTGATTTTCCAATTACATCTTTAACACTTGAGAGTTTCGAGGAAGAAGAGTCCTTAAATATGAGTCTGAAGGTGGCTTGAAGAGAAGCATCGGTGCCTGATTCCGGGAGCTTTTCCATTGATATTGAGTAGTTTGAATTTGCTAACACAAAAGTCGAATTTCCAGACTCTTGGGAAAAAGATACTAATTGTCCATTATAAGAGGCAGGGATTGGTGTTATTGAGTCTGAAAGAGAATTTCCCGACCCGGATTTGAGGTTCCAGTCACCACTTGTATGACCAGCAAGTAGGTAAGGACCATAAAGTATTGCCTGAATAGAAGCATACTCATGCCGGTCATCTGAATGTTGTTCAGAGGACTTTGTCAGATCTATGTCCATCATCATTATAAATATTTACGAAAATATTTTACATTAGAAGCAGGAATCCAAAGAAAGTACCTTTAATGGCCTCCGTTCTCAAACTGATGGGAATCTGAAGGGTTAGCTTGTCACTGCTGCTCCATTTTCTATTGACTGATAAGAAACTACCTGCATTAGAAGCAGAATATTAGAGACTGTTCCAGGTATCACTCTGTAGATGCCAATTGAAAGGTTCCGAATGAGCTCTCCTATTAGCACTTATGAAACGGATTGAATCAAATATGTAGATTGACGAATGCAAATAGTCAAGATTATACTTCACACCTGGAGCCGGTAGAGGCAAACTCTGAGAATTTATGGTTGCGGTGGCGCCTTCTGAATTTGTCCAGATTGGCATACGCAAATGCAAGGTTGATGCTTGGCTGGTCCCCTGCACAAATCAGATCCATTATGATCACAGGGAAGCCTCTTTTTTTCCAGCCCTTGTTAAGACTTTCTATTCTCTGAGCACTTGCACAGCAAAAATAATTACAAATGTCCAGTGGATTTAGCAGCTTTTTAACATCCTTTTCCCAGCCAAGGAGGATCCAGGTTGGGTTTTTTTTATTGGCAAGTACCTCCTACAAAGGTAACACTAACTTCCGTTTGCTCATCTGATAGATCAATTCAGAAAATACCTTCTTAGGAGAAAAGGTCAACGTCACCCGAAGATAAGGATCCGAAGAAACAATAGGATCAACTTTCTGATGGAGCAAAATCTGTCCAGATTTCCAATCAAGAGAGCTTGATATGTACTGAATGATGTAAAGGCCCGGGGCTTCTCTTTCTTCAAAATATATGGAATCTCCCAGCTTTGAAAATGATTCAATTCCTGTGGGTACAGAAGTAGAGGTATGTTTCTACTTGTACAAGTAAAAAATGATAGTGAATTGTATTAGCAGCTAAGAAAGGATGAGGCAGGTAACAGTTTCCACACCTGTTCCATAGCAGCACCAAAAAGAATCATACAAAGTCCCCCATCCATGATTGGTTTTGGCCTTGGAACTTCCAGGATATTGTGGAAGCATGTAAATCATCACTCCAGGTTCTGTTCCTCTTTGGATGCCGAGCACACCGTTTGTCAGAGCTCGCTCGTAATAATCTGCGTAAGCCATTTCTTTGGTCCATCTGAACAGATGGCGAGAGACCTACAGGTTGCAAAAAAAAGTGCAAGCAGGAAAATTCATGTGACGTGAAGATGAAAAAACTGCCATGTAAGTGCCGTATAGATGCCAAAATGTTTACTAAAATACATCCCTTGGGGTCAGAATAAGTTTTTGAAAAGATCGAATCAAATTCTAATCATCAAGTACACAAAATCTAAATCAGTAAGGAGAGATGTGAAAGGAAACACACCTTCAGCATATTATAAGTTGTGCATGATTCCTCATTTTCTGTCTGTAATGTGCTAGCCAGTCGCTTTGGATCTGACCTTCTCATACATCAGGCAAGGTGTCAAACAGCACAGGATAAGATTTTAGCAAGCTGTTTTTACGAAAGTAGAACCAAGATTCTTCTATATGAAAGCATTAAACCTCCTTCAGAATATCAGTATTATTATTGAACGAAAAACAACAATCAGTACCAGAACTCGCCAACAGAAGTTCCTCCAGTTGCATAGCTGTGAGAAGAGTTGACTACATCCATGAAGAATGCTCCTATATCCTGGAAGACCAAATCTGTTTTAGGCAGTTTTAAGATCAGAGATCATGCATGCATGTCCACTCTAACATGAACTTCGGTAGCTCAGTAGAACAGTAATCAAAATGCCACAACATTTCATAGAAAATGCTGTTCAGATAATCTATGATTAATATAAAGCACTAACCTTATAAAGAGGATCGCCAGTGATTTCGTATCGCATCTGTGCACCGACGACAACAGGGATATGGGTATTGGCGTGGAAACCTGATATGTCATCAGCCTACAAGGAAGAGAAGAAACTTCTATAAATTCATTCTATTTTCGGTATAAAAAAACTAAGAGAAGCTCATCTTAAATTAGGCTAGCTCTAACTGATTGGAATGGTGAAGTCAAAGATGATATCATTTCATTTTACAAAATCAGAAGCTTGTTTCCTCAAGGGCAAACTATTCTTATCAGCAAAAGGAAGGAAAAGACATGAAAGATCAGAAGACTAAAGCACCAGCCAAAAGCTGATAAACAACAATTGATAGCCATAAACTACCTGTACTGCAAGCAAACCAAGGAAGCAAGGCTTGTCAAACAGGTGAGCCAGCACCAAATGCTTTGGATCTGCCTGCACAAAAGTAACATTGAAGTCTCGAGTTAAGGATATCCAGAGGTTTATCTTCCACAGAACAGAGTAAATTAAAAAATATATCCATTCCAGCTGCAGGGAGACAATTCATAGGACTCATACAGTGAAGAATCAGGAGAAGCAAAGGAAATTGCACAGATTCGTGTCCTTACTGTTATGCTGAATAACTTGTAAAGGACATCATTCATACCACCAGTTTCCTCGTTGAGTGATAGATAATGTCTTTCCACACTGTAATTGGTTATTACGTTTCTAACTCGATTGTAAAAGTAATCAACCATCCACTTCACCATTTTTTAAAGCTTGAGAATTATCTGCAAGTGTATATTGGTCCAAAAGACCTGCTAGGATCTGTCAGAGTCAACAGCACAAATGGTTAGCCGTATAACTTTCTAAAGAATCACTACAGTGAACAATTTTGAAGTAGATACTACCTTATGAATGGTGTAATAAGGAGCCCAGACAGGCTTTATAGCCTCAAACCGATCAAATAATTCAGATGGGAAAGCAGAAAGGTATCCTGTTCCCATTTTCATCTGACAGGCAGATAGAGCAGAAACTACTGCAGACATTTTCTTCTTCAGGGTTTCATTATGAGTACTAGCCCACATCTGTGCTGATGCACTTAAATAGTGCCCTTCAACAAGCCAAATCAAATGTGTTTTGTCATAAAAATTTACGTACTAATATTGATCAGCACTACATTCAAGATCATCAGAAAAAAACACAAAAAACTAACCTACAAAATGTCCTCGAAGCTCGGAATCCGGTGCCTCCCAACCACCATAAGCTTTTCCTGGTCTAGACAAACCTGCAGTTTTCCTAAAGCTCCAAACCAATTTATTCACATCCAACATCAACAAGTACTCCAAGTTTGTATGTTGAGCCTGCCAATGGATTGAACCTGGATCCAATCTCACATTATGCAATGACATTTCAGTAAGGAAATTTCCAGAGGATTTCAAAAGACTTTTCAAATTTCTATACATCATTTCCCAACTATACTCATCTTCTTCTCTCAGTGTCTTTCTTGGCAGCAAACTGGCCCAAGCTGAATCATCGGTAGGTGTCAAATGATAATGTTCAAACATTTTTTCTTTCCAAGTTTCATTCTGTGATGACAACAGCTCATATCGAAATGAATGTGACGATAACTGAGTCGGGATGTTTGTACACTCCTTGCTGATACCAAAAACACATAGCAGAGACACCATGACCAAAACTAACAGACCCTTCATTTCCTTTTCCATTTGCATAAATCGCAGTTCAAGAACACCCAATTTGAGTTAACTTAAGCTTAGCAGAGCAGCAAAAGAGCAACTCTTTTGATTTCAAACTCAACAACAAAGAATCAAAAAATGGAATTTAACAAGAACCCAGAAACCAAAACCTCACTTAACCAGAATTTGCAGAAAGAAAGCTCAAATCATCAAATTCAACTGGTACTGATCTTATACCAATAAACACAGAATTGTACAAGACTCCAAGTCAAAGAAAAGCACCAAAAACAAAGCGAGAAAGAATCAAAACCAAAAGGCCATGAATAGTTCAATAAAAAAAACAGGGCACGTGAAGTCCCTATATATACATACACACGGCGCAAACAGTAGCAAGAAAGAGTCCAAAAATATCAAGCTAAAAAGACTAAAGCTATTACTCCTCCTACCACTACTACTCTCTTATCATCTCGTGAAAGGCAAGAATTTGGTTTCGTGCACATTAAAAAACAAAAGAAAAGAAAGGAAACCAAAAACAACAAGGAATGTGTATTTCTGTACACAAATTCACACACACGCAGACAGAGAGAGAGAGTAGAAGACGACAGTGAAGAGTCACGGATAAGGTGTCGGTTTCTATGGAAGGTTGCTTATGACTAAAATTTACAGAACTGGACTCTGCAGTATCTGATGAGTAAACTACAAAAACATAGAATCTATCTTTTGAAAACTGTTGAGAGACGACAACAACAACAACACAGACTTATATATAAGTTGTAAATATTTTTTAGTTCCCGAGATTTTTGTGGGTTGTTCCTTTTTTTATTGGATTTTTCCTTTTTTTATTGGATTTCCAGTTATGGAACAAGAAGAAAACGGTTTTTGCTCCTCCGGAATGGGAAGAATAAAAAAGAAATTATCGTCAAGTCTTATTATTTCTAGACAACCAATGTATTGGCAATAAGCTAATTAACAACAACCATATAAATAAACCTTATTATTTCTAGACAACCAATATATATATATATATATATGAAAGCAACATTAAGATATGGAAAACAACAAAGTGCAAAACAAATCCATCAATTAAAAATAACAAGACAGTAACACCTTCGGTTCTCACTAATTGTTCAGCCACAATAAACATTACATGTGGACCTACAAATTTAAGTGGGGATAATTCATTATTGAGGCCAAATATTGTCTAGGGTTGAGCAAGTGCACTTGCATTATCATCGTTCTAGAAGAAGAAGAAGAAGAGAAGGCAACTCTGAAACAGACTCTCACCCTCACCGATGCAACAATTGTTGGAGTAAGCAACAATCATATTATTTATCTCTGTGACGTTTTCTCCTTCTAATTTTAGATGGGTTCTGGCCCAACAAAAGAAATATAAACCGTGGACCCAATAACCACTATTAATAATCCATGTGGAGCTGAGAGTTCTGTACCCCAACCCAACCCAACGAACCACCATTGCAGGAAGGGCAAGGCTTATTTTAGCTTTGGTGTCCCAATCCCGTTCCTGGTCCCGGTATCCTAATACCCAGGCCGAGTTCCTTAGATCAGTCGAGTGATTTTCAATACTAATTAACCTCTAGCTTTAAACTCACGAAATCAAATAAGTAAATCATCCTGTTAACTAACTAGGCCAATTCCCTATGAGTCAAATACATGTTATATAAACTAATCTTAATATAGGACGGTGCTATAAAAAAATCCATATAATCTTCGTCCACCTTTTATGATCGATGAAAGTAAACTAAATCCAATTTGATGTTAACAGACGTAAGCACTCTTCCTACAATGCCCATATTTTGATGAACGTAAGTTGATTGCCATTAAGGAAAAAGACGAACACGGGGATGTTTGATTACAAAAGAAACCTCTAAGAAGGCCAAACACAGGAAAAAAAAATCAAGCTAATCAAATTTGTTACAGAAATTAAAGCCCTCCATAGCAATGAGGTATTTTGTTTTATGAAGTCCTCCATAGCCTTGCCAGGTTGTCCGCTGCATGGTTTGCCTCCCTGTAATAGTATGGAAGAAAATGACCACTTATTTGAAACTTCTTAGAAGTGTGTTACAATGAAATTGGCAATCGAAATGGTGAAATAAACTACACATTTATCAGAGAGAAGCTGACCATTTCGAGCAGCCAAACACAGAACAGAAGGCCTCCAAAGCAGACAGCAATATGAGAAGATTAGCTGCTAAGAATGCGAGAACTGGCCATGAGCTATAAACATACTTCTTGAAAGACTTCGACATCCGAACTTTCCAGTAATTTGAATAATAAGAATTTGCTTCCTCTATTGCTTTGTCAAGAATTGGAACTTTGGTTAGCTTCATGCATTTAGTAATTCCATGCCAAAGATTTGCTGCTTCCTCGTCGCTCTTGAGTCGATTCAAGACAATCCCTGAATCCCTCAAAATCTTCACATCCTCTTTTTTGTCCAGAATTCCACTCATCAATTCGACATAACGGGTAAACACCGTGCATTCTGGTGCTAAAGAAGCCTCATATGCTACGAGATTCCTCAGTAAAACCTCTGAGTTATCGTCCAAGTTCACCACTGGAAGATAAAATGCTCCTCGAGGTTTGTCAAAGCGGATAGTCTTCAAGCCACCCTTTGTGGGAATGAATTTGACACCAATCCCAGAAAGTTTTGTCGCTGATGGAATCGAAAGTTCTTCGATCAATAGACTTGCATCGTTCAACCCAGACACACTTTCGATCTCCTCAGCTACAGTTTCTGCTGTTGATACAAGATTGGTTATTTCACTTGTGGGTTTAAGATGACAAATCATCTTTATGAGTTTCCATGGAAGGGTTACTGCAGCCTTGACAGCTTTTGATTTGAGTATTCGTATAAGAAACTGAAGAGGAACTACAATAATGAAACATAAAAAACTCATTATTGACTTCCAAGTTTTCTTAAAGCAACCAATCTCCTCGTGCTTTTCTTTGCCCTCCTTCGACTCTTCGATTTCCCTTTCATTATCTTCGAATTTAGGTGCAACCATGCAATAGATAAGATCAAGAAGATGTTTTTTTAGGAGACATTCTTCGCTAACATGTTGCTGTCCATCCACGATTTTAATCGGAGACGCGTGCTTACAAAATTTCAATAACATCATGGCCAACGCTTCATCAGGATTTTCATAATGAAAATACGTATTGACTTCTCTAAGCACAAAAAGAGGGATCTGGTTCTCCAGCATCACCATATCCCCGAGGATAGCATGATGAATGACTGTCTTCTTGGTGAAGTGGTTGACCATATCTGCTAGACTAGAAGATGAACGGTTTCTTGATGGCTCTTCATTTATATCTATGAAGGTTCGGAGGCACCCCAGCAAGAAGGAAGCATCAATGACAAAAGTCCAGGCCAGTTCTTCTCGATCAAAATCCAAGTAGGCATGATAACAAGCTCGGATACTGACGTCATTTTCTTCAAAATGCTCAACTATTTCACTGAACCTAATGTTTTGATACTTCTTCTGGACTCTTTCTGCTTCAATGAGCTTGTAACGCTCCATTTCGAAGAGCTCAACGCGTCGATGATGATAAGGGCCGATTGCAACTAGTTGAGGGATGTATGCTTCTTGTTTGGTTGAAACTATGGCTTTGGGTACACTGAAGATGCAGACAGGAATGCCTACATCTTCATCATCTATACCTTCATCAAGGGTTCGTTTGATATGTATGACCCATTCTTGGCCAGTGCTACGATTAAATTGCTTTATCATTCTTGGGAAACAGGAGGAGGGATAGATGGAGTAGCTAACTAAAACATGAGTGCATGCGCGCAGGTGACTCTTCTTAAAGGCGCGGAAAGATTGTTGAAATTAAGCACACTGTTTGTGGCTTGTGGAGCACCAAATTGATCTCGTGAAAAATCCTCCTTTTCTTTCTCTTCCTTACTTATTGTCTCCATCAATCATTTTCAATCTCCTTTCAATGTTTCAAGTTTTTACCCTATCAAACCACCATGTTTTTGGAATTTTCTCAACTGGATAAAATTTAGGAGATAGAAATTATCACTAATTCGAGACTAATGCGATAAAAATATGCAATTTATATATATAATCCTAGAATTAAAGGGATTATGAAATTGACACAAGTATTTCGTAATTTATATTGTCAGAGGTTATTTGATCAAATTGAATGATACTCTGGGACAGTTTGTATAACAAATTTGATTTACAAAGAACATATAAAATTGTTTCATGTGTCGTCTATTACTACTACACTGCCTCGGTGATTATGAAATTGTTACTTCTTCATCGGATCCCTTTGATCTTATTGAACTGGAATTATTGCCAGCATATAAAAGTGGTCCGGTCCTCTCTTGATATCCTTATTCAGTCCCCAGAAGTGGTCCTCTCTTGATATATATTTATCCTCATTTAATTCACTACTTACTTTCTCTTATATTTTTTCTTTCTTTCCATCGCTGTGAATTTGAAACTTGAAGAGAAGGACGCAGTCATTTTGTCTTGCTGGTCCCAACACATAAATATGATGTATTCAACTCTCGAGGTCGCATAACTGACCTTTAAACCTACTTTCTACCTTACAAAAAGAAACTTATCTACCTCAAAAGAAATCATAACCTTGCAAGTATGCAGAAAGGGTGTAAATATAGAACGGTCAAAACATAAAATTCACTCATCTTAATTAATATATAGCAATTAATTAGCTACATGTATTGGCTAACTTAAGAGTATAGCTCACCGTTCTTAAAGAGTTGAAGCTAAGCAAGCTGTGGTTTGCAGATCAAAAAAATGCCGACACCTTTTCCATTTGCTGCTCCTCGTTTTCTCCATCAATCACTTCACTCAATAAATCCAGGAAAATAAAATATTTTTATTGCATTAGGTTTTCCAATCTCCCCCCATTTTTCATGGTAATGAAGAATGCTTTTATTTTTTGAATGTGGTAAAGAATTTCTTTTATAAAAGGTTAAGATTAGCCAACGAAACAAACATATACAGAGAACCTCAAGCATCAAAAACTAGACGAAACGCAGCAATTAAACTAGCGAAAGAAAAATCATCAGGCTAGCAAGAAAAACTAGCTAAAGAAGTTACATGTGTATGTAGATCATGTAGTTAATTTGAATAATATATATGGGTGTAATACCAAAAAGATTTTTAAAGTTGAAAGAAAAGATATGAGCGTGTTAGGTTTTTGATATCCTCATGAAACTACGAAGAGGGAGCATGTTTAACTTGTTGAAGAAATGTTTAAGTAATCACCTTCTATATCCAAGCTTAATGAACATGATTGATCATCACTTCATCATTTTCACGATTTTTTTTCCACTTGCATGGACAATTGTTCTTTGTCATGTAAAAATCAAGTGTTACGAGTGCGTAATCGCAAATTTACACTATGGTATTATTCTTCTCTGCTGAAAAAGAGAAATAAAACTGTCACGACCCGATTCCCGGATCCGTGACCGGCACATAGGCATGGTCCCCCTCCAAGGTTCCACACCTATTCGAACTCAAACTTACACACAAACTTATCATTCAACTTCAGAATTTAACGCAGTGGAAATAACAAAGTAAACTTTATAACATAATTCGATTGTCTTTATACAAGAGTTGATTACATACAGTTATAATTGTGGAGCACTAACTAGACATATGAACAAAAGTATCAAGTACAACCAAAATAGCAGGTTCCAAGAGTAGGACAAAAATGACCTGCTAGCAAGCTACGACCCTGAAAATAATGAATAATGAGGGGGTGAGTTCAACAACTCAGTGAGTAGATAATATCCAATATACACATACGAGATAATATAGCAAAGAGAAGTATATTATCAAATCAGCTCAAAGTTCTTACAACAAGTTTCTCAAATAGGTCATAACAAGAATGTATAGGTAAAACTTGTCAGAAAATCAGAATGCAATGAGCATGAGGCTCCGTACTGTGGGATGATCAGTCCACACAGGTTGGTGACTCCCCCGACCAACTAGGGTTTCAAATACGATGTGCACAAAGGCTAACACTACCCTATTAGCATGGGTATTCTGACTGGCATACCATAGGTATATCTTAAAATCAAACAAACATATTCATATCTCAAGGCTCAACTCATGGTATCGATCAAATGAGGAGCTATCAATTCACAAACAGATATAGGCTCATATCAAGAACGTATATTCAACAAATGATTATGCTTTATCGTATCAAGAATATAATCAAGGTATATATTATCAAAAAGCATAATCCAATTCATACTAGCAAATTCAAATATTTATACTATTTCTCATGCATATTAAATATTATCCACTCACCGGACTCAAAAGCAGACAAGGTCTAAAAACAGAATGTTGATGAAACTTTACTAATGTCCCGCGGGTAGAAGATCGGGATTATCTGAATATATAAAAGAAGATATACTCAAAAATGACTCAAAAGAAGTAAAATACTTTTAATAACATATCTAAGAGTTCAAATCATAATCCTATGTGTTTTTTAATCAAACTATCAATTTCTTCGTAAAAACCTAAAACAAAGGTTTCTTCCGAAATCTAATTCCAAAATACACAATTCATAAAATTAATATTAATCCATCAAATGAGCTTCAATTATCCATCAAACCAATCTGAAATACTAATATTTCTCTTAGGGACCATTCTGAAATTTTCTTATATTTTTAGGGTCAAATTGTAATTTTATCAAATTGAAGGACTAAATTGAAAAACTTCATAAATTCATAGCTATCCTAAAATCTTGTCCATAATTCATCCTTAATTCTGTCCAGAATCTCCAATTTCACCCCAGGGACCAAACTGTAATTTTTCCAAAGTTCAGGGACTAAATTGAAATTTTCACAAAAAAGACCAAAATGAATTTTTATCATCTTCAACCTCAACCCAGAATTTCCAGCAAGGTATTTTCAAATTTTCTCAACATTATTTCACCATTTATCAATATTTTCTTACATCAAACACCAAATACCTTCAAAATCATCTACAATCAAACTAATTAAACCATTACCCAACACATTCAACCCTTAACATCTCTCTTAATTCATCAATCAAACCCAAATAAAATTCTCAAACCCTAACAATAAATACAAGCAAAAATCATAGCTAATAATCATATTTATACATAATAAAACATACACATTACCTTAACAACTTATTTCTCCTTAGTTTCTCCTCCTCTTCTCTTTCCCTCTTTTCTCTTCTTCTTCTTCTTTCTTTCTCTCTTCCCGATTCTCTCTCAAATTTCAGATCTATTTCCTTTTTTTTTTTTTTGTTCCTCCAAATCTACTTCTTTCTCTTTCCTTTTCTATTTATATTTACAAACTTATACAATTACTACAACACCCTTAACCTAATTCTAAGTCACTAAAGGCATTCATGTATTTTCCTTTTTAAAAATTTCAAAACACTACAAAATCAGGTCAACTAATTTATAGGTGTTAAAATATTTTATTTATTTCTTTATTGGATCCTTGCTTTACTAAGAATTAATGATTGCCTACTTATAGAATTGCCCTGTGATCTTCTATGTCTTGAGTTAAAAACAAGTGATCATGTACGTGTTTGAAAGAGGAGACATTCAACTGAAGTTGCCGGCCGGTTTCAAGATGATGTATTCAACCTTAAAACTACTGTTTTGCCTTTGAACAGGTAACTTAATTACCAGAGTAGAAATCATTTCAACCTATAAGAAACTTGTTAAAAGGGTGTGCGTAATTTATCCATGTTGACTCATTATTTGACAAGGAGAAATACGAAGATACCTTGACTCATTTAGTAATATTTCTTTGGTAAGTAGATTTATTCTACAATCATATTGAGTTTGAGTTTAATGAGTTTTTTATATCCATTATAATTTAGAATATTATAAGTGAGAGCTAGTCTGACAATACTAAATTATTCAACAATAAAAGATATAATTTGTGTTAATTTATATATCAACCGAGACCAAGTTTTTCTCATAGATATTTTTTTTATATATAAAAAAAAAAACATTCTCTCTAATTATTGATGTGATAAGTTTTAAAAAAGATCAAGTCTTCAATAAATTCTCTTAAAGGTTTGCTTGTTTCAAGGTTTGAATTCATGAAGTTAAGGAAGTAAACATGCCTCCTTAATCAACAGATCAGTGTTTTCTAAGGTTAGGAAAAAACATTAATTTAAATTGAAACAGGCAGTGGAATATTGCAATGTAATATGTTCATCGTTACCGGTTTTGATGTCCCCTTGAACATCAAATGGGCTGGGTCTGTACTGTAGCTAAAGCCCAATGGGTCTCTATCCTAGCGTAATAAAGGGCAAAAGGAGAAGTGGGTGCACAAGAGGCCGAGTAGCAAAATCCAGGCAGCAGTACCCATCATCGGATACGTATAATGAACGTCGTTTAGCCTCGCAAAAATTACATCCCTTTACAGCCAACTATGTAATTGTAAGGTCTCGAGTTCGAACTTTGAAAAGGAAATCTTATTAATTAACGAGCTTGGAAATCATTTTAACGGGCAATAGAAGCTGGTAATTAGTTCCCTTCAACTTAGTTAATTACTTTCAAGCCTAGCTTAGTAATATTATAATATTACTAAACGATCCTAGCTACAGATATTCCCATCCATTCATCAAAACTAAGAAGTGTTTGCTTTGACTCCCTAGCCAGCTTAAAGAATGGCCTTTATAGCACCATAAAAATGTTAAGGCATCATGGTCATTAAGACCCTATTCTTCTCTGGTAAACATGGATTCCATGCATGTTGAAAGCATCAAAGTAAAGTTAGCCGAGCGCATCGAAAAGAGAGTTCCAAAGTTCAGTCATGGTCAAAACTAATCAAAGCCTCCTCCTTTCTTCTTGTTTTACTTGAGATGATCATGACACCAGTAGCTATAGAATCTTGAGAGCTTGGCACCAAATTCATTCTATTTCATGGTTTGTATCCATCAAGCTTTTGACAGAATGGACTGGGTATGGCTCAAGATTCAATATGATGTCAAGTTCTATGTAAACCATTCTCTTAGCACTGCTCGGGACCAATTTTTTTATAAAATCTTGTTGAAGTAATAGAATATATTACAAGAGATGAGAATAGAATTGCCTCGCCGCATAGGGCACAATTTATTGGGATGGATAATGTGATAACTACAATTGAAGCAATGATATGTCTGTCCACCTAGCTAGCTGGGCTTAGAAAAACAAAACAGCATCGTAACCCTACGATGTTTGTCAATTATAAGAGGAAAGGAAGGGGCACCCACCTCTGCGACCTCTCCCTAGCTATTTATGGCATACACATAGCAAGTTGTGTTAATGAGTGGAGGGCCAGTTCGGAATAAATTGCAATATGCCAAGATACACAAGTAGATGACAAAGGGTCAATTTGGTGTCTAGTATGCGTGGACCTAAACTCACATTTCCTAGAAAAAAAATTTTTTTTCCACGTTACGCTTTAAATCCCCCGACAGGTAGAATAAATTCAGACCATTTCAGTGCCTACTAGGAACCAATTCCAAATTTTAGTGATCTAAGCACCTGGTGCCATCTGCTAGTGGTCTTGCCTGTACAACATTGTGCAATCATTGTTTTTTTTCAACGTGACTATTCGAATTAATTTGTGTGCACCTCGATTAATTTTATAGATTTTAGAATGAACGACCAGTTATCACCTTCCAATAATCCTAAGAGTTGTGAGACTCAAATTAATTATCTTTAGAAAGTAAACTTAGTATTGGACTAATGAGTTGCACCCCTCAAGTTAATTAACGTTGTGCAAGCATACATACCAAGTCATTCTTTCTAATAAGTTCCATGTGATTCTAGTGGCTAGCACTCGCTATAAGCTTTAACGTACGCAAATAGAACTTTTTCAAGGCATTGTTTTGGTATAATTGGATGGTCACAGTGTAGTTGTTTGGAGTCAAGGGTTAGTTTGCAGCTGTGGCATTTAATTTAGGGTTATAATTGGAATAATAAAAACGTTAAGCATAGTGTATTAGTTAATATGCTTCATTGCCATTGACTGACATCATGTATTTTGAACAAATCACTCGTCATCGTACCACAACAACTTCCTTTTGTTTGACCAAAACTCTCATTTTTTCCTTCATGATGTAATAATAAAAATAAAATCCCACCAATGTTAATTAATCTCGAATGATCAACCTCGAGTGTATCGAAGTGATAGACAGTCTTGAAATGCTGGAGTGTTTGTTCATGCGATAATCTTTTTGATGATAAACAATGGAAACCAATTCGATCGTATAAAACTCCCTTGAACTGATATTCCACTTATTGCTCACATAATATTTTCTCTCTTGCATATAAATATATTCTTGTTAGTGTTTTAGAATAATAAAACAAATACAGAAAAAATAAAAATAAAAATTTATTTTCAGAATACTTTTGAGTTAATTACTACATCTTCTGTCTTCCAAAACAGTACTCAGAGTCTACCTAACGGAACACTACCACTCAAAAGATAGATGTTAGCAATTTGTTTTTCAAGTCTAAGATTGAGGGAAGCTGCAATTATTACAATGAACGTCAAACCTTAGAAGTCAGGAATTGTGTAATAAAGCTGAGAGGCCAAGTAAGCAATAGGGCTCCGGCAAGCCCCGTAATCTGAGAACATTTTGTCTGGTAATCATTTGAGGCTTAACTTTTCATACTGAAATTTGTAAACTAACCCGAAAATAATTAACCTTTTCACAAAGTGGTCACCTGACCGACCACCGAGCAACCCTTTTTGCTAGCAAGGTGGACGGAAAGTTCCCTACAGGCGTTATGAGAAATACAAAATTGAGCTTCCCGGTTTCTTGAGATTAAGTTAATTCCTTTTTCTTCGTCTATGCCTTATTTGATTTAATTAAAATTAATCCTACTCTAAACAGGTTTCAAATCAGCAGGTGCGAAATTTACCAACCATGCCTAACATCATGTGATCAGCATATTCTAATATATCTCAGGCTCATCAAAGGCAGTGATCTAATTACAGAATAATTAGGGCAAACATGGGCGATGAAAGATCTGATACTTGCACGTGAACATGAAAGAATCTAAATCTCAGCTTCTAATGTATTTGCAGCACCATTTCCCATCGATCATTTCACACCACTCTTCACGGAACAAACAGTAGCATTATTATCATCTTTCGGTAAACAAAATGATGTGAATTTTAAAAATTCACGACCCCACTCGCCTATTAATCCCTCTCATTACCACTGTAATTATAAAACTAAACCCATCAAGACCCACTAGCTAACATGATCAAAGGAATAAAAAGTAACCATTAATTGAATATAATTTATTTTTTAATCACTTTTATTCCTTCGCTCTTAAGAAAAAAACAATATTGTATTGCTAGCTACACCAATTATGTATTTCAACTAGGAGCACTCATCCTTGAAGGAATTTCTTGCAAGATATTGTTTTCTTTTACAAGAAGGGAAAAACAAGCATAATCTTGTCCATAAGCAATCCCCGCCCAAGACCCCATTTAATTTTGCTTTTTTTTCCCCTCCTGTAATAGGTGCAACAAGCCACCGAGCTTTTCTTGTTTTTTAATATTTATTAGAGAGCAATCATAGAGCCATAAATTGAATCCATCTTCCTCTATATATTTTCTTTATAATAAAGTATTCTTGGGCTAAATTAATTCTCATTAATGCATATGAAAATATTAAAGTAACCAAATATATTAAGTTTATGTTATAATTATAAACTAAAAATAAGTGTATAGAATTATTATTTAAAGCTTGTAACAACTATTCTTCTTCTTCTTCTTCTTCTTCTTCACTAAGACTAGCGTTTTTCAAGCTCTAACCCATTTATTTTATGTACACAAATACAGAAATTTATAATAATAATAATAACTAAGCTAACTTTTTCACGTGCCACCTGCCACACGTGTGGGTTAGAATTCGGACAACCTCCTGTGACATTCCGAAGATGGTGACGGGGGCATTGACGGAGGTGGCGCCCTTAAATCTTCAAAATACTTCCTCATATCAACCCCGCCAGTCGTTACCGTCAACTCCCCGTCCTCTCTTGGCGGAATAAACGGCGGTCTTAATACCTCTGTTAATAGGTCCCACCTAACACCTTTAAAAAACCCATGCTCTTTAATCTCACAAGCGCCACGTTGATACCCCAACCTCTGTGCCGGATCCTTCTCTAACAGCCGTTCAATCAAGTCCGTTAACTCGTTTCGCTTCCCGAAAAACTCCGGCTTCTTCAACAAAACGTTTCGAAACGTTTCCTTTCTGTTCTTCCCCTTGAACGGCGTCGTCCCGTACAGCATCTCGTAGGTCAAAATCCCAAGAGCCCACCAATCAACTGCGAACTCGTGCCCATCGCCTCTTACAACCTCCGGTGAGACATATTCCTCTGTGCCCACGAAAGAATTGGATCGTTCTCCGTTGTTGAAACTCGGTTTTCTCCGACTCACTGGGCTAACTCGTGCCGATTTTGCCTTTTTTAACCCGTTCTTCTTTTGTTGAATATCATTAACAAACCACCACCTTCTCAAGTTCCTCCTATCTTGTTGTTTCTGCTTCTTTTGAGGTTGTTCAATTCTGTTGCCGGCAATTAAATGGCAGCCGGTCTCGCCGGCGTCACAGATAAGATTTCTTACCGTTTTCCTCGTTAACGTACGAGAAAGATCAAAGTCTGTAAGCGTCACATGACCAGAATGTTGTATCAGGATGTTTTCAGGCTTTAAGTCCCGGAAAACAATGCCCATTTCGTGGAGGTGATCAAGGGCACAGACGATTTCAGCTAAATAAAAGCGGATTACAGAAGGGGAGAAAACACGGTCGTTTTGCCGGTGGCGGAGGACATTAAGGTCACCACCTGGACAAAAGGGGACAGCCCATGCAAGGAATTCTTGAGTTTCAACGGAGGAAATGAGGTGAGGAAGAAATGGGTGGGCTGTTTTTTGGGTGGATAATTGTTTCAGAACTTGGATCTCCCACTGTGCACGGCGCTCGGCGTCAAACTTGGTGTGCAGTGTGGATTTTTCCACTACTTTGAGGGCAAAGGGGTTCTTGGCTGTTGGGTCGGTTTCTTGATTATGGACAAGAAAAACTGTCCCCATGGCTCCTTTTCCTAGGACTTTGATAGCTCTAATGCTGTGAAAGTCCAAGTCTTTTTGGTGTTTTTGGTCTGCTGGTGGTGGTGGAGGAAGAAGAGATGGTTTTTGTGATGACGAAGGAGGTGGTGCAGATAGTGGCGTCTCCATTTTTAGAGAGGGGGAGAGGATTCTGAGGGTGCAATGGAGAGCTAATATTTGGGTTTTATAGTAATTTTTTTTGTTTTTATATATTTGGGTTTTAGCTTTACTACTTGTTTTTTTAGAGATGGGGATTTATGAGGGTATATTTACTACTTTGTACAGTATGGATGTGGTTTAACAGTTCCTGATTACCAGGCTAATTTGGGAACGGCAAAACAAAAGTAGATTTTATTGGGTTCTGCTGCAGCTTCTGTACTATCTTTGTTGCCTGTTCACTTTATAGCTGGCATTCTCTTTGCCATGTAAGAGTTTTGGACCAATAAGGATGAAGCCTGATCTGTGCCATGGTGGAAAATGCTTCCTTCATTGTAGAATTTCTCAATTCTATGGTTCTGAAGAAATTAAGATTATTTGATACTCAAACCAACATATATCCTTTTTTTATTCAAGGTAGTGGAGAAATATAGAAAACTACAAGTTTGTTGGAGCAAGTAAGAAAACTACAATGGCTTTGAAAGATTATGATGTTTAAAACATGTTTTATAATTAGATTTGGATTATGATTTGGTTTAAGGTTTACGTTGTTGAGATAGACTTGTTATTTCTTAAGAAAATATATTTTTTTGTTTTATTTCTAATATAATATTAATATTGTTTTGGTTAAGAAAATTAATTTAAAGTAAATTATATTTTAAGTGGATGAATTACAAAGTTAAATCATTGATGTAAGTTTTATAACTACGTGAGTAAACTTTGTACATTTTATAAATTATATATTTGATGCTTGTACAAAACATTCAAAGGTAATGGAAGCAACACACTTTGTAAAATAGTTTGATACTAGTTATTTGATTCACGCTTCGCCTTAGGCTGGATAATTGTTTTCCCATGGAAAAAGGTATATATTGATTTTTTTTTGACAAGTTTTTATACATGAGAAAATCATGTAAATTGAAAAGCTGGAAAAAACATGATTAACGATAACCCAAAATAAAATTGAAAAACAATTGATAGACAAATATAGATCAAGATGTTTATTCTCGGAAAAAAAAAGGGATATTTACCCTATTGTGCTCGTTGAGTTTGTTTATTCAGTTTAAATTTTTTATCTAATCAAATGATAATAAAAATAGATATACACATGAAATTAATTTAATAAAATAGAGTTAAAAAAAGATTATGCAAGGATACACATATATAAATATTATCTAAAAATAAATATTTTTTTTTTATTTTCAAAAATAAAGCTAATCTATATATATATATATAACAAATTATAGATGAATCACAACAAACTAACCTTCAATTATGATCAATCGCATAAAAAGAACACTTTAAGGACCAAAATAAATTATTCACAAATAAATAGTATATCCATAGTATTTTGTGTTTGTGTGAACAATATTTGGTAGAGTAAAAGAATAATGACTTTTTAAAGTATATGTAACATTAACTATGAATTTTCATATTCAAATGTAAAAAAATAAGTCAATAAAAAATGAGTCAATTTTTAATGTGTTATACAGAAATTTCATATTCAATCACAAGAGTTTAGTTAAAACAAACACTAATTAAAATTATTAACTCGGTCCGGTCCATGACCCAACTCCAGATTCAGGTAACGAGTTAGTTTAGTTGACCTGGATCATTCAAAACGTTGTTTTTGTAATATTATTTTTTTTTAAAAAAAAAAAGCTAAAGCAATATCATAAAAATAAAAATCAGTTCGAGTTTTTTACTGGATTGACCAATCACATGTTAACTTATCGAGTTGCTCAAATTTTATCAAATGAACTCGCATCTTATGTTTTTCAAACTCATTCTATGCTTAGATGAGGTTGATTGAGTCCATGATCGACGTAATAGATTAGACTAAGTTTAATAATATTATGATATAAACAAAACATATTCTTGTGCTAAACTTTGTGTGAATTTGGATTGTAAAGGGTAAATATTATGATATTTATTTATCACGATAAAGATTCGTGGGATATCCCATGAATAACAATTTTCTATATTTTATTACAAGTGTTAAGAAATCATATCTTCTAAATATTTAAATTATTATATAAAATTTTAAAATATAATTTATATTATTCTTTAATTATAAGCTACTGAAATAGCTAGGCCAATTAGAAAGCAGCAACCAACCTGGTTGGGTTGTAAAACACTCGTAAAAGTTTCTTGTACTATAATGAGAATAATGTGTCGTCTAAACAACAGCAGTACTGAATGGAAGCCATATGTTCTTTAAGTGTAATGAGTTGTTGTTTAAAGTTTTGGTCTTTATTTTTCTAAAAGCAAAACAATATAGCAAGGGAAATGGGAGGCGCACGTGTAAGGAGCAAGGAAAAGATGCAATGCTTATTGCATAGAGCCAAACAAAAGACAATAAATTATTTTCTTTTCACGATCATCACATGGTGGCTTCCATAATCTAAGGGAAGTATGCGATCGTGCACCTTAATTAGCTATGGAGTTAGGTTTGTTCATGGAATGTTGTCAGCTAGCTTGTTCATTCTCTTCTTCTTCTTTTTTTTAAAAAGAAATTAAACTCAATTCAACTTGATTGTAATTTGTTGATCCCAAATCTAATTTGAAACTGGGATGTAAATTAAATTGATTAAAATCACTATTTTTAACTTTTTTATATATAAAAAAACCTTTTAAAATTTAATTAGAGTTAACATCTTTAACTTGTAAATAATCTTCCAAGTCTTGAGCTGGGTCATGACCATGTTGGACTTGATATCTTTAATTCAAGATAAATAACTTTTTTAATTTAATTAATTAGGATTATTTGTTTTTTTAAGAAAAAGATAATTAAGGCAAGCACGTGGGTGGCGCGCTATATTAAATTATATACTGACTTTCGTACAAGCCAACACCAAATTATCCTCCAAATAATTTGCAGAAATTGAGGATAATGTCTATATCAAGATTGTTAATTGGACATCCCAACTTCTAGAATGATCGGGAGTAGATTTGGAATTGAATTATGTAATTTAGAACAATAAAATCTCAAGATTTAATGAAAAAGGTAAATGTTTTTACCCTAAAAATTCTTAAATGCTGATGATGGATAGGAAAGTTATGCTAAATATACTTTGTGTTTTGTTAGTGTCACACGATGGGAGAGATTGACGTGAAGGAAACATAAATATATTTAGTTAAAACAATATTCTTATCCCTAGTTTTTATTTTTATTTTTATTTCGAAACACTAATTAAATCCTATTTAGTAGAAAAGGTAAATAAAATTAATATGTAGCCAGACTTGGCTATCATCATGAGCTCGAGCATAAAAGAAAACCAATCTGAAAATCTAGCTAGCTAATACGTGTGTTGGCAGACATAATCATAGCCACTTTTAGCAAACATTAATTAAAAACAAATGTTGATCTGCAAATCTACCATACCTGATCATAAATAATGATATATATAACTGGCAAGGCTGTTACTTAGAGACGAGTAATTAATTAAGGTGGGGATTAGTTTATAATTAAATTTTATTTAATTGATTATGTTAATTGATGATATGTTAGGTATTGCCGGTAGATCAAACCCTTAATAACATTACCTACCAAAAGCTATTAATTACATAAGTTGCTTTCATTTCCTAGTCATTTTGATTTTCTTTGATTCTCACCGAATCCCTTAATGGTCATCAAATATTTCTTATTACTAAATGTTTAGATGCTCCCTAATTTTAGTAGATATCGATTTCATAATTCAACCTAAAATTGTGCTTTCCCTTCAACACTACCCTCCAAAAACAAATAACAAAAAGCTAAGACACAAAATATTAAGTGTCTGTTTGGCACTGCGGTCAAACCGGCGTTTGGTCAAAATTAATTTTTTTTTCATTTTAAATAAAATTTTTTTGTTGTTTTTAAATTATTTTGATGTGCTGATGTCAAAAATTATTTTAAAAAAAAATATTATTTTGATGTATTTCTAAACGAAAAACACTTTCAAAAGCAACTGCAACCATCCTCCCAAACAGGCTCTAAATTTCACTAGCAAAACTTGTTTTTTCGTCAACCTTTTCTCTTCTCTAGCTAGTATTGAAAGTGTGTTTCAAACTTGGTTGCTAAACTCAGTTTGACCTATAATCCAAGCTAATATCCGAGTTAAAGGTTAGGTTAATATATGAGTTAAAGATTGAGCAAATTAATTATAGTCCACTCGGGTCAATCTAAAATAATATAGTTAATTTGTCAAATTAATTGGGTCTTATCATATTAACTTTCACCGGTTCAATTTAAATCTTGACTCGAACTAGATTTACATCCCATTAAATAAAAAAAGGCAAGCAAAGTTGAACATCTTGCTCTTCTAGCTAGCTTATAAATTTGAAAAATTTGTTCAATTTTTAATTATCTTCATAAGATGGTGCATGAATCGTCATTCCAATGGATAGATTCATCCATGATGGAGCATTTGAACCAGGACTCCTTTTTTCACGCTTGTTCATGCATATGTGATGTTAAACTTTGCAGGAAAAGGTCGTGTATCGTCATGATGCATGGAGCATTAACTAGTTTGCTGCTTGCTAGAGTGAATGATATTTTCAAATTATATCAATGGGCTCTGCAATACAGCAAAATCGAGAGATTCTGTTCATATTTGGGATCATATTTAGTAATAATGCTAAGAATATTGAACTTTTTGTTGAGATTTGCTCACCATTACTAAATGAGTGCGTACGGTATTTATTATACAAGAAAGTAATTCAAATCATGGAATGTGGGTTTTAGCAAATTAATAATAAAAGATAATTATGAAATGGGATAATGATTAATAAATCACCAAGCACAAGGCCTCGCATCATTTAGAAAATAATTTTATTTCTGTAAAGATTCAAGTATATCTGAGTACCACCAATTTATTATTCCATGGTGCTCTTTCTCACAACACAATAACCATATCTACGACACTATAGCTTCATATATTTCTCGGGACAATTTCTTCCCATCTAGCATTAAGATCTGCTCAAATCTCAAAAAGAAAAGGTGGTGGTGATGATGATATATATATATAGTGTCTTATAGAAATTAAGCATTGAGATGATAAGCAAGAATTTTCCAATAAACAATTGTTTGTTGAAGACGAGAATTTCTTGAAATCCTTGCAAATTAATGGTCACAAAAAGGAAAAAAAGAAAAGAAAAAAAAGAAGCACACGCACATAAAGTTAGAGAGGGAAAGGGAAAGGGAAAAGGGTGAGAAGGGGTTAAGATCGATGCTTGTCTTTTAGCTTTATTTCAAAGCCTGCCTATTCCTATGGCTATTTCTTGTCCATTTATAAAAAAGCTTCCACCAAAGTAGAGAAAAACGATAGAGAAATTACATGGTCCTTTGTCCCTATAGCTATTGTGCTATGTTTCTAGCTAGATTATAATTTTGTACATTAATTTAATAGTGTCATTATATGAGTTCTTGTGCCGGTGATATGACTGCTCGAAAATGAATTTATTTTAAAGAAATAATCATTGTATAATTATAAGTTTCGAGACAATTAAGATTAATTGTTCTTTAATTTTAGAAAATCCCCCATATCATTTCGAATGTTGTCTTAGAAAATTTAAGATTAAAAAATTATTTACACAGAAAAATAACTTAATTTATAGTTTACACACTATATTTGGTTGGTGTATAATGTGTATGTTTCATTGAGTTCTCTCAACAAGCAAATATATCTGAACAGCTTGATATATTTATAGTAATGCTAGTTTATCCGATCTCTATTGGTATCAAAACAAATAGTTTTATCAGTCATGTCATTAGCATAATGTTTCATACATTCTCAATTAGGTCATTCTATCAATTTCCATTATTAATTATCTTTTGTGCAATAAAATGGAACTTATTGGGAAAATTCTTGTATATGAAAAAAGGATATAATTAAGAAATGTATCGAACAACCAGAATATACTTTATATAGCATTTAATTTGGTATTTTTTAGGATGAAAACAAAAATTGAATAACAATTAGAGCTAATAAGAAGAACTTTATTGAAATGGGCTCGTTTGTTTCAAAAATACCCACTAGATAATTGGAATGCGATCAAAGTTCTTAAATCCAGTTTTATCCATGAAATGTTCCAAAACCCTAGGTTATTGGTTAAACAAAATGACCCAGATCAATCAAAAACGAAGTCGTATTAAAAATATTGAGTTTTGCTTAGGTTTCATCTGTATCGATCAAATCATAAATTCACTTGCTGGATTTGATTGAAAACATACATTAAGGATGATAAAATTTAATAACAATAACGTTTGGTAGTGGATGTGATGTTGTTGACCATGTCACAGACAACTTGGGCTACCCCCATCATTATCTTTGAATATCTTAAGGTAAAAAATGCAATTAGCTAGGTAGGTAACAATGACAAATCAAGGTCGATGGGTCTTCAAGACTTTGTCTATCTCCTACCATACCATACCATAGAGAAGTAATTCTTTGGAAAAGGATCCACAGATCTAAAACCCCATATATTCTAGCTTTAGGTAACACAATATCTTGCACACTGTTTTCTTTTTGGCTATCTTCAGAGCCTATGTTGGAGACATTGTAACCCCACCACGAAATTTTTAAATTAAACCCATAAATTGTTAATTTGAAGTTTCATAAAATGTGTTCCTGTCTGCCATCATATTGGTGGTTGAAAACATAAGCTTCCACCTAGGCTCAAAGTTAAAAAAAAAAAAAAAAATCCCTCCACCCATGTCAAAGTTAGGAACACATGTACTTTAAAGGAAAAGGTACATCTACTTTGATTATGCCATTGTCGGCCATGATTTCACCAAGAATGCTTCATTCGTTTTATGATCTGAAAAATGTTAATTTACATAAAAAGGTGGCAACAATATATAAAATTTTAAGATGCTGATTAGACTCTTTTAACTTGTTTATCTTGAATTCATGCTGGCAAGGAAAGTACTCTAAGCACACACACACAAAAAAAATAAAAATTAAAAGATATTTACACTGAATTCCAAGATTGATTTTAAAAAAGTTGTCTAGTTACTTCTAAATACATTCTTTAATTTAATTTTCAAGTATTATATTTATAGTCTTTGAAAAAGGAGCGAGATTGGTTTAAATATTAGAACTTATTTTTTGTTGAATGGTCACGGATCATTAGATAATGTATAAACCAACGTAAATTAATTCGTCTATTTAAAAGAGTGTGGTATAAGAAAAAAAAATCCTCATCTCAAAGAGTCACAAGGAAATAGATCGATTATGTAACACTCACACTATGATTTGAAGTACAAAAGGAAGAAGCATTTTGATTGAATAATTAATTATAATGATCAAATTGTTATCAAAATTAATATTATATACATAAATTATTATGATTAAGTGATTGGGCACTGGCCAAAAAAGATAAGTGATGGAATCCAACATATGCCTGCTGCTTTTGCACGCATGCACACAGCAAAAGCAAGGCAAAGCTGCCATGGAAGCAAGTACACACACCTATATATATATATATATATATAGGTGTAAGTGTATAGTGTATGCAAGCCATCATAGAAAGAAATAGCTATTGTATAATAAGTCCTTTGGATTTACTTGAAGACTTTCTTCAATAATGGTTAAAGTGGGAAACAAGCTAAGCATTTTGACAATAACTTTTTCGATGATATACATGTAATTGCATGCTATAAGGACCCACAAAGGCCATTTACACATGTTGATAATTAGATGTTAAATCTGGTCCGTCTATCATATTAACCTAGCGAGTCTCTAATTTGGGATCTGGTTTGAACTAGATTTCAAAATAGTTTAGGTTGAAGTTGATTCAATCAATGAATCCCGTGAATATTTATAATTTTGCTTGATTTTTTTTAAAATAAAATAATACTTCTTCGGATTGATCCGTGTTGATTTAGATAAACTCGCTAAACTCATAATTTTAAATTTTAGATAAAATTATTTACTTTTGATGATGGTCGGTTGTCATATGCAAAAAAAGAAAAAAAGAGGAGAAATATCATGGTATCCATTCCATTGTGCTTTAATTATTTCTTTTTTATGATTGTGAGATCTTTGATAGCCGTTGGATTGAACTCGGAATACATGCATAGCATGATTGAGCATCACTCAAATTGATCTTTACAGTAATTTTCGATGAGTGAGAGCTTTTGCAGAGCCATGGCATATCTGTTCTGTGATGGTAGCTATTATTATCCACTACTGCCTGCAACTTCATTATGGAGCCTGTATAGAAGATAACTTTTTGGAAAATTAAGGCACTGCAATTTCTGCTTTTTTCCCTCTTGTGTTTCCATCATTTTTCTTCAAGTGTTTTAATAATTAAAAAGATAGTTGTTGCCACTGATGGCACGGAGGATTTCAAGTATACTATCATTGCCAAGGATTTCCAATTGTTATCGTAATAATGATCTCATATATGTGTATTGCTTGCTATATATGACGACGACATTGCCCCAGCTCCTGCATTTTTTTTTCTCATAGTAATTAACGTCAAACATTGTTATTATAAAATCTCATATTTATTAAAATAACCAATATTCTTATTTTTTATAATTATAAAAAAAAGAAGTTAATTTACTGAAAATTGAGAACACGTCTATAAAAGAAGTTTCATAATTAATACGCTACTAACTGGAAGCCTGCATCTTCATAAGCCCATAATTGGTCTTCCCACCGTTAGCCCAACAGATTTCCTTAAACGGGGCCCAATTGAATTTTTTTCTGAGCTAATATCTGCACACACAAAATTAACTGTTGAAATCCATTTAAAAAAAATCCCCATCTCCAAGTTCAAATCCTTTTGGTTTAATAAAACGATAAAAGTTGGATGGCTTAATGGTTCAATTCAGAATATAATTTAGATTAAATTTTAAAGTAAATAAGTATAAAATTTGAGTTAATATAACCCAGCACAACATATTAACCTATGATCCAATTAAAATCTTGATATTTTTTTTAAAAATAAAATTCATCGAAAAAAGTGTTGTTTTAATTAACTCCTCCAATTATAATCTGCGTTGTGTTTATTAATAAATCAGTTCAAAAATACTCGGTAATGGATCCATGTGGGCCCACTGATATAGGAGATTCAGAGCTTGTTTAAGAGTGTGATTGATGTTATTTTTTAAAATATTTTTTGCTTTAGAAAATATATCAAAATTATATTTTTTTATTTTTTAAAAGTCATTTTTTGATATCATCATATCAAAATTATCAAAATAAACAACGAAAAAATTAATTTAAAACAAAAACCAAAAATAAAATATTTTTAAGTTTTTTCAAAAATATTTTTGAAACATAGTGTCAAACAGGCACCTGATAGAAAATGGTTGAGGAAGATTTTTCAATTGTTTATATATTTATTATATCTTTCCGTTTTTAAGTTTTCATTAGTAATATATATATTTAGCCAGTTTTTTAATGACTAATGCAGGTAATAATAAAATTCTCATCATATCTTATAAAATAAAAAATTAATTTTTCCACCAAGTGTGTATCATACATAACATCCAAACATTGGTGGTTAATTTAAGCAAAATATCATTGAATCAATCAATGAAGAAAGTCAAAATTGCATCTGAAAGATTTTTTTTCTCCCCTCCCTCGACTCCCTCCAATCCACGATCCTTGAAGATATATTTTAAGATTGGATGATTCTTACAACATAGTTAGTAATTATAATTATTTATTTTATGCATCTTGCATTGCATAAAACTAGATAATGCTGCCCACATGCCTTGTACATGTCCCATTTGTTTATTTTACCATATAAGGTTATTCATCTTTTATCTTCTATACTCCATCGAAATTGAAAACAATTATCATTACCTGTGAGACTGTCGAGGGTAGGCAAGTGGCTTTAAATATTTATCGAATTAATGTCTAATTTATTCTTACTCCACATAAAAAAATTACAAATTAAAAATACTATATTTCCTTGCTTGCTTCAAGACTTATAATGTGTTTCTTGATTTATATATAAAAATAAGGATTATTTAAATTTGATGTTCAAGCTCCTCCACATAAAATTAAACATGCCACATGCTCCTCAATATTGTTGTTTGGATGATCGAGAAGCTGATTCTACATAGTAATATGGACTTTGAAACTGGCATAGGTGCTAATATATATATATATATATATATATATATATATATATATATATATATATATATATATATACCGAGAAAAATACTAGTTTCTTCATAAAACACGTCAGATGAACCTGTTAAGAAAATATGTGCGTGGTCAAGGATTTAAATGATTGATTTCATATTTTAAGGACAATACAGAAGAAGGAAGAATAATATAAAGTGGCTAATTGAAACTATTTTTAAAAAAAAACTCTATCGATTTGCCCCTTTTCTTTTGTAAAAAGTCATTGGCCAAATCACTTAAATAGTAATAACATCGTAACCTCTTGTACAATGAAATATGAAATGGAATTTAAAGCAATTTGCAGTCAATGCTGGAGTAAATCATAGTCACAAAGAAGATATTTTTCAGCACAAAGATCGTTCCTTAACTTGCGTTACTGTTGTTCTCTTTTTGGATCAAAATAAGAATGTCTAGAGAGTAAGTATACGCACAAGTTATTAGGCAATGCTACCTACCTTCATTGGTCACTGAAATAGTTCTAACTTTTATGGAACGTAAATGATGCTGACATTACAACTTATTAGGGCTTAGTTTAGATTGCTTTCAAAAACATTA
Source organism: Salix suchowensis (assembly GCA_029030765.1). Taxonomy (NCBI): domain Eukaryota; kingdom Viridiplantae; phylum Streptophyta; class Magnoliopsida; order Malpighiales; family Salicaceae; genus Salix; species Salix suchowensis. Next base: position 1,011,652 of record CM054982.1, read on the forward strand.
GAAGCCTAGATTATTGCAACCATCCATCCCCAAACATTGGTAATGTTCTTACTCCATAGTGTTCTAGTCACTATGAGTAGCAACCTAGTAAATGATCTTGGTATACCAAATTCGGCAAACAAAAAGAGCTAGCTAGCTATATTTTAGATTAAAATTTGCAGTAAATATATTCTAAAGATTGTGTTTGGTTAATGCTCTAGAATAAAAGGAACAAAAAGAAGAAGATAAAAACATGTTTAATTGAAAAAATAAAACTATAAAATAGATTTGTTTCCGAGGTGATTTTAGAATAAACTCTTATAACAAGAGATATAGAAAGAAATGTTTTCTTTATCTTTATTGTCTTTTGTTTTTTTTTCCTGTTCCGAGCTTAACACTATATAGAATAAAATTAAGTTAGGGTTTTTATTGTTATTGTTATTGAAAAGGAGAAAACTTGTTTATGATAAATTTAAAACAATACATGAGATCTATGGGTGATGAGCCGATTAATTTGGGTGATAACTGGCCCCAAATTACCGATGAACTTTCCTTAATTCATTCCAACATGTCTCCCTTAATTAATCACCATGCGTCCACCGTTTACAGTTCATGTCTGGTTGTTAACTGCTATGTGTTAAAGCTTCTATATGAATTTCATTTCATCTTTGTCTTTTGCACTACTATTATAAGGTTGGCACTCGTTGTTCCAAAACAGCCCTAGCACTAGCCTAAACCCTAAAACCCTATTAGGGTTTGTATGTAGGAAGAAAACAAGGGTTCCTAGAAATTCATTTGCCTTTCTAAGCTCTTCGTTTCGAGGCGACACGAGCACTTTCCCGGCGTTTCCTCTCACGTCTTGGAAATTCTCAAAACTTTTCTCTTGATTCTTGTGAGCATCTTAGCCCCGAATTGCCCCTATTCCACCATTACATTTACATTTCATGCCCAATATTTAGGTCTCATGACTTTCTTCTTCTTCTTCTTCTTCTCTCCTCCTTCTAGCTCAGTACATGTTCTTGTAAAACATCATTTATATGTCTACACGAATCAAGGATGTAAATATTGATTGCACACCAATTGAAGCATAGATTTTATCGCAGCCATCAAACATTAGGAATTAGTTCTGCAAATTGGAATTTTAAAATAAATGTTGAATCACTCCTAAGACTTTCGGTCGACAATTATGTACATCTTGCATTTAATTTAGAACCAAGACATTACATCCCACAAAAAATAGTACATTGTAAAGGAAAAAAATATGGGGATGAGTCACGCAAGATTCCCTTTCCCCCCTCCCTGTTTTTATTTTTTATTTTACTAATACTTTATCTAAATAAATCAAACCTCTTTTTTTGAAGGGTTTTTCTGACATTAACCATTCCTTCCTTCTATTTTTTTTTCTTCAAAATTCCATATTCTAACACATTCGATGATCAAAACGTGTCTGATTGATCAAATACAATATGCAATGAAGTTTTTATACTTCTATTTAAATGCATCCAATCAAAAACAATTTCTTTTTTTATATATATATTATAGAATTCAATCAACAGCAATTAATTTAATGAACTCTTTGGTTTCCTATTTGAAACTTGTACAAGAGGCAGATTAAAGGGCAATATAGTAACAAACTTAAGTTATCTGGTCATAGAATGGTCAAAGTAGTGCTACTTCTATTTTGTGTTTTTTTGTGCAAAGCATGCAAACCGGATAATTGGCCGTCCTCCTTCCTCCTCCTACCTCTGCCATCTTTCAAAAGTCCAAGAAAACAACTGGCACGTGTCAGTCACATTCCTCTGCATTTGGCCGCAATATCTGAAACGACGCGAGCCCTCTCTTTGATTTAATGGCCGGTGCCTTCTCTCTTCACATTTTCCAAAACATATAGAGAGAGAGAGAGAGAGATGAAGAGATTCTTGTTTGATTACAGGCTTTGAATGCAAGTAAATGTTTTTTCTTTTTCTTTTTTAATTAAATCACCATCTGCTGTTTATATATATAATAAAGAACACTTATTTATTTTTGTGTATTTTAATATGGGTTTTGAATGTATCTGGAGAGAAGGCTCAAAGGGTTAGGTTTTTTCTGTGTTTTTCTACAAGATTTGGGTGAAGGCTGCATGCAATCTGGGTTATATATTTTGTAGGGTTTTAGGGTAGAGAAAACTTGAGTAGAGGAAGAAAGAGAGAAAGCGAGAGACGTGGGTTCTGCTCCCTTATTGTGGTGCAATTCAGTCAACGTAGTCTTATATATTTATGCTCAAGAATTTCAGGGGAACTGTGTCATCAACAATGGCAGGTGATTTTGTTTTTTTTTTTTTTTGACGATCTCTCTGATCTTTACAGCTTGATGTTTTAGAACGTTGTCTTATTTATTATTACCTGGGTGATAAGTTAATTTAGCTCTTAGAAAGTAGTACTGCACTCTACTAGAATATTATCATGATCTGAACCCTGAAACTATGAAAAGTTGCAGTTTGTAAATGATGTGTATACAGAGTTTCACACTTCTCTGGCCAAGAGTGAGCCTAACTCCATGTACATAACTTGAAGCTTCAAAAATAAAATAGAATTAATTCATTCTTACATTTCTCAGTTTGTAAATATTTTACAATACACACGTGATAGATGTAATTATAAAATATGCATGTATGAATGTGGAATGATCTTTTGTATGTATTTATAAATGTATCTAAAAATAGATATATGATCATGTATATGTGTATGTATATGAAACCAAAGTTATTAAATCTGACTCTACTTAGCCCAGGACTCAATTAAAAGCCCGGGGTTATTAGTTAATTAGTCGAGTCGCTTGGATTTAAATAAATATATTTTTATTTAATCTTTTAATTTGACTTAGACTATATCCTAGATTGACCGGAAGTCATATTAAAATAAAAAAAATTGAAATAGGTGTGCATGTATGAATGCTTGCTCATACATGCTAATCTTGCAACATGAATTTTAATGGGCTCTCATTGTATGCGGATAATTTTAAGTATGAAACCATGTTATGAATATATTTATGATGTCACATAACAATGAATTTGTAGCTCAATTGACATGTTTTTATCTAAAAATATAAAAAATAAATAAAAAGTTGGCTGTGATAGTGAATTTTCATCAATAGTTCGATATATATATATATATATATATATATATATATATATATCATCGTTCATGGTTTCAGTAGATGCCAAGCAAGGCACATAGACAAACAAATTTTGAACACATACCATAAAATACAAATTTTGTAAATGTGTAGAGGACATGAACAGTAACTTAATTTAATCTTTAAATTCTATCTTTTGACGGGGCACGAAGATCAATTCGGTGGTCAACAGATTTCTACTCGGGGAAACCAAAACGAAATCCTTCAAGAAAAAGAAAAAGGAATTCTTAATATCATTTGAACCAAATTATTTTTTTAGTGGTTCAAATTTTGAACTAAGGGTAGCCCTTACCCCTTTCTCAAGTACTTTTAATATTTAATATGTCGGGTTTTAACCCTAAAATATTACATGTCCGTACACATGCATCTTTAACACATGCAGGGACTCGGGGATCCACAAATTTGGTTTGTGGCGATACCCCATTTGTGAGAGAGATTTAAGATCTTCTATGGTTAATGGGTTTGATCATCCCATATATATAATCATAGTTTCTTCAAGATGAGAGAGAGAGAGAGAGAGAGAGAGAGGGAGGGAGAAGGAGGGGGGAGGGCAGAGTTGGGAAGTAACTTTGCGTAGAGTGGTCGATATTTAGAGTGAGAGTTGATTTGTATAGTGTGGGAATGCTGGGCTATGGGGAGTCATTTATTGCATTGAACGAGGAAGAGAGTTCCAACAAATTAACCAAGTGGGGTGAGAGAGAATTTTTATAAAGAGTTAAGGGTGGTATTGATTGGGTTTTTCCAGTTGGATTTGTGGGTTTGTCTCAATACAAAGACTGATCAAAGAAGCTCTTGCTACCTCAAATTTATATTTTAATAATTAGAACCAAAAATAAATAAAGAACTTGTAGTAATATGGCACTCGTGTCCTATGTAGATTTTGTATTATTATAGTGTGATAATGACTTGGTTTTGAAGTGTTGGGAAACGGTGCTGAGAGCCAGACCGCTTAGAATGACCATTGCAAAAGGGGTGCGAAGGAAACTAGTTGGTTGATTTGTGAGTGTGATGAGAGAGAGAGAGAGGGAAGGTAAGAAAGACTCCTGCGCTTTAAGTACTTTGTATCTTTCTCAAAATTCTTTCTTTTCAGCCTCTCCTCCTCCCCTTCTCTTCTCTCATGTTCCCTGAAATACCTTCTTCATTTAGGTCAAAAGTTTAAGAGAGAGAGAGTACTGTGAGTGTGAGAGAGAGCACTATTGCAAACCCTAGCTACTTATATAGGTAAACATATATGTATCTACAAAGATTTGATGACTTCTATCATGCTTTCTTTATTTTGTTTTCTTCTCAAGCTTTCTTTATGTTGTATCTTGTTTTGCATGCAGGAGGCTTTTGATCTTTGAAGTGCAAGCAAGCTTAACCTTTGAGATTATTTTCAAAGAATTCTGGGATCCATGAATTCTAACAACTGGCTCTCGTTTCCTCTTTCTCCCACTCATCCTTCATTGCCTGCTCATCTACATGCATCTCACCCTCATCAATTCTCTCTAGGGTTAGTCAATGATGGTATGGAAAACCCATTTCAAACTCAAGGTACATCTCTTATAATCTCCTCTCTTTTTTCTGAGTTAATTATAAATATAGAATTCCTTATTCACTTTTTCTCTTTTTGTTTCCTTTTAGAGTGGAGTCTTCTTAACACTCATCAAGGCAACAATGAAGTGCCAAAGGTTGCAGACTTTCTTGGTGTTAGCAAATCTGAGAGTCCATCAGATCTTGTAGCCTTCAATGAAATTCAAGCTAATGATTCTGACTATCTCTTTTCAAGCAACAGTCTAGTACCAGTCCAAAATGCAGTTGTAGGCGCAAATAACACCTTTGAGTTTCAAGAAAATGCCAGCAATTTGCAATCATTAACACTCTCTATGGGTAGTGCTAGTTGTAAAGGTTCGACATGTGAACCCAGCGGTGATAGTAGCACTAATACTGTTGAAGCTGCTGCACCAAGAAGAACTTTGGATACATTTGGGCAAAGAACATCCATATATCGTGGTGTAACAAGGTGGACATAATTAATCATATATAGTCCTAAACTGATTTTGTTTCCTTGTTTCTCTTTTCTTTCAATCTTGTGTTAGTTGTTTTGGAATTTGAATTGGGTTGTTCTGCACATATATATTTAGGCATAGATGGACAGGAAGGTATGAAGCTCATTTATGGGATAATAGTTGCAGAAGAGAAGGTCAATCTAGGAAAGGAAGACAGGGTACACAACATTCAATATTGACCTTCTAGCTAGACTTATAAATCTTTACCTGTATACTAATTCTAATGTTACTAACTTTCTATCTTTATTTTCGTGGTGGCTGTCTTTGGTTCCATTCTTATTGCAGTCTATTTAGGTGAGAAAAGTTCACTTCTCTTTGATGATTATTTTTTGTTGAGAACTTTTACATGTGTTCGTTAAGCCTATCTTCTGTTAATTTCTGTCAATGGCAGGTGGCTATGACAAAGAAGAAAAGGCAGCCAGGGCTTATGATCTTGCTGCACTTAAGTACTGGGGAACATCCACCACTACCAATTTTCCAGTAAGTTTTTTTTAGTTTGAAACCATATCGACAAGATCATGAATGCATTCCAACTTAATTGTTCCTTGATTTTCTTCTTGCAGATCAGCAACTATGAGAAAGAAATAGAGGAAATGAAGCACATGACCAGGCAAGAATTTGTAGCTTCCATTAGAAGGTAATTAAGATATAAATTACGATAATAATCTAGGTATATACTAGCCACTGCGAATTTGCACCAGAATGATTACATTTACACCCAAAAAATTGTTCTTATGCGTAATTCCTAAAATTTTGAAACGGCATTGCTATACATACTTAATTGCTTACTTGATAAATTAATCACAGGAAGAGTAGTGGCTTTTCTAGGGGTGCATCCATGTATCGTGGAGTTACAAGGTACCACCTTTAATCAACATCTCTCTCTCCCTTTCACCCCCTTCCCTCTTTCCATTCCTGATCTCTCTCGTATGAATATCATTGATTATAGGCATCACCAGCATGGTAGATGGCAAGCAAGGATAGGCAGAGTTGCAGGAAACAAAGATCTCTACTTGGGAACATTTAGTAAGTCATTATGCTCTCCATGCACAGCATTCTATTACTTTCTACTTATGGTATATTTAATATATAATTTTAGTAATTCTGGACTATTTTTTTCACTTAATAAAGATGTGAAACAAATCATGATTTTAATTTGATATGCAGGCACTGAGGAGGAGGCTGCAGAAGCTTATGACATAGCAGCAATAAAGTTTAGAGGGCTTAATGCAGTGACTAATTTTGACATGAATCGATATGATGTGAAGAGCATTCTTGAAAGCAATACTTTGCCAATTGGAGGAGGGGCAGCCAAACGGCTAAAGGAGGCTCAGGCAATTGAATCATCACGAAAAAGAGAAGAAATGATTGCTCTTGGATCAAGTTTTCCATATGGATCAAGCTCAAGCTCTAGCAGGCTACAAGCTTACTCTCTAATGCAGACACCATTTGAGCAACCTCAACCTTTACTTACTTTACAGAATCAAGACATTCCTCAGTACACTCAAGATTCCTCACTCCACCAAAACTTTCTTCAAACTCAGCTTCATTTGCACCAGCAATCTACAGGATCTAATTTCCTTCAGAACCAATCAAGCCAGAACCCTCAGTATTACAACAATTATATCCAAAACAATCCAGCTTTACTCTATGGATTGTGGAACATGGGCTCTTCATCATCTGTAATGGAGAATAATGGCAGTTCTAGTGGGAGCTATAGTACTGGAGGCTATGTGGGAAATGGGCTGGGAATTGCTTCCAATTCAGCAGGGTCCAATGCAGTAGGATCAGCTGAGGAACTTGCACTTGTCAAAGTTGATTATGATATGCCTTCTAGTGGCTATGGTAGCTGGTCTGGGGACTCAGTTCAGGGATCCAATCCAGGTGTTTTCACAATGTGGAATGAGTGATATGATCATGGAAATGCAATAAAAAAATGTCTATGATCAAGAGATACATGGAGGTAAAAGGACCATGCATGCATGCATGCTGTGGTCTACATATTTACTATGCTTTCTTTAAGTTTCGTAAATCCCTAGGAGTTCATTTTTAAAGAAAAAACCCTAAAGAGGTGCGTAGCTAGCTAGCCAGCTCTGATAAGCTGAAAGCCTTCTTTTAATCTTGTTGTTGTAACTGCCTTTTATTAGGAAATGTAGCTAGGGTTTTAACCGGAGAGGATGAACTGACTTGACCCTAAATAAGATTTATAGGGTTTATACTTTCCATGTCAGTTGTTTATGGGTCTATTATATATGACCCAAATTTTGTATTGCGCTAAATATCCACCTTAAATTCTAACCATATCTATGAATTTTCCGGTTCAATGGCTGCTTTAGTTTGTTTATGTATGCCTTTAATTACCAACAATGTGGGATATTACTCCTTGCGTAACACAAAAACTTTTGTTCTTCCTATTTACCTCTCTCAAAATCCGTATATTTTCATTTTCAAAGTACAAGTTGTGAGTTTCTCATTAGTCGTGTTTATATATAGTCTGAAATCTGAGTGTATTTTTAAAAAATAAAATAAAATTTGTTAATGCGTTTGACTAGCCCAATAGGGCTTAATTTGTAAGATGAAAAAAATTATATAATTCAAAGTATGCGATTATTGTTTTATGATATAAAAGATTGACGACAATTAAATGCTAAGACAAATTCATTTTTAAATAAGTTCAGCTAAGTTTTCATTTTTATTTTTTTAATCAAACAGGTGTGTGTGTGTGTGTGTGTGTGTGTGTGTGTGTGTGTATAAAAAACACAACTTCAACGTGATAAAGCTAAATTGTGCATTCTCTTTGCCAAGAGATAAATGTAAGCCAAGTTAAGAAATCATTGCAACTTTAAATAATCTTTAAAGAAATTCTCGATTGAGATTTGAGATTTGATTCATTCCTATATACTTGTACTAGCAATTCTAGTCAAGAATAAACTAAGAATAAGAGTAGTGAGCGATGTGTGCGTTCGTACATCAACTAGAATAAGAAATGGGCATTCCCACTAAGGTGGGGAAGATATATTTATATCACTGCTACAAAATATCTAAATGTTCTTGTTTTTTCAATCACCACCACTATTATCTAAAATATGATCAATGCTTATGTTATCAAGAATATTTTATTCTCGCACAAGAGTACGACAGAAATATTCGCCATCCTCCATATGATATACATGGATGGCAGTGCCGGTAATATCGTTTCAATTCCATCAACTACCGCAGGTGCTTCGGACGAATTAATCATTGCGTTGCTTTCGTGGATTTCTTGTTTGTGTAAGCCAGTGTGATGAAACATTGAGGACAGTGATTCACGTTTGTAAGCGATTCTTGTTCAAGGGATATTCATCGTTCTTATGATCACCTCCATGGCGTTCTTTGATCTTTTGCTTAATCATCATCCTGTTGCACAAGCTGTATCTGATGCTTTGTTCTTGATGAGCAAATAGAAGTTAGAATCACGGTCGTTAACCTAGTGGGGGCTAATCTGGGTTGATTTTTAGTCGAAGATATTAACCTAATTAATAAAACACAATTAATCTAGTCGAGTTTTTAGTTTGCGGGTTGAAGAGAACCAAGGTATTAGATTATGCAATTCCTACAATAAAGCTAGAAAGGCCGAGGGAAAAATCAAGGAAACAGCTCGGAAACTGTGCATTCAGAAGGTGCTGGTAAACTCAGTGGAGGGGTCCTGGCGGAATTGGGTTTTCCAGCGCCTATAAGCAGGGTTGTTGATTTGGGTTTTGGCTGAAACATCCGAAATATTTTAAACCAGTTAAAAAAATTAGATAAAACAATGTAGTTTTTACTTCATTTAAAATTTTAGCTTGTTTCGGAATTTTGCCCAAATTTCGGTATGAATGTTTCGGTTTTGTTTCGCCCGTTCTGTTTCGGCCAAATAGTATTTTTTAAATAATGAATAATTTTACAATATCAATCATATCTCTTAGTCCAATCGTTAGATTGAAATGAGATTTTACAATGAGTCTCTTGATATATTTATATATATTATGCTAAAATTTCAGAGCAATTAGAGAATGTAATGACCTTGCGAGATTGATGATGACATTCTCGTAATACTATACATGTTCATAACTTTGTTCAGAAAAATTATTTTATTGTGCTTTTTTTTAGATTAAATTGCACAATTCTAAATAATATTATTTGGATTTGAATTTTAAAAAAAATAAATTAATATATTTAATTATATATATATATATATATATATATATATATATATATATATATATATATATATATATATATAGACATACATAAATAGTACAATCCTGAAACAGCGCACTGAAATGCTCCGAAATCGAAACATTCCATTCTAATTGAAAAAACGAAGCATCAACCGAAACAGAATTGACAACCTTGCTTATAAGTCGGCAACCAGAGGGCGTTTCCACCTGAAATTGAACTGGAAGAAAGAAGAACAATCATACAAGTTGGAGGAGTAGACAAGTCTAGAAATAAGAGGCATTCTAAGCAGAAGAAACACCTCTAAAATCTGCTACTCGGGCTTTAATTCCTGAGTTTTTATTAGCTATTTTTCAGAAAGTAGAGTCATTGTTAGGCTAGGATATAAGTCTACAAAATGAATTAGTAAAAGGTGTATGAACACTAATTCAAGTACGAAGTAAGAAAAACAAGCAAGAAATAAAATATCAAACATCTTTCAGAAACTTTTCTAAGCCCATCTTAATTTCTCGATCGTGCTTTCATTGATAGAACCAAGCATGGCATCGTGAATTAAAACCCGCATCTAAAATCTCAGATTGGATTTGCAAGTAGGTTTTCAAGCGAACAAAGAATGAATCGCATGAAGGAGATGCTTAAGAAGCTTCTAAATCAGGATCGGTGGAAGAACACAGGCCTGAAAAGTGGTAAGAAGAAAGATTAATCCACTATGACTTTGGAGCAAAAGAAGTCTCCCAGTCATCTTGCTGTTGACAAGGCCATCAATGATGATAACTCTGTGGTGGCTATGCATTCCACTACCATGGAAAAACTTAGTTTTTTTTTGGGTACAGTGCTAATTAAGACAGACAAGAAGCCAGCCGGATAAAATTCTGTGTCGAAGATGTCTAATTCTACTAGCAAGAAAAAGCGTATGCTCATGCAAGAGGTGGTCCAGTCTGATCCATTGCGTTTTTTTGGAGGAGCCATCACCTCCTCCAGGCTTCTCAGTGCTGCCCGAGAAGAGAACCCTAATGCTACAGTTTTTGGTTATGGGGATCCTGGCAATGAAAAGACCTACACAATGCAGGGGACCAACCTGTTGCCAAGGCCAAGGATAGAGATCAAAGCATATCCTATCTATATGTCAGAGAACAGAAAGGAAGACAGCAAAGCTAATGATGGGTTGCTGTGTAATAGTCATACAAAAAAGCAAAACCATGTACAAGGTGGGTGACTCAACGATAGTCGTTGGCTGCCGGAAGGGTAGATCCAATTTGAGCGTGATGGGGAAACAACAAAAAGAGAAAACCCTCTTCATCTCGGAAAAAAGTTCGATGTTGATGAATCTTCACTTCTCAGAAGTCAGCCATGGGGACAAGGATAGTCTTGAAGGAGTAGGGTTTGATGAGAGCTAAGGATTTCCAGGTCACAGCAAATCCAATTAAGAGGTAGGAAAGTTTCAGAAGCTCACAGGATTAGAATTCCTGACTTGAGTTCTGAGCTTTAATTTGTTACAATTTTTATTATTTATTTTTTAGCGAGTAGAATAGGATATAAGACCAGATAAATATTTGAAGACTACAATCTTTGAACATGATTGGTATTCGTTAAGCAAATCGTAATGGGATCCACTGATTCAAAAATCCACACGTCTTATTCAAAATCTTTAAACTCCATCTCTCTAAAAAGTTAAATCTTCACACAAATGCCACAGATTACACTACCAGCTTCAAAAACAGAGAGAGGGAAGGAGGGAGAGAATCTGGTCCCCCACCCATATGTCCCCTCTCGAGTATTCAGCCCCCATTAAAAAATGCCATCTTTACAGCTTTGGTATATAACCATTCTCATGTTGGCGTATCATTGCCCATGAAGATAACCAACCTGCAAAGGAGATGACGTGAAGAAAAATCAAGTACGGAATCTACAAATCCGAAATTAGATACCAGAAGCAACCACACGGGATTCAGGAACGCTAGTAATGCCACGAAAGCCATAATTAAAATTTACAGAGGTACACACGAGCGGCCATGGATGTTTTATGATACTGCTAGAGGGAAATGCCACATGAAACATTACAAACTTAACCATGACAACGTCCTTCAAACCAGAGCATAGATTAAGACTTAAAACATTGGGGCCAACATACAAACTCTCAGCAATCATAAGATATGGAGTTTTGATACTGCAGAGATATCCTAAACTGCCTTGCTTCTCCCCATAGACGACAATTAAAAAAGGGCACCTGACACGAGACTCGGCCAACGCAGATGCCCCAAAGATAAAATGTGCATCATATTTCAGAACATGAAGCTTCATCCCATCAGATCTTTAGATTTTATCAAGCTTCTCTGCCTTGACAACAGGGTTAGCTTTTGCTATGGCTTCACGGGCAGCAGTACGGTAATCAAATGGGCAGTCATGTTTGTCTGAGTAGCGATGAGATGCACAAAAGAGGTCACCACACCGACACTTAAACCCTGTTAAACCAACTCTTTTCTTGCATGAGGTGCACCGGTTTGGCCCCTCCTTCGGCTTTGCCTCAACTCTCTCCCCTGAACCTGAAGCACAGGATGGCTGCACAGTGATGATCTCTGGCTCCACTGCATTGATTTGGACCTTAATGGTGTCAGCAATAACAGGTTCATTCACATTGCTGCTTGACGATCCATTCACAATACTTCCGATTGATGATGCAGCAAGCTTAGCCTGCTCCTGTTTTAACAGAATATCTTTGTGGCACTTTGAACACATGTTCATGGTAGCTGCACTTCCAAAGAAGCCGCAGTTGTTAATGCACAAAATAGGACGATCTGGAGGAGCTTGGCATCCTGTCTCATCATGGTCCATTTTTGCTTGTCCTGCATCACACCAGAGTATCAATATAAGCAAGAGAAGATGAATATTAAAACAGGATTTCAATTTGTCATAGCAATGGTTAAGAGAGCATATTCAAGCACCAGGTAAATGCAAAGAGAAAAGTTATCCAGACAACAACAATGTGCCAAGTCAAATGTATTATAACCTCTCTTGCCAAAACAAAAGGTCTGGCAGTAAACTCGAAGAGTTCCAAAAACAAATGTTAGCAAACTGGAAAGAGCACAAAATTTCAAAAATAGCCTTTCCTTTCACAATGGAATATACCTTAAAAAATTCTTCTTTAAAACTAGTTTTCAAACTAAGGATGGTCCCGCATGCCTAAAGATGAATGGCCAAAGCCAGGTATGGAAATAAAATCCATCTACTTCTATCATGCAAGACCATTTCTCCAATAAAAACAACTCCGATTCAAAACTAAAGATATTTAACCATCAAAATGAAATGAAAGTGAACAATTCAAAGTCAATATAAGATCCACTCTCATAAAAGCTTCTCGGCATACTGTAAAAATATCAAAAAGTACTAAATAATAATACATATTCTACTATTTTATTACCTTTAAGCTTTTGATGGATATCAGATAACATCAGCTCAGTAATACCAAATAACATGTCACATAGACAAGGGAAAATTTGACATTTCATAATTTGAGTCATTCCCCCCCCCCTCTCGATAGAAAAAGACGAGGAACCGTGTGCCTTCTGTGAACCTTAGACAGGCTTTAACTTGCAAAATTAAGTAAATTAAGCTGCTTTGATGTTGTAAAGAGGAAACACACAAGAATTATATGATTTGCACAAGGAAAAACAATGAGATCAATCATGGAAGTTGTTGTTGAGGATTGGAAGAAAATAGGAGAGGAGAATGAAAGAATAAGGCAGCATAAGCAAGGACTGGAAAATTTGAGGATACATGTAGATATAGAAACATCAAGGGAACCGAGTCATTTGATATGATGGAAAAAGAGTTAGGAAAAAAAATTATGAAGCAAATGCTAACAATCATTGTAATATTTACAAGGTCTCACAATCCATGTGGTATCGACATTGAGCTACATCTTTCAATTCAGAAAGATAGTCACGCAGGGAGAGCTATATACTTCAATGTTAAAGAGCTAGATTAAAAGAAGGGGACATTCAAGAGGATACTAAGGCCTTACAAGCTGAGATACAGCGGACAAAATCATGTGATGGTGGAGAAGGCAGTTTAGCATAGTTTACTGAAGGCATCTTGTAATCTAACCAGACAATGAGAGGAGACAAAAATGATAGCTATACAAGTGGGATTTGGAATTCATATACAAAGGAATTTTCAAAGAAGACCAAACAATGTGAAATCCAAATAAAAGTTTGAATATTTGGGGGGACTGGAATTGTAATTGGTGCTGGTGAACAAAAATATTCAAGACGATAATAAAGAAGAGCAGGATGCCTGATGATCAGAGAACCATGTATAAGGATGGTGGAATTGAAAAGGAGAGGGGATCTATGTTGCCATCCCAACTAATTAAGGATGAATCTTACTGAGGTAAATCGAGCTCATAGATATAGCTTTATGGTGATTCTATGTTTAGCCTGATTTCATAAATCACAATCATTTATAAGTATACTCATTCTTTCATGTCTACCTCTATATGCACACAAGAAAATAATTTATTTTGTCTCACACTCATGCCTGAAAATATCTTTCTAGAGATAGATTATACCAAACTTCTTCACATTCTTTAACGTTTACCTCTATGCACACAGAAACAGTTGAGGTTGTAACTGAAGACAACTCAACCAACTGGAAATGAATCTCAAATCATTTCATTGCATAAGTAGACATAGTAAAATTGAAAAACATACATATCACAAGCGACAAAACAACAACAAAAATCTTAGCTTTTCATATTCTTTAAGCAAATCCTCAGCCACACCAGTAGTATCAACCAAAAACTAAAAACAAAAAACTAAACCAAAATAGCAAAACTAGAAATCAAAAGCACTTTTTGTTTTCCCTTTTGAACACTAAAACCTGACAAAGACCTTAAATTGTTTATCTTTTATCCTTCATAATGCCAAACCAGAACCCATAAAAACACTCATGTCCATAATCCTACAATTGTAAAACAAACAAAAAATCAAAAAGCTACCAGCAACAAATATATGCATATACATGCTCATAAAACACCTCACAAGCATTATGTATGCATATCAGGTATAGATTCTAACCTGTTTAAACAATAAATGGTTCCTCTTGAGTCGATCTTAGCTCAAAACTGCATAAAAAATCCCTGCTTTTATCAAATGAAACCAAACAAATAAATAAATAAAAAGGCAATAAATCCATTAAATCACTAAAAACAGAGGAAAAAATCATAACCCAGGAATCTTAACCTTGTATGAAATGGACCAGATCACCCGGAAGAGAGGGGGGGTGAGCCAAGCCAGACAGAGAGGACGGGGGGAGAGACAGGGAGTTTTTTGTTGAGTTTTCTCTTCCTCTTTAAGATTTTCTTTTTATTTTTATAATTTTGATGGTGTCCTACACAATAATCTCTCCTTGGTTTTAGAAAGGGTAAAGTATATTTAAGTCCCTAAGGTATCATAACTAATTCACTGTGATTTATATAGTTTTGAACTGTTCATTTTCAATCCCATATTATGACTAATTACTATATTTAAAAGAAAGAAATTAAAAATTTATTCGAAATGGGAATAGAGAGTAAAACATAAAAGGACACAAAGTTAATGACCTTGTCTCTTATTATATCTTAATAAATCTCTTTGGATTCCACTCTTATTACAATAACTATATTTATCTCTGCAAATATTTAATTTATATAGCATTTGTATCAATTCATTCATTGATTATATTATTACTCTCCCATTAAATTTTTCAAAACCTCAGCATGGTATTGAATTAAATAGCATTTAATTATGAAAGATTTTTTGAAGTTCTTGGATTTTTTTAAATAAATAATAATTTGAAATTAAAATCATATCAAAGACCCCATTAATTAAATAAAATATAATCCCATGTGGTGTGCCAAAATATATTCTTCTCAATTAAGTTCCTCCACATATAAAGTCAGGAAAGTTAAAATTGATATGAACTTATAAAATACTTAGATAGAAAAAAAAATGTATGTATGTATGCCTTTTATATCAAATAATTATCGGTAGTTACAGTATGAGCATTATAATTTTTTTAATATTTTAAAAATATGAAAATCATATAATAAATCGAAAAAGACAAAAAGAAGGTTTCAAATAAGGAGTCTTACAATAATTTTCTAATTTAGCCATCGATGATTCCGAATTCGTAGAAAAATTCCAAAGAAAGATAAATTATAACAAATATGGATTGACATGAAAGGATTATAGATATATAAGGACTACAATGTAATATTATACCCTTTCAATACCAGAAATAATAAATCAATAAAAATATTTCTCTTTCCGCCAGCCAACCGAGCCATCTTTATTGATGGGGTATACGTGTTGGAGTTCTACTGGATGCGCGTTACCTTTTTATATTTCCTTTCTTGTCCTCATGATGCTAACTAATTAACGGTTATTGCCATTTTTGAAACGAGACATGTTAACTTCACCTGCCAGTTGCCATGCAGGGCAAGAATGTCCTGACGTCCCACCTTGGATGCTCAGACGATAAATTCATATTCATATCGGGATTGGCCAATTAACGATAAAACTTTTTAATTAAAACTTACAATAATTAATTAACAGCGATTGTCAACCTGCTCATCCTTAGATTAGGTTTCAAGATTTACGTATTTTCTCTTATTTTTTGATAATATTTCCAAGTAATTAATAGGTTAGCCTGTAATTTATTAACCAGATCATAATTTAAGTTAACTTTTAATTCTTATTATTTTCAAAACAACATTATGTTTTGAAAAACAAAAACAAAAAATAGCATCATTTTAATTGAAAAACTTGGTGAATGTTTATGGAATATTAATTGATAGTTGCTAAAGATGGGATTCTTTTTCAATCTTTTTTTCTTTAATAACATATATGTAACCATAACAAGCTAGCATGATATATTCGATTGATGTTGATGTAATTATTATTTGAAGAAAATAATATTTTTATTTTTAAAAAATTTATTTTTGTCATCATATCAGTACTAAAAACAATTACAATTTTTTTTATTTAAAACAAATAAAAAAATATTTTCTTAAAAAAATAATTGGGAAGATAATCAGCTGGTTGATAGGCCATTATTGATTCATATCCCTTGAAAGAAGAAGAATTCCTGGTGGGTGCGGCGTGTCAATCCAAGCTTTCACCGTCCTCGGAAGAACAATCTTCGGCCCTACCACATGGATGAGGAATTCAATTAACAACCTTGAATTGATGTCAAAAAGCATGGCTACAAAAGAGACTTTTCAGCCCATTAAAAGCTGCTGTGAAACACTGCACATAATGCAGCAATGGTGGGAAAAACAAACAGACAAGACAGTAGCCCAGGCAAGAAGAAAAAACCAAAAAAATGCCCCCCCGATTTTTGGATCAGCACCTATTTCATCCTGCAACAATTTTTTGTATCCATCTTGATTCCTCAACTACAACTTCTGGTAGAGTTATGATAACATTCCTTACTGAACATTTTCCTTCTTTTTTTTAAAAAAAAAGTATGATTTGAATGGTATATATCCATGATAAAATGTGGATGAAAAGGGTGTCAAGATATAAAATATATTAATATATATTAATTTTTTACTGGGTTTTACTCGCTTTGAAAATTGGAGTTATTGAGTGAATTGGATGAACTCGGAGTTATATTTCTTAAGCAACCAGCCGGATCAAGGTAGATGAATCAATTTTTCGAGTTGACTTGTTGCCACAGCAAACCGTGCAAGTCAAGTTTATTAATTATGTATAAAACTGATATAAAATTTTTGTTGAGGCGATGTATATATCATCTCATCTAAAAGCTTTGAGCTATTAGATGATGATAACCCATAATATATTTTATATTATTCTCTAACACACCATTTTAAGTGAAAGTTATTTGGGCTTTAAATTTTTATACCGATCTACATTATCTTATGCTTTATTTTTATCAAATAGAATGAAGGTGACGAGATTCGAAACTCGTGATCGCTAAGTTAACAAAATTTTAATATCATATTAAAGAATCATCTTAACTAAAAATTTAAGTTATATGGTGAGAATTTTATTATTATTTAAGTTTATATAGTCAGGAACATTTTTAAGTTCGTCAAAAAGATGTTTGATTTGTAGAATAGACATTCAGTTAAGAGGAAAGCGACCCGCCACCGACTCATGGCTGTAATGATATGCTGGGAATCCCTAAAATGCAAGCAAGGCTATGCTGCTATAGGCTTTCTTTTCTATTTCAAAACCGTGGTTGGCATACCTGTCACGGTAGGAAACTAAACTTTTGCCGTCTTTCCTTTTGCTTTTGCCTCAAATTTGGTCTTTCTTTTGATTTTAAAATTACCGGTCATCATGTTCAGCTTGGTCTTTCCTTTCACGTTTTTCTTGAGCTCAGACGACAAGTCAAATTTGGGATTCTGTTTGGAAGGTTTTTATTTTATTTTAATTCTTTATGGCGGAATTCTTGAGAATTTTGATATGGAAACAAATTTGAGAATATGAACAACTCAAATTTGAGAATATGAACATCATCAAATTTGTTTGTGTTCTTTGTGGCTGCTGGCAATGCTCATTAAGGAGTTCTTCAAAAATGGCAATGGAGCAGCTTAGCAAGATTTGCTTGTTTCTTAGAATCATGATTCGGTCTTAACCCCTAACTTCATTTCAGCTCAAAATTACGGAAAGAACCAAGTTAAAAGACATGCTATACAAACAAGATCCTTTTCATTAATGTTGAGGATTGAATCTACCACAGCTAAGGTATCTTGTATCAAAAGATTACCTGCAGAAAAAGTTGGAGTTTTGAATCATAAAAATGTCTTAAAGTTAGATATAGTTGTAGTCGTTAAGGGTAAGAAAATTAATTGAATTATCCAAAATATTTATAGAAATTTACACGAAATTAACCTAATTAATTTGTTTTTTGAATTTGTTGGATAATTCTACTTGGTTTTTTTCTTAAAAAAAAAGAAAACACAGTTTTTTTTCGGTTTAATTTTTCTTGAAACATTGAGTAAGTTGGCAGTTCCAAGGCTCTGTTCTTCGTCCCTTCGCCTTCATCGGCATTTTCTGATCATGCATCTCCGCGGGACATATAGTGTGTGGCGCCATCACAGGGCGACGGTTGCTGAGGCTGGATTTGTACAGGTGAATATGGTGGCTACTTAACTGCTTATGATAGAAAAATGTTTTTTTTTTCACCAGCTAAACCCAGTTGAAATGTTTTGATATGAACATTATTTTCTCCAGTAGTTGTCTTCCAGAGTTACGAGAGCAAAGGATCTCCAAAGTTCGAAACAAGGAAAAGTTGAAGTTCTGCAACTTGTAATGATAGAATGACCATTCCTTGAATAATGTACACGAGGAGTGAACACAAAATCCAGAGAAAACTGCATACCAAACTTCCTACACAACACACAAAGGCAACATGAATTCCCTCACCTGAATATCTGTCAATTTGGTTTCCGACCAGCCACTGTTAACCCCATGCTCATGTAACCATTTGGTTACTACATCGGAATAGAAGAGAGAGATAATAAGGAGACGATGGGGAGATAATGAGGGTAAAGAGGACATGTCTCCTTGTCCTTACTGTTGAAGAGTATAAATTCACTCCAAGAACTATCCTGGAAACAGATAATTTCTGTCTATCTTTGAACTGAACAAGTTTTTGTCCCTTCTATTTTGGGATACTAAACAAACACAACCTATAGATGACGAGCGAGTTGGCGAGAATGAAAAGCAAATAAAGTCACGCTAATTAATCAAATAAAGCCATTTTTTTTTCAAAATTCAAAGAAACCTACTTATGCATCAAACTTTCAAGCAGTGCCCATCAATGAACAAACAATGTCCAAATAGCCAGCCTTGTCTCAATTGCAGCCATAACCTCATTAAGCATAGCCTCAATAGCTGCCATAACCTCATCATTTTGCATTATACTTCTCATCATTCTTAGCTAAAGCTGAACAAAGTGTGATGTTCCTCACTCGGGAACTTGCCAGCAGTACCACAATTTATGTCATTGTTCTGAGTCTAGGTATACAGAGCCAGGTATACCAATTTCAAATTGTGTTTCCTAGTATGAGCATGTATAAGATCCACAAACCCAAATTCAGGTTTCTGGACAAAAAAGGACTACATCATCTCTATGAGAAACTCGACAGCAATTACTGCAGTATTGTGTTTCTGAACCAAAAACAGCAAATCATATCTATAAATGTCCTGAATTTCCAGCGAGGCAGAAGCAACACTATAATGGCACAATTTAACTAAGATATATATATATATATATATAAAAAAAATAACTCTTGCAAAAACAATCTGGGGATGCAAAAAGGCAGCTTCATCAACATTCATCCTGGTCGAGTGATTTGGTCATTGTTTGTATCATGAACTAAGAACCCTATTCATTTTCCCTAATTTTCAGCAGAAAAATAAGATTCCACTATAAAATCAGATGGGAGTTCCATCCAAGACAGACCGGGAATGACGAGCTCAACTTTTACCAACCATACATGCCATGAAAAAAATCAAATCAAAACACTGTGAAAAAATCCATAACAGAAACATCACAATAATTATTGAAAACACATTCATTCATTGATGGAGTTTATTCATTATTGCATTAAAGTGAAAGATTATTCATAAATCAATATGCAATTACAAAAGTTGCAGCCTCAATTGATCAAATTCCCTCTTCTCAAAATCCAATAACTATCTATCCTCTCACCTCAAAACATCTATCCTCTCACCTCAAAACAATGCATGGATAGATCCGAGCAATATATAGATAGCTCCCAAGTAAATCCCTCACATTTCATATATATTCTTATCACTGTAAATAAGAGAACATCCGACCAAATACACTAAATTACCAAAAACAAGTATAAATCGTAGAATTGATCAAAAAATAAAAAATTCCGAAACATACCCATGATTTCACTTCTTCTCAACTCCGCCTTCCTCAACTTCACCAGCCTCGATCAACTTCTTATTCCTCTCAATCGCGGCCGCAACTTCTTGAGGCATGTACTTCTCATCATGCTTGGCCAAGACCTCAAACGCCTTAAAATAACACTCTCCACTCCTCGCCTTTCCCAGAAACATTCTTCAACCCAACTTCCTTCCTCACCTTATCATCCAATTCCTTCATAAACCCTTCAACAACAACAGAATGTCCTTCTCGAAACAAATCAGGCAACGAGCCTTCATACTTAACTAAAATATCAGTAATCAAATCAGTGACAACGAATTCCATTTCAGGACTTGTTAACGGATGAACTACGCTACCTTCGAGGACTAAACCACCTAATCGGAACTTGTTCTTTGATGGGTTGTTCTTGAATTTCTCAACTGCATCACTTGGTGTTACGTAAAAGACTAATTGATCTTGAAAATTGTTAAGCACTATAACGATGAAACCTGCTATGCAGCTGAAGGTTAAGGCGTAGGTCCAGAGACGACGGTTTTGAAGTTGGCGGGCTCGAGCTCCGATGTCAACTGGCTTGGGGCGGGTGGGGCTGTGGCGGCGGGAGGTGGAGAAGAAGCGAAGAGTGGAGAGAGAATGGAGATCCGAGAGGGAGGTACGGATTATGGGTTTTGATATGGTTGAGTTGTGGAAGAGAGCAGTGACTGTTGTGGTGGTTGTGGTGACGGGAATGCGGTGGAGGAGGTGGGAGCGGAGGCGGAGGATGGAGGAGAGGCGAGAAGACATTTTTATTTTTGGAAGGGGACCGTGTGTTTGTTTCTCGGGAAAGTGAGAGAGAAAGAGGGGAAATGGTTGCCTTTTCTATTATTTGAGGTTTTCAAAGGGGTTTATGGCTTAAAAGGGAAAAATCAAATGAAGCCAAGTCAACCACGTAGTGTTAATATTTACCCTTGAGGTAATCGTATTGTAATTAGTTTTATTTAAAAAAATATTTCTTTTTTATTTTTTATTTTTTATTAACTATAAAATATTTTTATTAGAATAAAATTTTTGATTTTTTTATTGAATAATTACTCTTTTTTCAAAGTTATAACTATTGATTAATCCTAGCCATTCGCAAATATAAGAGCATCTTTGTTTTTGGGTTTTGAACGCTAAGCTCTTAAAATTAAAATTTGGTTTTGGTTTTGGTTTTGCTTTTTTATTTTTTATTATTTTAATATGAAAATATTTTTTTTTCTGATTTTGGAGCATACACACATGATTTCTGATTTTGTTTAATTATAAAAACATATATATGAGAAATATAAATATAGTTCATTAAAAAATAAAAATATAAAATAAATTTGTACCTATGATAGTTTTGAAATAAATCCAAGACAATAATCAAACGTAATTACTTGCTCGCTTAAAAGTAAAATTTGCAATAAAAACTATATAATAAAAAAAATATAAATCAAAATTACCTAGTAATATTTCCATGAATAAAATATACCTTGATAATTCCTCTCATTACATGTCTCGAAGTCTAGAAACCACATCAGAAGCACAATACTCAAAAGCATGGTTGTTAAAATCACGATTTTAACACAGCACGAAAGGAGTTTCTGAAACTCGGATCGTAAGATCGTAAAATCGTACTTGAATTTTTCCATATAAAAATCATAAAATCACAGCTAAAATCGTATAAATAGAAAAATCATAAAATCATAAATAAAATATTTTCTAAATACAATATATCATAATTATGGCCTAGGTCAGAATGTAGAAATTTCAAATTAGAATAGCCTAGGATTTAGAGTATTTAAGGGTTGTGATTTGCCATGGTGGCAAGAGAGAGAGGAGCATGTGTTAATGCAAAAATTTTAAATTAGAATAGCCTGGGATCGTAAAATCAGACCGATCCGATCCAATTTTATGATTCTGTCCTATTTTACGATCCCGTATGATTTTACCGATTTTGACTAAAACCGATTTTTCTACCCAAGTTAACAAGGTTTCAATTTTACGAGTCAACTCACAATTTTAACAAGAAAGAAAAAATGACAAGGGTATACATGTAATTTCAATCTAACATTAATGGGACGACATTTTCTTTTTTTTAGCTCGATTTTGTTATATCTTACCATGTCATTTATTTTGTTTCTTAATAAATATCTTTCAAGTCAAAAGTTAAATAATTTGGCTTTTTTTTTTTAATTTTACAACTTTTTATTTATTCTATATTTTTTTTAAAAATCTAATCTTCTAATCATAATTATTAAACTCCACCCAACCAACTTGATAGATTATTTATAAAATTATAATTCAAAATTCAATTCAGATAACATTTTATTTATCCAGTTTTGATATCAATTATACAACATATCAGTTTTGGTGTCAATTATACAACTTCTTGGTAAGTTGATATTGATCTAATTGACCTAAATTAGTTCAATCTAAACATAATTAGGTTAAAATCAAAAACTTTTATAAGAAAATTAAACATCATTATTTTTAATAAAAATAATAAATATTGATTGACCCAATAACTCTGACCCAAAAACACAATTATTTGAGGTATTGTACTTCTAATCTTATTTAGTTTTCATTTAAATATCTAAACTTTCAATTTTTAACTTGAATATCCTTTTATTGCAAATTAAATTATATTAAATTGATAAAAGATGCAAAGGAACATTAGGCTACTATATTATGTGGCCGTTTGGCTCCGCGGTTCACACTGCGTTTGCGTGAACCGCGGAGCTGAAATTTATTTTCACCAAACGGGACCCCCAGCGTTTTGTCGTGGGTCCCATACTAAAATTGAGTTTCGTGCCACGGATGCAAAAGCTTCGAGAGATGCTTTGCATCCGCGGCACAAAATTGATCGCAAAAGTCGATCAATTGCAAAATTGACAATGTCACGGTTGGTCCCTCACCTCCCTCATCTCCCTCGCCTCTCTCCCGCACCCTCGCCTCTCACCTCACCTCCCTCGGCCCGTCCCGATACCCTCCCTCACCTCACCTCCCTCTCTCCCTTACGGACTCGACCGTCGCCCTCGTCTTCTCCCTCCCTCACGTCATCTCTCGTCTTCTCCCTTTTGATTCTGCGTTTAGGATCTTAGGGAGACATCTTCCAGTGCTTGATCTAAGCATTTCGGACATGAACCATGTATAGTAGAAATCCCTCTACCAAGCAAAGCACTGTTCTTTTGACTCGATCCCAAACCACTCTGCTTGGGACATTTTTCTGTCCGATCAAGACGAGAAGTTTTGGGGGGACAACAACTCTTGCGTGTCCTTCTAGGAAACAACATATTGCTACAAATTTACTCGATTCATCGGGGCTCAAGTTTCTAACTACATACGTGAGAGTGGTTTGTGTTCATAACCAAGCTTATTAGTCTCCTCATGAACCGGTTTAATACTTTGATGATAGATAAAACATGTTAACTCGGCTTTGATATATAAAAAAATTGTTTTAATTTTTTTTCTTAAAAATAAAATAATATATTTTGATTTTATAAAAAAAATGAAAATTTAACTGAGTTATAAATTAATCTGTTGGGCTAACTATTTTTTCTATTGATTTAATATGAAAATCAATCCAAATTTACATAAATTATTTCAAACATTTTGTTACTATAATTATTAATAAATATAAAAAAATATTCCAACAAAATATTTATATAAATGTATGTGTGTGTGTCTATACATGTGTATTTTTAATTAATTTAACAAGTTGACAGCAATTTGAAAAACATGGTAACCAAACACACAAAACTGCTTTTCATTAAACTCAACATCAACCACAGTTTTAACCAAACATAAATTTCAATTATGAACAGCAGCTAAAAGCGCTTTTCAGAAACCAGCTTTTTGTCAACCTCAACCACAACAGCTACAGCTAGCAACAGCTGTGCCAAACAGGCCCTATATTTCCTTCCACAGGTCTTTCCTCGTAATAATGTTTAGAGTAGTGTCTAAATTGCTTTTCATAGTTTAAGAATTGTTTGCTTGTTTGCCGAAAAGTATTTTTTTTTTTAGAAGCAGATTTCTAAAAGATAAATTATTTTTTGATGTTTGGTAAATTCATAGAAAACAACATGGAAAACATTTTCTAATATTTGACTATGTCATGGAAAATAAGTTGGAAAATAAGTTGAAAAATAATTTATTGATACATTTTCAAGTTTATAAAAAATAATGAGAAAATTATCCAAGAAATTGAAAAGTTAATTGAAAATGAAATTGAAAGTTAATTGAAAAAATATATTAAATTCATAAATTATATTAAGAAATAAATCACAAGCAAAATAATGAAGATCAAATCTGATAGATAAAAAGTTAAAAAATGATGAAATTAAAAAAATATACAATTTTAAAAATTATTTCAAATAAAATAAATAGCAATCAAAAGAATAAAGACTAAATTTCATAGATAAAAAAAGTTGAATTAAAAATATATAGCAATAAGAAGTTTAAGGACCAAATTTGATATAATCAACAAATAACATGATATTTGTATTTTTTTTCATAATTTTTCTGAAAAGTGTTTCCCATCCAAAAAAATACTTTCTTAGAAACAAAGTCAAATTTTCCTTTGAATGTAGCATGGTTTTTATTTACTAATTTTTCTAATGGTAAATAAACATAAAACAATTAATAAATGGGTCCATGAAATAAATAAGTCAAGTGAAAACTGCTCATCATTTATCAGAATTTTAATTTTAATTGTCTAAGATTTTTTTTTAGAAAGTGGTTTGAAATTCTTGAATGGCATACGAAAACTAAATATTTTTAAAATTAAATATTAAATAAACCATTTTCACTTGAATAATGTACAATTGTATACTTAATTGCAACTCCTCTTAATTCAAAATTAAAATTAAACTTATTTACTATGAAAATATATAAAAAGTTGTTTCCTATTTGTTACCTGCTTTTCCCAAAACTTTTAGAAAAACACTGTTATAAAATCCAATATGGACAATATTTGATTATAGTTTATAAATGAGAAAAAATAAATCTGGTTAATTTTATTTTTAATTTATTCAAAATATTAGAATAATATTTTTTTGTTTATTTTTTCATGTAATTTTTTGCCTACAATCCATGTTTAAAATTTTATTCATTTCGTCATCTTTTTTTAATCTCAATTTTAAGTAAACATTCAAATGGAATTGGTTTTTAATTAGAATTAAATTATATGTTAGTAACATTTAATTAAATCTTATTTAATTTTATTTAAATAAGATTTATTAAATTCATTTTTTTTTTTGGTAATGATCATGGCCTTACATCCTTCTAGATTAACCGAGAAATGGTAGACCCAATCAGGTCATAGTACAACAAAGTATAAACCCCTGTTAGTGGGTCAGTTATAACATCCGACCCTCTGTCTAGCAAATTTCTAGTTAACCCAAAATTAGCCAACTAATCGGCCATACAGTTGGCCTCCCTGTAAACATGTAATGTTTTCACTTTCCAATCCCTACCCAACAAATCTCTAATTTGCATAATAAGATTATAATTTCTATTTACTCTCATACTATTAATAATCTCAACTACCACCTTGGAATTTGACTCTAAAACCATTTTTCAAAACCCTTTATCCCCCCTGTAAGTTGTAACCCCACATATGTAGCCCATAATTCCGCAGTCATGGATGAACAAATACCAATATTTCTTGCAAACTCTTCTATCCACGATCCCATATGGTCTCCAATAACTCCACCAGCACCTATCATCCCCGGATTGCCCTTATTGCATCTATCTACGTTTAGCTTGATTCATTCCTCTACTGGGTATTTTCATCCTATGTGCTTAACCTCCGTTTCGCCCTTCATTCCACCATATCCACCTCTCTATAGCTTTTTACTATCTTCAACCATTCTTTTTATTGCAAGAATAGTTCCAAACCAATTACCCAAGTCCCCCTTAAATGTTTTACTACATCTCTCCTTCCAAATATACCATATAGTTATGCCAAAAACCAGATGTCAATCACCATATCGCATAGTTCTATTTTTTGGGGGGTTAAATTAGAAATCAACCAAACATACCAATTTTGATTAAAGAACAACTCTCTTCCCTCGAACTTGACGAAGACCTCCCATTTTTTTTGTGTTTTAGGGCAATCTCGTAAAGCATGAGTTAAGGTTTCCACTTCATTAACACAATGACAATAAACATCTATTATCTGACATTCTTCTTCTTCATCTCCTCTCATTGGTCATGATAGCATGATGTGCTACAACTCATAGAAACACTTTCATACATTCCATTCCTTTTCACTTCCAAATTTAATTTAAAAAATAAAAATAAAAATTTTTCAATTTTTTTTAAAATAATTTAAAACAGTACCTCAATGAAACAATACTTCCTTTTACTTTACTTGCTCCTTTCTCTCAAACCATCCCTTTCTTTCTCCTTTTCATATTCTTTTCCTCTAAGCACAATTATTCCTTCTGTGGAGGGGATATATATCAACTCTAAACAGTATTCGGGTCATTGTCACACAGAGAAAAGTAGCATCTCTTTAAATGGATTCTCAGGTCATGGTTGCTTTGGCTCTGTCTCTTGTGGGTGGATTAAGCACTTCTATAGGTAAGTTATATATAAAGTTTGCAACTTTTTGTGTTTTTCTATGATGGGTTGGTTCCAAAATTCTTGTTTTATTTGAAAATTTTTAAGATGCCAAGATTAAGAAATTTTCTTTTTTTGTGCTGACATGGTTGTTTACGTAGTCTTTTTTAGGTTCTTTTTGTTTTCACTGTGGACTTTGTTTTACTGTCATTTGTTTTATTTAATGGAAATATGATGTGGGGCTTATTTGGTTCATGGTTTTCCATGCATTTTTACTGTAATGTGGAAGATTCTGTTGTGTTATTTGGTTTAAATTGCAGTTTTTGTTATATTATACTCGGATTGAATTTGGTCCTGATTGTGGACTGGTTTCTTGAATCTGAATTGTAACAAGAAGAAGATTAAAATTTAGGGATGTTAATGTAGAAGCTGATTGAGAGTTTCTGGCCATGTATAAGCTGATTGAACTGATGAATGGAGGAATCCTTTTTTCGGTAAGATGACTGATCAGGAAAAGACAATGATATTTTTTGCATTTCAAGGAAAAGAAGTAAATCCATTAGCCTCAATTCTTAACGATTTCTGTTGAAGACTAGAAAGTTGCCTAATTTACTTAGTCCTGTGTTAGCAGCTCATGTGGAGAGAGGTAGTAACTGACAAGTTGATATGAGATGTGTTGAGGCAAACACTGTTTACATCTAATATAATTTAGGGAATTGTATCCAGTTCAAATGCAGCACAAGAGGGCGATTAGGAGTTAGGTTGACAGTGTAGAATGTGGTGATAAGAAAGATCAACTTACTTTTTCCTTTTATTGAATCACCGTCTCATTTTTTTTTATTGTTTTTCTTTCAGAAGG
This sequence comes from Salix suchowensis, assembly GCA_029030765.1. Classification (NCBI taxonomy): domain Eukaryota; kingdom Viridiplantae; phylum Streptophyta; class Magnoliopsida; order Malpighiales; family Salicaceae; genus Salix; species Salix suchowensis. Next base: position 1,039,405 of record CM054982.1, read on the forward strand.
CTGATGTACGCATATTTGTTGAATCCATAATTTTCCAAACACGAAAGGCCTATAAATGTTATCAATCCTCAGCACCCACTACACCTCCTAAGCCCTAACACTCATATTTTTCTATACTGTTAACATTTTGGTCTGGGTGAGAGCATCTCCATGGACACTTTCATGATGATTGTGCTTGGCATCTCTGTTTTGGGTGGCTTGAGTACTTCTCTAGGTTAGCTAATAACACTTGTCTACATGAATATGGCATGAAATCCAAATATTACTATCGACTAATCTTTTTACTCTTCTAGTTTTGATGTCCTGTTTACTTGCTGTAGTTGCTTTTTGATGCTCACTGACTTTGTGTATGGACAGCAGTTTTTGTTGTTTACTATGCTTAACACGTTTAACCTAACTATAAATCTTGGAATATTAAACAGGTGCACTCTTTGTAATCCTTTGTCAGACTCCCAATTTGAAGATGCTTGGGCTATTACAGGTGATTTTTGGAAGTTGAAGTCTCCATATGCAAAGAGTTTTTTTTGTTTTGCCCTCTTGATTGTTTCTTCTTCTCACAAGAAAAGAATGCCACCTTTTAGTGTTATATCTACCTTTGAAAGTATAGTGGCTAATTAATTTCCTGTATCTGCTTAATTCTGGTATATTAGTACATGCTTATGAGAGAATCCTGCGGCATGGAGTTACCATGAATGATTCAAATGCTGCATTAAACTACCGGGGAAAGTCTTTGCATTAATGCTTTCTAAGCTTCTCTATGCAGGGTTTTGCTGCAGGCCTGATGCTGAGCATATCATTCTTTGATCTTGCTCATAATGCTATCAATTCAATTGGGTTCTTAAGGGGCAACCTCTGGGTTGGCTATATCTTTCCTTTTCTTCATCAAAATTCAAATTTTACTGCTTGCTAGACATTATTTATTCATTTATACCTGTCATTATTTCCTATTTCTTGGTGGTACAGTTTTTTGGAGGTGTTGTATTCTTTGGTATCATTGCCAATTTTATCCCAGAGCCAACACTTACCTCAAGTTCAGACGTTAAAAGTAAAAAGGTTCTGGATGATACATTTTCCTAAAACTTAAATGTTTTTGTCACTTCAGCAATGACTGCTTTTCTATGCAGCTAGAATATTAGAAGGTAACCTGACAGTTTGGAACTTTGTTTGGTAACAGAAAAATGGTGACCAAGGGGGAAAGGACATAATGAAAAAGCATCGTCGCCAAGTTTTGTTCAGTGGAATTATCACTGCAATAGGTAAATCTTCTCTGGTCCTATTCTATCACTCTCTAACTTCAATTTTACTTGCTTGTGCTCCCCCTCCCTCAACTTAACTGGTAGAAATATCAGGGCCCCAAGAGCTGGAAACTGTAAATCTAGTACCTTTTAGTTGGAAAAGTTCATAATCCAGTCTGTTCAGATGGAATCTTGTCTTTCATGGATTGCAGGAATAAGCTTGCATAACTTTCCAGAGGGAATGGCAGTGTTCCTTGGATCAATGAAGGTAGCATTAACCTTATTTATATTCCTTTATAGTGATGGTATTCTTTTCAGCTAAAATATAAATGCATACATAGATTAAATTCTAATACTTGTGTGTCATTCTTAAAATACACCTATCTTGAATGAAATTCACCCATCAAGCTTCATCCTGAAAACAAACACGAAGTTTTTTTTTCTTAAAGTCTTACTATATGATTGCTGAACAAATTGGAGCCTTTTCAATTTAGCACCATGCATACTGATTAATTCTTAAAGAAAAAGACTTGTTTCTTTAATGATATTCTTACCTTCTTTGGTTTCATGGGCTTTATTTGCATGCCATTTTAATTGTGCTTGTCATAAATATTCCTGTGCTAAGAAGATTGTTTATTTGACTTTGGTATGATGAAGACAAGGAAAGGTGAACCATTTGTTACACTATTATTCACTGGAACCAAAACAAGGAGTTTAGTTCCATTTTTTTAAATCTTTTTATGAAAAAATACTGTCCACATTTGAAAGAATCAAATTCGTTGCTTCTTAGTATACCTGTTATGAGTTGCCGAATTACAATAACCAAGGATCTTTGGTTAAGATGTCGAAGTCTTTTTTCATAAAATGTTGCCTGCAGTCTCACTTCAATACTTGTTGGTTCCTGGAAGTAACCAATTTGGTACCACATGGTTTTAGAAATTAATCTTACTATGCACATTATTTCAATTAAATACAATTGTCAATTGGAAGCTAACAGTGATTGTTTTAATCTCGGGTCTTGAGACACAGAAGCTATTTTCTTATCCTTTGATAAGTCAATTCTGTAATCTTCTTTTATAATTCTTTTTTAGGGCCTCCGTGTTGGTCTTAATTTGGCTCTGGCAATTGCTTTGCACAACATTCCAGAGGTATGCTTTCTTAGATGCTTTAGAATGACCATTTTACATAAGCTATCAGTTCTTCAAAGAGGTTGCTTTCTTCCTGAATGAGAGTTGGTTCCCTTAAACTTTGAACATTCTTAGTGCCAATTATTTATGGATTTTAAGACAAAAAAATGAAAGGATTTGCTCTGCTGTCAGCATTAATGGGAATTAATTGTGTTTTTCTTGCCTATAGACATGATATGCAATCTATCTTATGATAAGATGTGTCTAAGCGTGGTGAATATGTTTGTTTCTCACTGTGGAAGCTCTATGATGTCATGGTTGAGAAGGTTATTTTTTGCAGTCGAACTGTTGTGCCTATTAATATCCAAATCCTTGTTTATCAAATTTTCCTGTATTGTTAATACCTTTTCCCATCTATAAATATAAAATATGTTGTTGTGGTTGGTTAACAAAGCTTTGTTACCATGTCAAAAAACTAGTTCAACCTAAAAGCTCAAGTTATTAAAGATATAATTTATATTATACTTCAGCAGTCCTAACTTCTTTACGTCTATTTCCACATGTTGTTGCCGTTGCACTACCTATTTATCTGTCCTAACTTTTTTATGTCTATTTCCATAGGGTGTGTATCTGTCCTAACTTTTTTATTTCTATTTCCACAGGGTGTTGCTGTTGCGCTTCCTATTTATTTTGCAACACAGAGGTAAAAAATTCCCCAGGCAGTGCTCTATTCAGCTTTCTAAAGCAGCAGTAAAAACCCCTTAAGAAAGAATTGGTCCGAAGCATGTTTTCTGTGGAAGTAGCCTGAAATGGTACTTTATTGGAAATAAGAATCAACAAATAGGGAGACGATTACTGGTGGTAGTGGTGGAGATAATTGCACTGCTAACAGTCTAGGATCTAGAGATAGAACTGTAGAGTGGCAGAGTAATGAATATAGAGGTTAGGAAACCGTGCTGGAGTTTGATAAAAAAAAAGAAAAGAAAAGAAAGCTTTGGATATCCCAGGCATTGCTGAAAATGGTCAAGGTAGCAATTTAATTCTTCTAGTTATGTCCTTGTGTTGTAGCAAAATTTAAAGGGAGTCAGAAATGGTGCTTTTTTATCGGGTAGCATTAGTGCCTACCATGGTAGCCTGAATCTATTCACTAACACTCTTGTTTGGCCTCCATGATCTTTCAGTTCATGAATAGACCAAGGATCTCAAATAAAGGAAAGCAAAAGGGATAGCCTGATTTTTGCACATATCATTTAATAGTATGGTATGACCCACTGCCCGAGGGGTCGGAGTGGCTAGATGTATAATAGCTACCCTTCTTTATGTGACCACAGTGTTCTTCTGATGCCTTTGGCCATATTTGTTTTTGCCGGTATGTCAGCAGAGTAGAATTGATTGAATTATACCCATAATATAGATTAACTAGTTAGTTTCTGTCCACATTTCAGCAAGTGGCAGGCATTCAAATTAGCTACACTTACTGGTTTGGCTGAGCCACTTGGTGTGGTGCTTGTTGGTATGTCAACTTCTTTTTATTGCTTATGTTGCCGAAAGCATGGGAAATCATTTAATTTCGACCAATAAGAATGCCCTTTTCCTTGACTGTAGCTTATCTATTCCCAAGCAGCTTAAGTCCTGATATTCTTGAGGGTTTGCTGGGATCAGGTATGCAGTACCATTTATTTCTCAGTTTCTCCAGATGTTTGGATTTGGAGAAGATTAATGTGCTACTTCAATCTCACCATAAATTTTTGTTACATTTGCAGTTGGTGGAGTGATGGCTTTCCTCACCTTGCATGAAATGCTGCCACTGGCATTTGATTATGCTGGTCAGAAACATGCTGTTAAGGCCGTATTCTTTGGTATGGCTTTCATGTCTGCAAGGTAATAGAACTTAAACCAAACATGATTCTGTTTCAAGATCTGAATTATTATTTTATCAGTTACAGGATCCGAATTATTTATTCTCACATGTATTGATGCTGGTCTGCAGCCTGTATCTTCTTGAAATCAGTCTACCTGATGAGATGAGCTTGTAGCCATCGATCAGCCAAATCAACCTGAATAACAATTTGTACATCCACAAACTAGAGCACGAGGTCGTCTTGCATAGTACCTGCGCAATCTCGCGTTGACATCTGATAATTCGATCTCAGCAGCAGGCCTAACAAGCAGCGTTATCCTTGTAATATAAGAGCAGTTGCCATCCTTAAACAATACCTCAAAATTGTACTAACCTTCGTACTTTAGATAGTGTAAAAATGTAAGTGGGCAAGGAGGGTCGACAAAGGGAGGGAAATTATGGATTGCATAATCTCCAATGAAGTTCATTTCATTATCTCAGAGTTGCTGCTCAATAAGCTTGTGTATCCTGCATGCTGCTTGCATGGAAAATAAGTGGTTTCTCGGCTGATTACATGCTGTTATTTTAGAAATTGATCTAAACGAAGAGCCTTATTTATCACAAACTGATACCAGCCCTTCCTTTCCCCAGCATTTTATAAGAATAGTCAGAACAAAGTTATCAAATACCATATAGACAGATCAACCATGAACTTAGCTGAATTGTTTTTGACCCAAGATGAGTATAAAAAAGAGTCAACATGGAATTGACCTTATCAGCTTAGCATATGAACCTAGTAACTGGTTAAAACTTGATTTAATTTTTTATTTGTTATCAGAACTTACTTTAACATTAAAAAATTAAATGTGATTAACATGAGTTAACCTGTTATAACATGTTCAGCTCATGGTAACCCATGAGCTGGATATCGTCACCAAGATTTAGACATTTAGACCCATCCTGGAGCACAACAGAAACAAAGGGAAAACAGAATAAAAGATAAGAAAGGAAGCAACCATGGATTTGGTGGGCATGGTCCCAAGTATTTGAGAAGAAGATAATGGTTTCTAGGAAATGTAAATCTTCAAACAAGCAATCATACAAACAAAGATCTCATCAAGAGATTCATGGGATTAGAGCTGTCTATTCTTGTCTGTCATCAAAAGAGAAAAAAGGTTGGCTTTTGATTGAATTGGCGAATTGAAGGAGGGGGGAATAGTACAAGGGCAGATAAAGAGACACACAACTTTACAGAAAAGGAGAGAAAAGAGCGTATCATCAACTAAAGGAGAAACAAAAGAGAAGATCAAGTTTCATTTATGGGGAAGAGGAACAACATATCCAATAGACATTCTGATTGAATTTATTCACTAAAAAGTATAACATAAACTATATGATCCAGAAAAAGCAGTCAGCAATAAGGATTCAGACTCATGATTTTGTGTCAATAATGATGAAACTGGACAAATTCAAGAGAAACAGGACCTGGGTTTGCTTTAGGAAGAGAATCACAACTCATGATAGATCATAGAATTGGCAAATGGACCCTCTGTGTTGCATGGTAAAGCAGGCTCATCCCAGTGGCTCCCATCTCTACTCAAAATATCTGAAGAATGTAGTGGTATATTGCCTTGGCCATTGATTTGTACTTGTTTAATTGAGATTAATCTTGAGTTTGAGATACATGCAAATGACTTTTCAATCAAGGAGACTTTGATACAATATGTTAAAGAATCACTTAATCTGAAAAGGGAAAAAAAGTATCATTGAAACATTTACATTTCATCAAGAGTAAGTTTCTTTATAATTAGTTCTTAAGCAAAATTCGAGTTTTAAATCATAATATACCTATATGGTTATAAACCCTAACTCGAACCATAACCTAATCTAAGGCTTGAATTGTAGATTGGTAGATCAATCCGAATTAATTTAAAATGGTATCATTTTAATAAATAAAAAACTGAGACGATATTATTTTAAAAAATAAAATAAAAATCAATCTAGATTTTGAATTAACTCGTCAAATCAATCAGGTCAACTTCCATATAGTGCGTGTTTATTTTTTATAGTTATACTTGTTTTTCATTTAACGTCCTAGTGTTAAAGAATTAAAAAATCTAAAAAAAATATTATTAAACACACATCAAACTTAATTAATATAAAGCCAAACCAAGAACATCTACCGTATCAAGTCGCATTGAATAGCATTTCTGATTGCTAATTCCATTAAGAAAAAGGGAACACATTTTTTGTTTTCTAAAAATAATTTTATAATCTTGTCTTATATTCTAATGCAAGTGATGTCACTGTGAGCTCACATGTATTGGTTTTAATATAAAGTGAATTATTAATTAAGTTTTAATGAATCCAAACAAAATTTGCTAGGCATTTACTCTCAAATTGCTTGGCAGAAATCATGATGTCAGGGCTGGCATCTCACTCCCACAACCTAACAGAGTGCCTGTCCAGCATGCAGCTAAGATTGCTCTTCAAGAATTTTCCTTTCTTGTTTCTGACTGAAAAAAAGATGAAGGAGAAGAAGACGGAATTCTCTCACACTTAGGGTTCATAAAAATGGTGAAACAAACTTCTTTTTTCAAGCTTTGTTCTAGATTCTCCAACAGCAGCGAGACCCAGTTGGAGAATCTCCATAAACACCAAAGAAAACACAGAGATTACTAAAGGACATTGCTAGAGGAAAGCATATGGCATGTGTGATCATGACTTTGAGAGAGAATAGAGAGAGAGAGAGTCAGTCCAAGAGATACTAATTATTATTATTATTATTATATCACAAGCTCTTTCTTAAACTCAACATATCCCACGTAAATTAGTTTTTGTTAATTTTTTTTAAAATACAAAAAAAATTATGTTTATTATTAAAATACTAAAAAGGAATCTCTTTTTTTGTGTGTGTAAATCATTAGTATGCGAATTTCAATCAGGGCTGACATTGAAAAGGTAAAAGATGCTTCTCATCTACGGTTATAATAAATGATCCCATAAAGTATCACCCAAATTCACATTGGGTCCTCAAAAAATAAATTCCAATTGAGTACCCCATTTATTAGTCACTACCCTTCACTAAATTGATTTTGACTTTAAAATCGTCCTGAATGTTATTTTATTTTTCATATACATCAATATTATTTTAATTTTTTTATAATTGGATACCTTTCTTGTGATGGGACCCGATTGAGTAACGTTGTTGTTTAGGAACTCAATTGTCAATTATATGATAGTTGGTATGGCAAAAAAGAATAGAAAAATACTTATTCATTCATCTATATATAGAATATTGTATCCATGAGATCACTCTTTAATTATTGGAAAATAAACACCCGTCAAAATTAATTTTAACAAATTAAGAAAGCGAAAAGAAAAAAAATGCAATTGCTTGGTCACTGGCTTAAAATTCATAGCTCTGCTCTTATTTTTTCTTATTCGACATATCAAATATTCTCAAACCAATTCATGTATTATTTGATTTCCCCCCCAACAAAATCTAAAGATTTCATCCACCATATTTATCCAGTGCATTAACAAAATGTTTTCTTAACATTGAATTCAAAATTTAAATTTAGAAAACTGAGAAGAAGAGGAAAACATACAGACCATGCATGTCTTGGCAAACTTTTATATTTTCTCTCCCGTAAGATCATAATTTCTCTGAAGTAAATTTTTTTAGCCATTTCCATCACGAAGAAATTAGGTGTTTAGCCACACATAGCCTTACACGCACGAGTTATTTGAGCACATTATTGTTAAAAAATGTTTTCAATTAGGTCCTTCATTGTGTAATAAATAAGTTTAGTTGCAATATATTTGTACTCTCATCTTCATCTTATTGTTTGGATGTGAGTAAACCTCATCCTTTAAAGAATATACTTTGTAGATTTATGTGAGTGAGTAAAATCTTGATTGTTTCAAGTTTTTATAAAAGATATATACCCTGATTTCGAATTTAAGATCTACTATTAAAAATCATAAATTTTTTATCATCGCGAAACATTCCAAAAAAAACCACTATATTCTTTGGTAAGTCCTTGCATATCAAACCCTTTTTTTCCTTTTTAAACATGGAAATACTTTTACCAAAGCTAACCTTTAGCTTTAATCCATGCCACCACGCAAAAGGACTTTGGTTGGTGAAATAGTACAAAATCTTGGACTTGTATCCATAACTCGGTAGTGATGCTTTGAAGGGAGTAATTTCAACCATCCTATCCACTTGGTAGCAATCCTATTTTGGTAACTATATATTCCCTGCGAAACTTCATTTTTCGGTAAGAGATTATTTTCCATAGATATACTAATTTCTTACACTATACAAATTCATATCCACTTCTCAAGATGATAACTACCCCTAGCTAGCTAATATCACGAGTCTTACTTATCCAATAAACATGATACGATGATAAAAAACTTACAATCTATATAACAAGTATCGAATTCAAGTCGGAACATGCAGACCAGGGTTACAAAATTCACCTTCCGAGAAGTGAAATTTCCTCATAAAAAATCACGAGTCTTACCAAAGTTGTTAAATCTAATTTCAAAATCCACTTCATGAAGATCCGACACATGGATAGAAAGAGTTAATGTTTATGTTGTTAATATATTTTAAAATAAAAAATATTTTCTTAAACATTACTTTGCATCTTGACATCAAATATACACTTAATCTAGATCAATCAAAAACTAAATCGTTTTATTTATACATAAATAAAAAGTTAAAATAACATTATTTTAAAAACTAGAAATAAAATTATACTAACTTTTGATTTTGATTAACCTGCAAGTCAAGAATTGATCTACCGGGTCGTCTGGATTTGACCATATAGGAGATTCAATTTAAATCAGATTTTATATTTGACACGGTAAACTAGACTGAATTTATTGTACTTTGACCTCAACCCACCACAGAAATCATGTAGAAATAAATCCCCAAAAGGATAATTGCCTCTTATTGCATATAGTGGTTGGAGAAGATCGTGAGGCGAGACTAATAAGTTCAATAAATTGATGATATTCACTTTTTACCTCGACTCACTGCAGAAATCTCCTTACAAATAAATAGCCAAAAAGACTTCAAGTTGCGTTCTTCTAGGATATAACGTCACTGTTTGGTAGTGTAATTATAGTTGTTTTTAAAAATGTTTTTGTTTAAAAATATATCAAAATAATATTTTTTTTTTTTTAAAAAATTATTTTTGATATTATCATATGGAAATTATCTATAAAAACAAAAATAAAAAAATTAATTTAAAATAAAAATAAAATATAAATTTTAAAAACGTAACGACGAAACACCGATAATTACCTCTTATTACATGTATTGGTCAGAGAAGATATAAATAAAGGGAAAAGGAAGTGGGGGCAGGTCTTGTTTACATAGAACTATGAAAGGATCCATCATTTGTCCATGGTTAGATGACAGCTTGGTGACTTCATTAGCATAAAAAACGATGGCTTGCGATGACAAGTCACTGAATAACAAAGAAAACAAGAAAAGAATCGCAGTTTTGTTCTTGGATTCATCACCACCTTTTTCTTTTCTTCTCCCTCTCCATCTCCTCTCTCTCTCTCTTCTGTAGAATCTCATAATTGCGAGTGTAAAACCTAAACTACTGAGAGAGAGAGAGAGAGATGGGAAATTTTGTGGAGCCAAGTACTGAAGAAACCCAGCAGTACGTGGACTCTGACTAGTAATGTAGCACGACAAGACATGTCGAGGAGCCCTTTGACTGCCTGCACACTTGTATATGTTTCTCTCAAGTCACGACAATTGCTTGCAAAGCTGCCAACAAGATCCATTTCCTTCTATTTATCATGCATCCAATCCACCCTTTGTAGCATCACCAGTCTCCTCCGGCATGATCTATCAGCAAAAAAACTGTACTACGTCGTATTTTATATCGCACTCTCTTTCTTTTGCTAATCATTTGGTTTGAGTTCTTATATGTTGTGTCTATCAGTGAGAACACGCCATCTCTACCACTAAACAATGGAGTTACACGCTCAAAACAGACAACTTTGTACAAATATTTAGATGCTTTTACAGGTTTGAAAGGCTTCTCTCGCTGCATTCCAGGGGTTCCCTACAACCTAAACCTTCAATGTCCATTTGTTAATTCGTTGGAGCTTCCGAAAGGAATTATCGACGACAAGAAATTGACAATACCACATGGAGGGAATCATGTATATATATTGTCTGTAAATAATTTTAAAAAGGGGTTCTGTTCATGTAGAAAAACAATATAAGAAACATAAATTAGTTTTGGTTTAGTTGGAGAAATGCCTTTTTTATTTATTTCCATTATTACGAGACAATAGTTCCATGATCCGAAGGCATTGGCATGCCAGACAAACATTGCTGTGCTATGATGGTAGCATTAACATACCAGACAAACATTGAATTGGCTATTCTCTTATCTTATAAGATATATAAAAGCCATTGACAAACATTGAATTAGCTTTAACTTTTATTTTTTAAATATTTTTGTAATGGATTTTGGATTCATGGATTTTTGGTGCAACCTCCCAACCAAAATAAATTCAAAAGCATCATATTGCCAAATTAATGAGCTCTTATTCTATATCTTAATTACACTATATATTTTAGTTATGTAGGTTATATTTCTCTCAATTGAGTTGGTTTTCTTAGATATAATTGGAATAAATGAAAAATTTAAAATACTTTGAAAGATCTTTTAGTTCACTGAAAAGAGAATTATTATTTTTTAATGTTGTATGCATGCTAAGTAGAGCATTTTTTGTACCTTTTCTTAATTTGGGTTTTTTTTTATTGAAGATGACTTTAATTTCTTCGGTTATAGAGCATTTTGTTAAATAAATTTAATTCAAACAAGATTAAATGGTGAGTTTTTATCTTTTACTTAATTATTGCGTGTTTATTACTGTTGTGATGCAAAATGATTTTTAAACAAAATTTTACTGATAAAAAAATATATTGAAACATATTAATGCATTAAAATCATAAAAAAAAATTATTGCTCAACCAAACAAAATACATAGAAAAAAAAGAAGAAATTACCTCAAGGTCATGCAACCGCTAATTATTCACGAATTAACTAATTAAACATGGCCAGGCATCATATGTATATATGGCAAGTTCAGCAGATGACTTCAACATTGATTTCCCCCCTAACATCTTGAATATTTGGCATGCATTATGTACCCAAAAAAAGTTAAAAAAAAATGCATGTTTTTTCCACCATCATCCATGTTTTGAAATGGGGATCTAGAGCCATATATCCTCTCAAGCTGGCACAACGCAAAAAATAAACTCTGTGATGCATATCAAATATTTACACACTTCAAAGGAAGATACCAAGAAACGGCCTTTTTCCTTCTCTAATATATATGAAGTTGTTCTACATAAATAACATTAATTCAGCCTAGCCCATGTACTTCACACACACACATAGAGAAAGAGGGGAGAGAGAGAGAGAGAGAGTTGCAGAAACTGGGTCTAACACTGATCAATGAGGAGTCTGCTAAACTAAGCAGCTACTAAAGTCGTAATTAAAGGGAGTGGCAGAAAAACATAGAGAGAAGAAGAAGAAAAAGAGAGGAAGAACATGGCGTTTAAAGTAACTCCAATGTTTAACAGGCTTCCTGCTGATCTAAAGAGCAATGGTTTGTGTGGTAAACACAGGAGGTATCAACTGAAAATTAACACGATCTTGTTTCCGACAGATATCAGCCTTCAGATTTGCTGAGTGGAATCATTGTCTTGCTCAATTTCAGAGGCTGGCTCATCATCCTCTTCAAAGAAATCAATGCCATTTGCTGAATGGCCATGCCCGAATGACTTGATGTGATCTTTGAGGGATCTTTTGTGCTTGAAATCAGATCCACAAGTGCAGTACCAAAGCTTGCCACAATTCTTCTCATGAGTTCTCCAGTCACCTCTCACAGCAAATGCCTTGCCACATTTTCTGCACATAAAGGGTTTGATTCCATGTTTTCTCTTGTAATGAGTTTGAAGAGTTCTAAAATCTTTGAGAGGCTTTGCTCGTGGATGATCAATGTTGTTTCTGCACCCCGGCGCACAGCAATAACAAGGGAGCCTCAGCATTGCCGTTGGCTGTGTACCTCTCAGAGATTCTGGCCCTTTCCTATACTGAGATCCATGCCCCCACATATGCATCTACACATTCAAGGTATATTTACATATGAAAAACAACAAAATGCAAAAAACTTGAACTTAAAATTTAAAAGAAACACTAATTCGCTAACACAGACTTGGCAACTTGACCATTTCAAAGTCCAGACAGACAAAAAGGAGAATCCAAATTTGAGCAGACTAGGAAAGATGCTACAAGCTTTGGACATATTTGCACCGAGTCAAAGTAAAAGTTATATACTATTCACTGGTATTCATAAGAAGAGCACCCCATAATTATCACTGCAAAAATTGAAGTGTTCTCATTAACCTGATCGTAGTTAGATTATCATAACCTCACATGGCCTTATGCTTAATTATATTTACCAGGGATTTTTTTTGCATGTATTATGCATGAAACTTTGGTTCAAAATCCAAATCAATTTATTGCTTTAAATTTCTCCCACACCAAGAACTAATCAATGTTATTAGACTAGTGTGCAAAAAGGAAGAAAAAGGGAATTCTTTGAGAGAACGCAAGGTACTCCCTGACCGTAATTTTGCCTAATTTAACTGAAGTTTCATTTTGAATGTTAGAAGCATTGAAAGAACAGGGGGTGGCTGAGAATAAATAAAATCTCATTATATTGAAGAATGGAACCAAAACCATGTTCTAGGCTTTTCATGTGCAAGCAGTAGTTTGGTCATGAGGGTACAGGTTTAGAAGATTTTCCTCTAGCTAGGGCAGTGATGAAGTATCATATGACCCCCTTGAAGAACTGTTTCTTTTCAGTCTTTACACACCTGTCAATGTGTGAAACACAAACTCCAAGGAACAAAAAGCATAATGCCTGAGTAGTTCAATCACATAAAGAGAGCTACTGATCTTATTCTCAGTTGGACCAGGTTGATTTATTCTTATTTTTAAAATCCCAAAGCACCAAATCATGCAAAAATGAGAGAAAGAAAGGGGGGGAAGGAGAGAGGAGAGGTGCTGATGAATAATTAAAGACTAAGAAACATAAATTAAAGAGTATAAAAGAGGAAAGATGTGTGTTAAAGTAGAGAAAAAAGAAAAAGGAAAACCCTAATAAGGTCCCATTTACTCTACTCTTCTCAAGAGTCTAATTTATAATAAAAGTGAATGGTTGAATCAAGCAAGAAAAAGAATTGGTTCTCTCTCTTTTCCTCCAAAATCAAAAGGAGAAACACAGAAAGGGATAGGAGAGGAAGGGAAAGGCAAGCTTTTTGAATTTATCATGGGTTCATTTGATGAAACATTACCTGCATGTTGTTGTATCTGTTGAAGGTCTTGAAGCAAAGTGGACATGAAAACTGAGTAGGACCAATCAGAATCTGAGAAGGTGTGGGGATCCAATACTGACCCTTGTTAAGAGTACTGCTTGTTTGATAACCAGAAGCAGCAGTCACTTCTTCCTTGTCTGATGAGATCTCAGATGAAGACAGCCTCGAGACCAAATCAGCAGAACAAGGACCAGGTAGCCCTAAATGTAGAGCCACAGTCACAGTTTCATCATCGCATAGGCTTTCTTCTCTTTCCTTGTTCCTGTCCACTTCCATGGCACTGCATGAGGACTCCTGCTGTTGTTCATGCCTTGATGGACTTGAACTAAGAAGCGGAAGAGCTTCTCTGAGAGGAGGAGAGGGAGGCGATGAGGGCTGAAAGAAGTGAATGAGAGAGCTGTTGTGGATAGTATCATTATCCGAGTACATATTGCATCCATAGGATGCATATAGTGATGGATTGGAAGAAGATGATGAGGCTGATAAATTGTGGTGGAGCTTGAAGTTATACCATCCATTGAAGTAATTGGAATAGGGATCAGCCATGATTGAAAAGTGGGAGGAGAAAACAGTTGCCTGGTAGATGGATAGGTTATTAGAGAGGTGAGAGAGAGAGAGAGAGAGTAAAACAAGAAATAAAGATGGCTAAAAGTTCTTATAACGTGGAGCCTGAACAAGATCACCAAATTAAAAGAAGTGAATGAGGGAAGGGATCAAAGAGAAATGAACAAGATCAAGTCGATAAAGCAAACCCAATATTGGAGTAAAAAAGGAGAGACAAGATATCACCTGTGATGAGGTGTGACTAAACAATAGAGAAATATGCTAAAGCAAGGCGAGAGAACTCAGTGAGTGAGTGAGTGAGTGTGGCGTGTAGGGACGGGGTGAGAAAGCGGAGAAGAAGAGAGTAATAGTACTACATAATCTAGGGCCTTCTAAGAACGTGTGTGAAAAGACTGTAAGAACATATTAATTAATGGCCATGATCAAGAACTAATTATACGTATGAATGTTTGTTAATGCGGTATAACATGATTTATTTAATATTTTCTTGATATATATATATGAAAATTAACCATCCAAAAATATATTTAAAACTTTTCTAAACAAGAAAGAAATATAACTTAACCACCATCCAATCAAGATCGTTAAAAAAATATTGAGGTTCTTGGGGTGTAGAATAGACCAAAAACATAGATAGAAATTAGGGTTTGAGGCTTGTCTCTCTTCATCATCCCAATCCTAGCTAGAATTAATTATACATGAATGTTTGCTTGGTAGGACATCCCCTTTTGTTTTATCTTCTTGCATTACTTTCCCCCCCTCTCTTTCTTGGGAAACAAACAGTTTCAAACCAGCCCAGCACTTGCTTTGGTGGGCGCGCTTATGTCGGCTTGGCTCAGTACCAGCTGAGAACCTGTCCCAACCAACCATACTGTTCAGTGTTTAAGCTCTTACATGCACTCCACGACAAGAGTCTCTCCATCTCTCGCCTTGCTCAAGCTAGTATATATATACTTCTCACTCACTTACCCGTATTTTGCCACGGTTAGAATTATATATTTTTGTTTATTATATAATTTTTTTATTATATTATAAATTTAAGTAAAATAATAAATGTATACAGAATTCTTGTGGAGTGAGAGTTTTTTTTTATTAAATATATAGATTTGAAATTAATATAAATTTATATATTTAACATGTTTCAATTAAATCACTAGCATAAAATTATCATTGTCATTAAAAAAGAAAAAAGATTTGGATACTTGAATTATCAAATCCACTGTATTATGAGTAGTTTATTTTATAATCTAATTTAAATTAAACACAAATAACCAAATGATAAAAATAACATAAAACACCAAAAAAGGAAGAAATATTTTTTTAATTGATCACCAATATAAATTAAAATTTCAAGACTGAACCAAATAAAAATAACGCCTTAACAAAAAATAAAACGAAATAGATTAAAAAAAAAAACATAGATGAATAGATACATAAAAAATAAATATTTTCCAAGAGGGACCGAAAAAACCAAAGGAGTTAATACTAAATAAAACATTAAAAGAATAAGGATCAAAATAAAAAATAAAATATGTAATTAATTCCAATTGAAGGACAAAACTATAGCAAGTCAAAACCTTGGGACCGGAAAAAATAAAGGTATTTTTTAAAAAACAATGCAGTATAATTGTTTAAAAAAATTAAAAGAATAAAGACCAAAATTAAAAGTACCATATATGACCGATTTCAATTGAAGGACAAAATTAAAACAAATCAAAACTTGTAGACCAAAAAAATTAGAGCAAAAAAAAACCCTTAAAATCAAATAATAAAGACTGAAATAAAATAATAACATATATAATGAATTTCAATTGAAGGGCACAATTGAAAACAATCACAATTTCCATTGAAGAAATCAAAAAAAAATCAGGGGACATAAATAAAACACCCAAAACATAAAGGATTGTCATATATTTTGCCACTGTAGGATAGGGAGATGGGATTGGGTGGTGGGGGGGGGGGGCTGTCCATCGACCCTAACCGCTATCACATGACACACACACCCATCGGGTGGAAGGGAACATGGTAACATATCCGGTGAAATGACAAACGTATATTTTTCACCACTGATAGACACCAAACTCGCCACATGAAAGGCACATGCACATGGAAACTGGCAACACGTCTGAATGACACACCTGCAGTAACCTCGATAAAAAAATATAGAATTACCTAACCATCCTTGGACCCATTGATAATTATGAAAAAAACTTGGAGTGAAAGTGCCACATCAAGCCTTCGGTTTTTTGTTACTAAGGGTGTTAAAGTAGTTTTACTGTGCAAAAAATATGAAAAACCTAAATAACCTCACCTCTAGCCTCTGCCCCACGTCCCACCCGAGGGCAAAGTTGTTATTTTATTGTTTAAGGCCAGACAAAAAATTAAAAATACCCATAGGTAGCCTTTATCTTCCTGAGAGCACCCAAGGATAAATCAGTAGTTTCACTGTATAAATAAAATAAAAAAGACCAGATCACTCCCAAATAATCTGCAAATGTCACATAAGTCTCCTGAAAAATATACAAAATATCACTGATACTGAGGGTTAAATTTTACATTTGAAGAGGTAAAATGATAATTTCATTGTTGAAATTCATAATGATTTGTATCAAGGTACACAATAAACCCGCAATGAATTTTATATATTTTTTTAATATGCATGCTAGCTCATCAGCCCCACAGAGTTAAACCTCACCTCACTGTCCATGTCATCCCGCTGCAAATATTACTGCCCCACGGTACAAGTTTCCATTGACCTAGCCAAGAGTATATACGAGTATGAGTCGCATATAATACAGTATAGTGCTAGCCAGTGGCAGAAAATAGGAAGCAAGATCCTTTTTTCTTTCTTACTTTTTCTCTTTTTGAAGTAGAAGTTCATGATATTGATATATTTTTCTTCGAAGAAAGAAAACAATGCTATGTATATCACATACTGCTCAAGAAAAAAATCAAATAATTTTGCGAAATAACAAGAGAGGAGCATCATTTTTGGCTATATGAAGTATGCACCCCCTCTACCAGCCTTTTCCTTGCAGGCACGTGGAAGTATATGTCATATATTGGAACTGAAATTTCAAACTGGAACATAAATACACACAGAAATCTAGCTCTTCTACATCGCTTTCCTTCTTTAAGTCAAATGACAGTGCCACCTTGGTCCTTGCTCCAAGTTCACATCCCATGTGAGTGTACGGTAAGAAAATTAAAAGATGTATTCATGCTCCCATGGTTACAAAATGAAAGAACTTAATGAACGAAAAAAGGTGGAAAAATCTCAAATAAGTTCTCAAAGTAGATAGGTGTTGCCTATCGACTCACTGAATTAACATAAGCTTTCCTTAATTAATCGGGATCGGTAATGTTTCAGTATATTCTCAGTATAGCCCCAGTCTTTATAATGGATTTTGTTCAAATTGCTCGTTAAGAAGATGGGTTTTGATCCTTAAATCAAGAAATCATTTTGAGTTCCTTCCATGGATCCAACCCTCCACTCCTCTAGCTTATAACCCCTCTGACCATCTATCGTAAGACTACTGAATGCCCCTAACAGTTCAGATATTCCATAGCCTAACTCAAACAATAAATCTCCTGCCGAATAAATACCTTCTCTTCCTCGGACCAGCCTAGCCGAGTCAGTCTCGATCAATTACGTTTGATCCTCTTTGATTCGGCGTCCAACTATTTGGGGGAAGTAAGAAAATTCTGAGGAATCAATTAAGACTCGGATTCTTATCTGCGATCTAACTGAGGTCAGGATTGCTGTTTGGAGCTCATTTGGGATCTTGTTTTTTAGGGGCAACGATAAATGTAAATTTTATACAGAAAACTTATTTGTGATATTCCATTTTCTTGTTCCTGGATCTTTGTTTCAGGACCACTTTGATTACTAGAACAAAAAGCTATGCTTTCACGGCACGAACGTTTTCTCTAATAACCAACAATAAAGTTAATATTTTGAGAATTTGAGCTGCTTGCAGGAAATTTTAGAGCATGGGAACCAGGGAGACAGATTGGAGAATTGGCATTCTTTTGACATCCTGCACCAAAAGAACATTTTACGTACCACCTAATTAGGCTTTAGGACTCAGCTTTATAAAGTCGATCACCTGCAATGGTAGAAAAATGTTGAATGACGAAGCTTCACAGAAAATAAACCTTCCATGTAGGCCCCAGTTTGGACTGTATAACAGTACTATCTTTAGCTCTTCTTACCTTTTCTTCTTAAAAGAGCTGCTGCTAGAATGTCGAAGATGCAGTTATCATTTGATTATTTTTTTCCTTATTTTAACGATCAAGATAGTTCGGTTCTTTTCATGGATTCTTCTCCCTTGTTTTACAAAGGAAAGAGCTCGTGTCAAAGAGACATGTCCCTTTTCTTTTCTTAGAAAATTCTTAAATAATTCACCCTTGTGTCTATATCAACTCTACAAATCAGCTCATCATAAATTAAAATCGCTATTTATTCATCAACTGAATTCAAGAAGTGACTAAATTGTAAGGAAATCATCCAATAGAGGAGAGATTATATTGTTTGCAAATGAGTTGAATGTAGAGATGATGAGTTTTATTCAGAAGATCATTCGTATTGTATCAACTTTCATCCAATTTAATCTGGGTTTCAACCTGAAATTAATGGATTCAAGATAGTAGTGATCAGTATCCAAGTTAATACACTGGAAAAATATTAGGTTTAATAACAATTACTATATATTATTTACATAGTTTACGTGCGGGTCTGTGTCGAAACATCCCTAGCTTGTCAGATCCCAGCAGCCACAAAATGCCTCACTTGATAATCATGGGACAGTCTTCAGAGAATCGATGACTAAGGGAAAGTTACACCCACATTGACCTTATTGTCTAAACACATATATATACTAACTATATACGATGTATATATATTTAGCAAACTCATAAGTTTCTCAGGTTCAAATTTCACTGCATCCATTTTGTTTGAATTCTAGGAAGACATAAAAAAGTAAGAGAAAGAGTTTGGCTCCACTCGCTTTGCAAAACTATACATTTTTATGTGGGAAAAGATTGAGAATCGATTTAGGGATTATTTCGTACATGTCAAATTTTATAATGACCTAATCGATTGACTAATTATTCAAGTTGAGGGTTTTTTTATTCCTGAAATATATATTTGAGAGAAAACAAATTAAGGGCTTGAAAGAGTAACATCAAGGTCCAATAAAATCAAAATGGTGGAATAATAGAACATTTTAGGGCTCGGCTTAGGTTGGGTTGAGTTGGGGAAGAACTTAATTATGTTGGTTGTTGCAAATCTAAAGTGGGTTTAATTAGGGGATGGATGAATTGAATGCTGGTTGAAATGAGAGAATTAGGGTTTGGATATTTCAAATCTTTGTGGACCTGTCAGGCTATCACACCCACCAAATTAAATAAACAAAAACAAAAGAGAAGCAACATCTTGGTCCAACAAATCCCCCTCATCTAATTCACCCCATTACCCTCTCCAGCAACCCGCACCAGCTGAAAACATTTATGCATTGTCATGTGATGAACTATGAAGAGCTTGTGTAAGCATTTCCTTCATCTTCTTCCATCAAAGAATTCTGTCGTGTCTCACATCAAAGCATTTCATTGCTAACATTATTTTATTTTTAATCACACAAGAAAAAGGCTCTTTTTAAAATTATAATAACTTTTATGGTATGCTGGATAATATCGATTGGATTAGACTAGACATGACATGATGAGATTGAACAAATAAGTGTCTTGTCTTTGGTAAACTTTGAATTGAATTGGACAATTTATTTTACTTTGTGTTTGCTACAAATAAGATGAGACTATATCAACCCATGTTCTAGACCCTTATTTGACTTGACCTGGTCAAAAACTTCAATCAACTAAGATTTCAAGAGAGAATTTTAGTGTAATTTATACAAAATTCTGGTATGTATTTATTAACCAAGCATTTTTAAATTTGTGACTATGAAAACACACCATATATTAAATCTGACCACAAAAACAAACAAACCGAGTCCAAGTAAGAAGAATCAACATCTAATCACCTCATCATCAAGCACTTAACTTGCTAATTAACGAAATTGATAATTAATTAACGGAGGTTAACATCTTAGATAGATCAATGCAGCACTGTATTAAAAAAAGAAAAAAAAAATGGAAGGTAATCGTGCTCACATACAATTAAACATCGGGGATTGGAGCAAGGAATGTAACCTTTCCGCCTTTGGAAATTATCAAAATCTTGCATAGTTTGGATGAATGCATGGAGAATATTAGCAGGAGACATTGAGTGCACCGATTCTTGTAACATGTACATGTGGGTAGAACTGTGTGCCCTAAAGCTTATACTAATTTTTAAATCTGAATATTATAAGTGTAATCCCTTATCTTAATACTAGAAATATTATTAGAATATGTGAGATATTACAAGTCTCTCCTCTCTGACCAGATTTTGTGCACCAATCCCTCGATGCTTTCCAAGACAACACGAGGGGATATTGTATGAGCTCCTCGAACATTCCTGTCTATGTCTTGTTGTGGCATTTTCAAGCATCTCCCTCTTTCTCCACAACCCTACCAAAATTTTGTCTGCGTATAATGTCAATTCCATTTTCTCGGGCTGCCATAATTTCAAGACATTGAATGTATAATATATGACGGTGCTTTGCATGGATTTCTCCATTCCAAGAAACAAAAGCTCTCCTTCATTTGCATTGCTCGTTTAAGTTTAACGAGCTGTGTTATTAAATCATGTTTGAGTACAGCTTAACCTAGTGATACGTTGATATGGGACTTGGTTCGGGTTGAGTTCAACTTATTAAATCCCAGCTTATTTTCCTTCAAATAGATAAATAATATTGTTTTAGCTTTTTAATATATATATATATCTTGAAATCATATCGGTTTTATTTTGGTGTTTTTATACTTGAAATATTTCCAAAATCAATCTCAAACAATTCTTGAATTATTTCATTGGATTCTTTTTAGACTATGATAGTTTAATCAAAGACCCAGAGATTCTATCAAGCCGAGGGCCGGTTCGGTTCCTTTAACACGGCTTAAAAGAGGGCACATTGCGAATTTCAAAATCGAAAGATGGTGGTGAGAAAAGATGATGATAGCTTGCTATTCGTCAAAGATCAGCAGTAATGTATTTCCAGGGGCAATCATTGATTCATAGCGTACTATTCAGCCATAGCCATGACGAGAGCTTTTAATGGACACTCTTTATTAATGGCCTGGCTTCCTTTGTCTCCATGCATGTTCTTCAATGGCAACATGGAGGAGGTACATTTCCTTTGTCTCTATGCATTTACATCCATATATTTATTTTTAAAAAATAATAACAATTACAGTCCCAAATATTCACCATATGGTGGTGTACAATGATTATGGTATGAAATTATTGAATTTTTTTCTGAAAAAACACGCACTAGTTTAATGTTTTCTTGACCTAATAAATCGGTTTAAAATATAATCTGAGTTGAGTGAAATGATAATGAAAAAAAATGTAGTTTCGCTCCTTCAATATCCATGAATTGAATTCGCACAAATATAATAATTTTGAGATAATAAAACATTTTTTTTACAAAATCGGAACCAATGGGACATTTTTATTTTATTTTTATTCTGTCAAACTGAAAAGACAATTTAACTGAGCTATATGGCTAGGCTTAGATTGCTAGAATGGCTACTTGGGAAAACGTATGGCAAAGGGCTGCATCACAAGTACTCAAATCATAAATTAGACAATTACGATTTTAAATAGTTTTGAAATAAAAAAATATATTCATTTTATTCATGTGATTTCGTCTCAAGAGACACTGTATAATAATTGATAGTTAAGACTTAAGAAGGTAAAGGTGCCATCCGAGCTCCTCTAGCTTGAAACATTTTTTAAAATTCATTCTCCAATAGAAAAGCATTAGATTTATGATCAAATTAATATTTTTTTATGATTTTAATGTATTGATATAACAAAAGATAAATAAAATGCATAAAAGACCCTAAAATCAACGACCAAAATTAAATCAATTGTCCTTAATTACTGAATAAATAAAACAATTAATATGGTGTGTGCCCCCGCTTAACTACTCTTGCTTTCCTCTTCAATTATTATTCCTAAGTGGAATAGCATTCATTTCTTCATGAAACACTATTTCAATGCTCCCTACATTAATTACACACCGTTTTTTCTGCTTTAACTAGTTTAAGAGCTATGGATTATATTGTTTTTTTTTATAGGAAATGGTACGAAGAGAATTAAATTGAAGTGGAATATGGGTGGTCGGGAACCACCTTTAGTAATTATAGATGGAATTATGAGTAAACAAAAAAGAAGAAGAATAGTTTATTATTTACATATTTTCTCTGTGGGGAATGTGAGAGACAATGACAAATCATAGCAACCAAAATTTAATAGAATTTAATTGCCAAGATTTGATAGCAACCATAGGGGCAATGCCTTTTCATCCTCTAATATTCATCCTATTTCATTATATTAAATTACTGCTGTTATTCAGAATATATAAATAGCAGTAAGATTTATTCTCAGAGTAATTTACACACCAATCAAAACTAATTTTCTTTATCTCAATGATCAACAAATCCTCAAGAAGCGTGGTGTGATGATAAAAAGCTTGTGATCTGCACATCAGGTCTCTAATTCAAGTCAGAGTATACATTTTTTTTAAAAAATCTAAAACAACCATGAATTTACTCACTCATCTAAATCCACAAAATATATTTTTCGAGATGAGATTTCATCGATTCAAAAAAGAAAAGTACTCATATATTGGTATGGTATATTTGTATGAATTTAATTTAATAAAATAGTAAATCATTTTATACTTTCTGTGCCAAAGAACATGGTCCAAAATCATGGCGCCTTGAAATCAACGCAAAGCCTGAATGGCCAGGGAAGGTCAAAGAATCTCTTCAAGGGGTTTTTTTTACCCAAGGAGGAGGTCTTGATTGCTTTAGGAGAGAGGCCTCCTGCAGAGTCAAAGGCCAATAGAAGAGTCACCCTGACAGAACTAGATGGGAGTGAAGTTTCCCCCTTTTTATTTTTTTTTCACGGAGTAAATAAAAAAAAATATTTTATTCATTTTTTTTTAACAAAAAACCTTTAAAAAACAATTCCAAATAGCCATTTAAGATCAATGGGATCGTCTCGAGCCTCACAGTGAGTGACCCTCATTTTAGTTAACAATTGAGAAGATTATGATCACTAACACTACAAACTTATTTTTGGATGGTAGACTTTGAAATTTGAACCTTACTATTCAATAGTTATAGCACACATTCTCGAAAAAATTCATGCTGCCTTAGTCTCATATAAATGTTTTTTTTATATTATTATTCTCATAGCAATTTCAATTTAGATTAAATATCCAAGTATAATTCTCATCCATTTTCACTTCTTTTCTTAATAATTCTTGAACAAGCATTTAACAATATAAATCTTGTACTTATAAAATCTTCTTGGTCAAGTTTAAAAAGAAATCAATGCGGAGGCAACGTGTTTTTTGCCCTTGGTTAGCCCAATAAATCATCTCATAACCCAATTTGATTTTAAAAATTATATTAAAATGATATCGAATTCACATCGGTTAACATGCCTAAGCTTTAGGACCCATATGATAAGAAATTTTATATTATTTAAAGAATAGCTACCAGCATACAGTGACTTTGTTTCCTTTCAAGGAATTGCTTGGTTTTCTTCATCTACAGAAAAAGTTTCCCTTGCTCATTGGTGACTGTTATTTATCCATTGAAAAGGGGAAACAGAACCACAAGCTTAAGCCATGCTTCAAAGCAAAAGAAGATGAACACTGAAAGGAAAACACATGGAGCTCGTCTATTCAATGTAAACCATGTCCCATTGTTGATGTGAAGGTGACCTCCCATGAGGAGAAATGAAACCTGACAGTTTTTTAATGCAAAGATCGATGGACTTGTGATGATGGAATTAGAGATGCATAGAGATAGAAACACAAACAATGAGCCTCAACAGCAAAGCAATAGAGTTGATTCCAAAAAAGTGCCAGGAAGCAAGCAGCCCTTCCTTAATTTCGGTGACCTACTCCAAAATGGAATCTCTTCGTGTGACTGTCATTAAATGCATACTCAAGCCGAAGAGGGCCTAATGGTGAGTCCACACGGATGCCGAAGCCATACCCATATCCACTTCCAGGCTTCAGCCTTGCCCCAGCAGGATCACCTGACCAAAAACAGAGGTATAGGTGAAATGTGCCTCATTTTATTAAAAAAAAACCCTCTTGTTCCAACCTTTTTTGCACAAATAACATATATATACAGACAGAACCACATAAAAATACCAGGCACTGTGGGTCCAGATCCAAGGTCTGTTCCATAGTCAGCAAATACAACTCCTTCCACTGGTCCCAGCTGCAAAGAAAAAACCAACGGACAATAACTAAAGCTTTCCCTTGACGTTTTGATTACGATGGCATTGGTGTCAGACATGCGCAGAATTCATAAAAGTACAAAACGAGGCCAGTACCAAAATGCCAGTGGTGCAGCATTAATAATAAAAAACCAAAAGAAAAGTTGTCTGCAGTGACCACCTACCACAGGGAAAGAAATTTCACCCGAGCCAACTGCATATGATCGACCAGAGCCCACAGCTCCTTCTTCATATCCTCTCACACTGTTTGTTCCACCAATGGCAAATGCTTCATGAGGAGAGAAATTACCCATCACATGACCACCAGACAAGCTGCAAAGGAAAAGCAAGGGAAACTTATCCAGCAGTTCCAGATTATTGCTTGAGCTTTGATATAAATAAGAATACAAGCAGGAGCCAATAAAAAAGACTGTATCCTATTGGCTACTATACATAAGAATTGTGGACTTTAGCATTCTGAATATTACACGGTAAATTACTATAGAGCTTTAAATAATTTTGTAATTCTGTTCACCATAAAAAAAAACATTTTTTTATCCAGACAGTAAATATTTTCGTAATTTTCAATAGTCAACAACTTCGTTCAAAGCTGCTTACCGCTTTGCAACAACTGTTTATCGTCTGAAAGTTTCCTCATATATACCGAATACTGGCACTTTTAAGCCACTTTACATACTTGCTCACAGGTAAAAAGTACAAAAAGAGAGAAAGACCATACCTCAGAAGACACAGAGCAGGACCAATTTCTATACCCTTTCTAGCACGGGTATTTACTCTGTTGAAAAACAGCCACTCGGGCCAAAGAGGTAGTCCTTGTTCCATGTTAAACACAAACTGCAAGGAACAAAAAAAAATGCTAATCCATAAAACAGTAAAAACCAAAACTGCAGACCTTTACGTTCTTTTTTCTTTTCTTTTCGTTTTTTAACAAGCATATTGTAATATAATGCCAGGATAAGAAATCCTGCTAAGTTAAAAATGACTAACCATTGAAGACCCATGGTCACCAGAACCTGTATATACACTTTCAAATTTAGCAAGCAGCATATCATCATGAAACTTGCCACTGCATGACACAGATGTAAACAGAAAAGGTAAATCAAAAGGCAAGTACATTCGCAACTGACAACCAATAAATCACTGGGAGTTAAAAATCAAAAGGCTTGATAGCATTTTCTACCAGAGATGGGTACCTTGCAGTGAGAGGGCTGCTATAATGGTCTTTGATCATAGGGTTTCCATTTACACCACGAGCACCAGCATGCTGTGATATTGGGAATCAATAAACAAAAATAGGTAATACAGCTTATGCCAAATTGTTATCTAACCAAGAGAATAAAACTTTCAAAATTACTACAAGGAACCAAAATAACATAAAGGCATTCTATCTGTTTCCCATGCAAGCCTGGTGAACCATAGATATATCTGAATTCCCAAAATTATTTTGAAGCTTGATTAAAGCCATTATATAATGAGCTTTCGTTATAGTTTGCCTCTGTACTATTATAAAATGTTTTATGGGGTTCCTCTACTGACATAATGTCATATTTTTTCCTGTATAACAAAGTTTTCATTTAATAAAAACGCTCCGCCTATTAACACCACTGGTACTTAATGGTTAACCAGTGAAATCATACATGGACCAAATACCATTTTTCAAACAAATTTTCAATGTGTTCAGATTTCATTTCATTGGTCAACCCCCTAAGTCCTAACCAGTTAACAGACAAGGGGTTAAGATTAAATAAAAATTGTGTTGTACAAGGACACAATTTGACATTATGTTGTTAAACAGACCCAATAAAACATTTTCTACCAGTAGATAAACAATGAGATGTTAACCTGGAAATGCCCATTATATAATGGAAATACACATTCAAAGATTCATGGACACGTAAAATATAAAATAATGAGAACAAGGTTGCTGATCTATGAATTTATGAAGACGATTATTCATGATGTCATTATTATCGAGGGAAAGGCTATGGAAAGCCAGATACAGGGTGTTCATTTACTCATTAATGCTGCCAAGTTTCAATAATTAAGTACCTGAAAAATAAGTCCAACTGTTCCACTCCACTTTGGCCTGAGTGGTCTACTAAATTCTATACCAGCTATAACTCTGCCAATCGTCAGGCTATCATTGCCAGGTTGGTTACCATGAACAAGATTCCCAGGGGTTCTTGAATTCTAGCGCAGGCAAAATCAGTTCACACAGCAATGAGAACTTTTACATTATCACCAAAAAGTAATTGCAATTAAAAGCAACATGATAAAATATTACCTGAACCATAACTGTTCTAGAAGTCCGTTTGTCGTCCCCTTCAATCCAGGGGTCTGTGTAGTTTATTCGAAAGATTGAGTCAATTTGCCCCCTCTCAAGGGAAATATTTAGTTTCTGGTTTCGTCCAAAAACATTCCTATGAGAATATGCAAAGCTGCAACAGAAATAAAGGCAAATGTGGGGTAAAACAACATTCCTCACAAGTTTCCACATAGAAACAAAGCCAGAAATTAAAGATCATCAAACATTTTTTTAGAGGAAAACTAAACTGTGCACTTCATGTAATCAGTAAAATTACCTTCCAATAAGTCCTGATAGAGGGCCACTTGTAATCCTAGAAATTGCAACATAATCAGTATATCATGTTTCCAGTCCACCAAAGATAAGATAATTTTACATGTAAACAAGGAGGAAAGACATGGGATCAAATGCTCTTTATGTTAATATCACTCACCCGCTCGAAATCCCACCACCAGCAGAAAATCCACCATTTGGACGTTCAACAACATTCATTATCAAATCAACTTTGCCAGTATCTAAACAAAGAGGGGGGAAAAAAAGTTTCAAGTTTGATGTTTGGGCATTCAATTATGCTAACATAAATGATTATTCTGAAAATATGTATAGCACTGAAAAGAAACTCAATGAGTAGCAAAAAACATAGAAAACATCAAAAGGTATCAATGATAGAACATTGAATCTTCGGCGTTATGCTTGATACGCCAGTTGATATCAAATCACACAAAAAACAAATTTATTCAAGAATATTCTCAAGTCGATTCTACCCATGGTTCTCTAAACATGGGCCCAATGTTACAGCAAAGATCCATGACATACACAAATGAGTGTGTGATGTGTGCATGCAAACAGACATATATGTGCATGTCTGAAAGCGAGTACTTATATGTTCAAAGATGTATATTTCAGCTAGCATTTTCAGAATATAATATTACAAAATATGCATCTCATCGTGACACCGGTTCCAATGGATAGCCTTCTTTTTTTTTACCTCCAGCAGGTTGGGGAATAAAGCTAACATCTTCCATGATTCCCATAGTTAGCACAGTATCCACATCTCTTTTCCCTTGAAGCATGCTGTATACCTACAAAGGAGCCATTTCACATTGGAAAGCATGTCAGTGAATATTTAAGTTAATTTTAATTTCCAGAATGACAATTTGAGTAAATAATCCTTTTAAAAAAACTGAGGAATTGATGTAAATTAGAGTTAAAGAGGAGTTAACGTTTTTTAACAACCACAGGAAAAACATAAATTAATGCTACAAATTAAAAAAAAATACTAAGACTTGAAATGCAGAAAATGCTTAAGCCCCCCTGTTTGCCAGAATTGATTGTTGTATAAATGATGTAATGAGGAAATATCCTTTGAAAGTACAAGGAAAAAAAAACAAATATGCCAGAGTTACCTGTCCCTTTTTGGTTGTAAGTTGCCTAAGTATCGTCTCAGGCTTTGTCTTCCCTTTGGTTGGTTCACCACTGGAGCATTAAAGCACATATTAGTCATGTGTCTCTGTCTCCACACCTGGGTGCTTGTGAAAGTGAATGAGATTGTGTAACAAATTGAAGAAAAGCTCTTACGTTTTTCTGTCAAGGAAGCGTATGGAAATGTCATTCACCTCCGCTTCTGCAACTTCTAACCTTATAATACCCCCAGAGAGTATCTCAGCATTTGAGACCTAAGAAAATGAAAAGAAAACTTACACTAGTGTAATAGTTGTGGTCATAAATCATGCAGAACCTGATATTTTAATCCCAGGTTAACATGATGAAATAATATCATGAAAGACAAAGCACAAACCATGCCAAAAAGACCACGCTCCATGTACCAGCCATTGATGGAACTTATCACTTCATCCAAATGCTTAATATTAACCACTTTTCCTGCACAGCTTGACACCAAAAATAAAATCAATGAAAGTCTCTTATTTAAACATTTTAAATTAGCATGACAACACCTGTAACCACATGCCTGGGTACCTAAAAAGCACCACAAAATAGAATTATACCATAACTGAAAAGACATGTCTATATTGTGGCATTCCATTAGTTTGAAACATAATACATTAGAGGAAAAAACACAGAAAACTAGAAGGGCAAAGCAATCAACAGAATAATGAGCATGAGAAGGGCAGGAATGAAGAGGTAAAAAAGGGCATCGCTATGAGAAATTATTACATAGACTTAGTCTACCGCATCAGTCATAGACAAGCTCATGTGAAATGCATACATTATTCAGTGGGGACTACATATTTTATCCCAAGTATCTTGTGTCACTGACAATGGATGATGACTATATAATAATTTCTCCATCTCTACATACAAGATATATCATTAACCTCTATGCTTATAATACCAAATACAACCTACCATATCCGCCACGAAAAGCATCCTGTAAAAACTTTGTTGGAAGAACACTAGCTCCTTCGCATACTAGCCCATGAAACTCCTGGTTTGGCTCTACCTTATGCCACAAGAAAGCAACATTAGCCATTAATCCAACCCATCATTGCATTACCATCTCCTCTTGTTTACAAACAAACTCACACGATGCTCAAATGCAAGCCACGATGCTCAAAGACATAAACTTTTTTTTAGCCCAACATCCCAATTATAACAGAGACTGAAGTTCCGTAATTTGGCGGGGTCCCACCTACCTGAAAAACCAGCCGAATGCCATCACGTGTGTCAACAGCAACGGGCATACAGGAGCAAAAGTACCCACTACTAATAACCCTATGCACATCTTCCTGAACTTCACGAACCGTAAGAGCTGAGTTAGCACGGCAAGCTTTTAACGCAGCTAGAGCCTCAGCTTCCAAATCCTTCCTCTCCAGTTCCTCCCCGTCTTTATTCCTCACCAACACTTCACTTATCAGCACTCGCTCCTCATCATACCGGCTCGGTCCATGAACCCCACTCGCCCCACCACTCTTCTGCTGGGCCACCACCGAGTCACTCTGAGTCGAATCACCGAGTTGATAATTACTCAGAGACAATGATGCGGAGCAGAGGATCGGCAGCGATTTAGGGCCCGACCCAGGGGAGGAGGGCCGAGTTAGGGAAGAGCGAGGCGGAGCAGAGGAGGGGTGAGTTGGGGAACCTAGCGCGGGTTAGGAGCGAGTGGAGGAAGGAGAGTTTGGTTTGGGCAAGTTGAGCGAAGAAAGGGAGAGAGGGTTTAGTCTGGTGGTGAAGGAAAGGTGGGATTTTGAGTGCAGAAGAAGTGAAGGTAACGTCATCGTTTCTTCTCATTGCGGAGAGAGATTTTGCGTGCGGATACGAATTGGTGAAGAAAAACGAAAAAGCAACCCTAAATAGAGAACATTAATTTGGGGATTTTTTTTCTGAAGAAGAGATGAAGATTGTACCCTAGAGAGGGGTGTCAGTCACTTGCAGCAGCAGCAGCAGGAGGCACTGATGATTTATTTTTGTCGAAATGATGGGTTGGAGGGTGTATCCGGTCGGTTTTTGTTTTTTTTTAAAAAAAAATTTTATTTTTTATCTGTAAAATAAATAAAATTTATAACTGTTTAACAAGGGTTTTTCATTTTTATCACAGCCTTCTAGAATAAAAATATTTGTTTATAATAAAAAAAAAAAGTTTAGCTATTGAAAAAGAGTGTTTTTTTATTCATATATATTGAAAGCATGTTTTAAATTTTAAAAAAAATAAGTTTTGTTTTTCAAGATTTTTATATAAATATTCTGTATAATTAATATAATTATACAGACATTTTGGCATTTTTCATATTTTCTTTTAATTAAATAGTCTGCTCTTTTATTTCTTTTTCTTCCCCTTCCCCAAAACAGCGTCATTTTAGGATTTTTGACCAAAGTTTAATTTGATTCTTCAACTTTTAATTCTTTTCAATTGTACTCATAATTGACTAAAGTAAAAAATAAGCTTAGTTGATTGATTAAAAAGTTTCTCTTTTTTTATATATATATTTGCAGCCTCTTAGAGGGTGTTCGGGAGTATGGTTGTGGTTGTTTTTGAAAGTGTTTTTTGTTTATAAATACATCAAAATGATATTTTTTTTTATTTTTTAAAAATTATTTTAATATCAGCATATCAAAATAATCTAAAAACATCAAAAAAAATTCATTTAAAATGGAAAAAAATTCAAAATTTAGCTAAACGACAGTTCAACAACTTGGCCAAACAAGCAGTAAGCCTATAGGAAAGTTTCAGGGTTTTGTTTTCTGTGGCTCTGAAGTTTCTGACAATGGAAACTTGGTTTATATTTGGTTTATATGATCCAAGTGGCTATTAGTGAAATGATCCAAGTGAGACTGTGGTTCATTTTCTGTTACTGAATTTGCTGAGAGCCATTGAAGAAAACATTAGGGATTTTGGAATTCAGGAATAAGTGTGTTGACATGGATAATTCAGGTTTGAGGGTTCCTTTTTCTGTCTGGTTCAAGTGGTGGTTTGATAGACCACGAGTCACCGATTCACAGACACCAGCAATCTCAGTTAGGGTCACCCCTCACTAGCGCACCAACATCAGATGAATGTAATGGGTTGTTTCTGATAATGACTACCAACCAATCGGGTTAATGGAAATGAAAGGTTCAACATTGAAAAGGATATTCGGTGAATTTCGGTGAAGGAAGAGCTGCTCGTCCGTTTAACGGTGCACATTGTGGCGAAGGGAGTGAAGATGATGACCTGAGTTTCATGGAAGATGGGAATGGTGAGAACTGTATTGGTGCTAAGGACGAAAAAGGGTCTCCAAGGCAGCGAATGAAATGGACAGATAATGTTGTTAGGGTTCTTATTGCAGTGGTTGATCGTGTGGGTGATGACAGTACATTTGATGGTATGGAAGGGCTTAAAGAGAAAATCTGGGGTTCTGCAGAGGAATGGCAAGTGGAAAACAGTGTCGATGCTAATGATTGGCAAGGGGGTGTCATGTTTTCGCCACAACAGCGCGAGGATAAGTTCGGTGATCTGAATAAGAGGATTCTATCATTTAAGCCCTGAAATTTGTATTTTTTATCGTTTTAGAAAAGTTTTGTTTTAGCCATAGCTTTTAATTTTTAAATTTAAATTGATTTCTGTCAATTCTGACTTTGCTCAAAATTTATATCATTTCAATTTCTGTATTTATCTCAAATTTGTTATTTTTGATAATTTTTATTAATTCGTGTCGTTTTTTTTATCCGACAAGAGCTAGGGCTAGGGTTTTTGCTTATTGATTTCGATCTACAAGATTGCTCATTACCTCTTCAGAGGTTGCCCAATCATATAATGAAGGTGATAATAATGCTGATGAGAGTGTGTGGGTCACTTGTGTGAAAGGAAAGTGGATGAAGAGCATCCCCATCTCTGTTCTCAATCAGGTAGGCAAAATAGCTTCGATGTCGGAATGACGGCAACTTTTGAAGACCCTAATGTATCACCATGGGAGAGAAAGGAGTGGATTAAGAAGAAGCAGAGGTTGCAACTCCTAGAGCAAAGGGTCTACATCAAGGCTCAAGCTTTTGAGCTCGAGAAACAACAGTTCAAGTGGTCGAGATACTGCAGCAAGAAAGATAAGGAGTTTGAGAGATCGAGGCTGCTGAATGAGAGGACGACACTGGAGATCAGGCAGAGCGCATTGCAACTGAAGCAGAAGCAACTGGAAATGGATAAGATTTTCGAGTTCAAGTCAGTTGTGATTTTTTGTTTGTAAAAAGTCTAGGATACACGTGTTTAATTTTATTTGCTCATTTAGACTTACAAAATATATTTTTTTGAAATGAAGTTTTTTGCATTAAAAAAACTGGAAATGGGTTTGAGGAGTTCATAACAGCATGTTTTTGAGCTGAATGTTCTAACACTATAAACATAGTAATTCAATGAACATGATGATCATCATGAGAGAATCTCAATCCAGAGTAATGACGGGCAGGGATCATCATGAGAAAATGCTACCCTTAGTTTTATAGTTCAAGGGCAACATTTTTTTTTTTGTCAGTACACGAAAAAGGAAGCTGCCGAGGGATGCAGATTGCAAGGCGTTTGGAGCAGGGGCCAAAATTTCAGGTAAAAAATGTTATTCTTCTGCTTAGGGCGGCTCAAACCAAGCCACATTCTCTGAGAATTCTCCGGTCTACTATATCCAGCGGTCCTATATTTAATAGCAACTTATCATATTAATTCTTGTGAAAAGTCCTTCCAAATATTAATTCTTGTTGAATGGTTGATTGCTCTCAGAGCATGCAAAATCTCATTTTGACATTCTTTCTTCTAGAAAATGAGGGGAAATAAAAGAAATAATTGTTATCTTTATTTCATAACCGTGTTTACACACAAACAAACAAATACAAGATTAGTATCCTGAAACAAATATCGGTATCCTAAAACAAAAAATTAGATGTTTGACACTGAGTTTTTGAAAAAAAAATGAATTTTTTTAATTTTAGATGAATTTTTTTAGTGTTTTTTTAATTATTTTAATATGTTATTTTAAAAATATTTTTTTAAAAATAAAAAATATCATTTTAATATATTTTGAACGAAAAACACTTTTAAAAACTGCATTCCCAAACAGAAATGTTATGACATAAACAAGAGTGGTAGAAATGTATTTGCTTGGAGGAATGAAGATATTTTAGAATGAATGACTTTTCAAAAAGTTAAATAATTCATAGTCAAATACCATATTTTCTTCATTTTTCAACATGAGACCTTCCAAGATGCATCTCTCTTCACCTACTAATATTCAATACTCTTTACCTTGAGCAAGTCAACGCTATTTTTTTTTCCAACCACTATTAATTTTGAACAATTTGATTATGTTAATTTAACAAGAAATTGTGCATGTGATTAACATGGTTAAATACGATAACCTCACCAAACTCAGACAAGTCTTACCGGGTTAATATATATATGATTATTTTAATTGTATATGATACAATTTCATCAAAAAAAATAAAATGAAATTATTCTGAGTTGACCAGCCAAGTTTGATTGCTATGATTGCATGCACCCTCGTTCACCTTTTCTCCTCTCCCTCCATCCATGTATAAATTTTCATACTGCGCATCTCGTCTCCCACTTTGCCGTTCCATAAGAACCTGAAGAAGACGACTCCTTTATCTCTTCACCACCAAAAAGAAGGTATTAACTTTATCTCTTTCTTCCACTAAAGTTACCTCCTTAATTTCCTTTCATTTCGTTCTCCACATGAATCGGTTCGTATGTAACTGTCATGTTTTTTTTCAGTTTAGTTCCTCGTCTCTGGTTCCTTGTATTTCGGACTTGTCTATGTCTTGCCTGACTTGCATTGACACCATCATGTTTATATAAAACCAACTGCTCTAACAACGTTTGCGTGTCACTTGATTTGGAATGGACAGTTCGATTGATTAGAATATGACTCTATTGCTGATTCTGTTTTTTATTTGATTTTGATCTTAAAACATGATTTTGACTGCTATGCAAGTGGCATGCCCTGAATCCTGCATTACAGCGATCCACGCATTCGAGGCTATTGCGGGGAGTCGCGTTACAAACTGTAGATTCAATACGGAAAATTTACTTGTGATATTCCGTTTCCTTGTTCCTAGATCTTTGCTTCAAGACCACTTCGATTACTAGAATCAAAGTTGTGTTTCACAGCACGAAAGTCTTAACAAATTGTAGCAAGTTGTATTGAGAGAAATAATTATCTCGTTAATTAATTGCGTTACTTACTCAATTTGGAACAGGGGTTAATTATTTGTGTAAGGAAATGGCTGATAGGCAGCAACCGTCTGTCATGCAAAAGATGGCCAGCCAGGTCCATCTCAGCTCTACCTTTTCCCAAGGTTTTCCTGCTCCACACCAAAGGCAGTTTGCATATGGAAACTATTCCATTGCAGGATTCCAGTACGCCTTGACAAGGCCATGCCAGTCTATCCCTGACATGTCATTGGTTGCATCATCTACCGAGCCGGTATTTGTCCAAGCCCCGTCTGAGAAAGGCTTGGCTGGGTTTGCTGTAGATTTTCTTATGGGTGGCGTTTCTGCTGCCGTGTCAAAAACTGCTACGGCTCCCATTGAGCGTGTGAAGCTCTTGATCCAAAACCAGGATGAGATGATCAAGGCTGGTCGTCTCTCTGAACCATACAAGGGAATTGGAGAGTGTTTCGGCCGGACAATAAAAGATGAGGGGATGATGTCTCTGTGGAGAGGGAACAATGCTAATGTCATCCGTTACTTCCCCACTCAGGTTTCTTTCACCCCGGAACTTTTCTGACCTACTTGGGTTTTGTATTTTTTGCTTATCTAGTTATTCCATGAACTCTCCTTCAGGCCCTGAACTTTGCATTCAAAGATTACTTTAAGAGTCTTTTCAACTTCAAGAAGGACCGCGATGGCTACTGGAAGTGGTTCGCAGGAAATTTAGCATCTGGTGCTACTGCCGGTGCCTCATCGCTGCTCTTTGTTTATTCCTTGGACTATGCTCGAACACGCCTTACAAATGATGCCAAGGCTGGAAAACAGGGAGGGGAGAAGCAATTCAATGGTCTGGTTGATGTCTACAGGAAGACACTGAAATCAGATGGCATTGCTGGGCTCTATCGTGGATTTAACATTTCTTGTGTTGGTATTATCGTGTACCGCGGTCTGTATTTTGGAATGTATGATTCTCTGAAGCCAGTAGTCCTGACTGGAAAGATGCAGGTTGGTAGATTCTACCATAAATCATTTAACAGCTACAATTTCATTTGTTGAGGTGAAAATTCTCATGTTGTTTCGCTCATCCTATGATCGATCACAGGATAGTTTCTTTGCTAGCTTTTTTCTTGGCTGGGTCATCACCAATGGTGCTGGTTTAGCATCCTATCCGATTGACACTGTCCGTAGAAGAATGATGATGACATCTGGTGAAGCTGTCAAGTACAAGAGCTCCCTCGATGCATTCTCTCAGATCCTGAAGAACGAGGGTGCTAAATCCCTCTTCAAGGGTGCTGGTGCGAACATCCTCCGCGCCGTTGCTGGTGCTGGTGTGCTTGCCGGGTATGACAAGCTTCAGGTGGTGTTCTTGGGAAAGAAGTACGGTTCCGGCGGGGCCTAATTAATTCTCATTACCCCATGCAATCATCATTGATGGTGATGAAAGATTTGGAGTTCCATTCCAGAATTTATCCTGGATAAATCTTTAGACCCATTTAGATTAAGTTTTTTCAGTTTCAGGGTTTCCATTCCTGTAGTCCTGTCTTTTTGGAATGGTTGCGATTGCACTCACTACATTGTTTTTGAACACATCGAAATTATAAATTATCCTTCAAGTTTTATCATTCTGGATTCTTTACAGTAAATTGCATAAGTTATACTTTTTTTGCGATTCAGGCTTCTATGTTTTTATGATGTTTTCCCACTCTGAAACACACCTGAGGAAGCAACGGGGTCTGAAAATGAAGACAAAACAGATGGATTTTTCGATTGATGGAAAAGAGGCATGCTTTTCATGCTCTCGAGGATTTTTCTTGCATCTTTATTGCTCTCAAGCATCAACTCCAACGTACTTGAGAGTCACATGGTTCCATTAACTGGTAATGAATTGCAAGAAAATCCAAAATCATGAACATAAGATGAACTCGTCCCTTTTGAAGTCGGTTTTCATTACAAGTTTGATTGAAGATACGACATTCTTGAAAACCATGGACATTCTCTAGGAAACTTCGACGAAAAAGAAAGGAGTGAGTGTACCCAGGCCCAAACACCAAAAGCCTATCCATGGCTCCTAAATCATCCCACACTTCGACGGTTTTCGAGAAGGGACTCCAAAATAAAAGTAGGAGTTCAAGGGAAATATAGTGTCTCTACCCAATCCTAACTTAAAATATGCTAGGCCCATCCTCGCAAAAATATGCTAAAAAAGAAAGAACTGGCTAGTTAAAACATACTTATAAAACTTGGGTTTCGTCCAACACTTGAAATGGTTTCGAGTTGGTGGGTTTGTATCGGTATTCATTGACTTGGATTCACCGGTTAAAACAACAGTCATGGATTGCTTGATGATGATTTTGCTCTGGGACCAATATGGCTGTGCTGAACCCACCAGGGAGTGCTAAAAAGAAATTCTTTAGAAAGAGCTATGGGTAGGATGCAAGAAATGATAAACAAGGGCAAAAAAGAAGAAGAAGAAGAAGAGGGTGGGGGGATCCAATGCTGGGTCTTGATATTAAAAGCAGGGATACCCTAAAACAGAATTCAACTTTTGACGAGTGTGGAGACAAAAGGAAAGAGGGAATATGTTTACAATGATTCGTCCTTGCTTGCACGCTAGGTTTTGTTCATTCACATTCATGCTCTGTTTCTTTGTCACCTCTCTGTTTCTCCCACATGCCTGACAGCCTTTTGGGCTCTTTCATCAGGCCACGGCACCGGCCATTGGTGTAGCCTTCAATCATCATGAACTTGAACTACTGGCACGCAAAACCATCTGTTCCTGTACTGCCTGGCTGACTTGTAGCCATAGCTGTAATAGTTAACCCAGCTTGACAGGTTAATTCGGTGATTCTCTGATCTAGAATTTAGCTCAAGCCAAGTCATTTAATTGCCAAGATTATCTATTTCTAATATCAAGACGATGAACATAAAGTGAAGTTTCTTGCCTTTTCCTTTTTCACTTCTCCGCACCTTCTTGATTGCCCTTTTGCTTCAGTGATTTTGTCTCTTACCTGTTTTCCTTTCAACCACACATACGTAATGTCAAAATGCACTTTTCCTTTGTTTGAACCATTCACCTATCAAGTTGGTTCAGGGCAACCATTCTCATTTACTCCTCAAAAATTTCTCCACCTAACTACTTTTGTTAATAGAAAAATCATACTTTCAGGTGGATGAACAAATGAGAGAAAGGGTGGAAAGTGC
Organism: Salix suchowensis; assembly: GCA_029030765.1. Lineage (NCBI taxonomy): Eukaryota > Viridiplantae > Streptophyta > Magnoliopsida > Malpighiales > Salicaceae > Salix > Salix suchowensis. The sequence continues at coordinate 1,077,187 of CM054982.1, forward strand.
GAGTAAAAACCCCATTCAAGTTTCCCCCATGTTGTTGTGGATCTAACCACTCTCTATCCACACTCTTGACAAGATATTCTCTACAGTTTCTGGATAATTTCTCACCAACCTTAATCAATAAGCATGGATTCTCTCAAGCACATGAAAGTTCTTCCATGGGGTCCATGGCAGAACATATTGTAGACCCCCCATCGAGGAAACTCCAAACTTAACTTCATGATTTGGTCCTTTCCATGTCATCGAAGTCTCAACTGCCCTGCCTTGAGAAAGCTTTGAACACAACTGGCCCCATTGCATAATTTTGTTTAGCAGAAGATCGATATATCATTACAGTTAGGGCAAATTATGAATGTGTGTTTCGGAGAATGATTCCTAAACCAACCAACCTTAACTGACACCAGCTTCCTCTCGAGAGAATCAGATGGTCCGGTGATCTTCCTTCAACCATTTATCACATGGGGTCTGTTTTCTAAAACACGGGCTAACCACTCAGCGCCACCCCAAATCATGTCCCGACAAATATTGGGTCCATTGGCTTGCATCTGCGGTCAATTCCTGGCAAGTGGTAGGATTTTTAGGTCTAACAATTCCAATTTGGAATTAAAGTCTTTATGGTATGGTGGTGGATAAACCTAAGGAGGAAAATCTTTTCTCTTAGTGTCTGTGTTTTTTTAGTGTAGTTGTGAATGTTTTTAAAATATTTTTTATTTATAAATATATTAAAATAATATTTTTTATTTTTGTAAATTATTTTTAACATCAGCACATTAAAATTATCTAAAAACAACAACAATAAAAAAAAGACTATAACTAATATCATATGTTTCAGGTGCTGGCTCATACAATATGATTTGTTTATTTTTTCGTGATTATCATTTTAGTTTGAATCTAAAGAAAAGGTTGTAGAATAGTATTTTTTTTACTAATATTTTAATTTAAACTGCTTGATTTTATGGACATAAATGAAAATCTTGATACAACAAGACTAATCACTCTTTAAATTAGGTTAAACAATAATATATAATCGCACCTCTTTAATTTCCCATATCTAATTAAAGGAATTGATCAAAGAGGTGATGGTAAAGGTAAGCAAATGGTAATGGTGACGCAAGAGGATGTTTGGAATTTAAAGTACCTTTTTTTTAATTATTGTTATTTTCAATTTAATTTATATAAGAAATCTTTTCATGATGATTTTATTTTCTTTCTATTTAATTTAGGAATTTACATGTTGAGATTGATAATTCTAATTCTTCTAATTTTTTTTTAGGAATTTTGTAACTATCCCTTTATTTTAAGGTTTCCTGATTTATTTAGGTTTATTTTTAGATTTTTTGAATGAGTTGTACATGTTAATAAATCATCTCATATAAAAGTTTAAGTTTTTAGATAATGCTCCATAATATAATTTATATTATTCTCCAATACACCTCCTTTCAGATTGAAGGTTTTTAGACTTGAAACGTGCGCAGACCCACACTACCTTGTATTTTAGATTTTCATCAATGAAATGAGGGTGGTAAGATTTGAATTTGTGATCGCTAAATAAAAAAGTTCTAATATCATATTAAGAAATTATCTCATTTAAAAATTTAAGTTTTTAGATTAAATCTCATAATATAATTTTTATTATTGTCTAATAGTATTCATCTCAAAAAGAAAGAGCATTATAGAGTTTTCTTTAATTTGCAGGTGAAGTGAAAGCATTAATGTTGATTTTAGATTTTTTTTATTTAGTTTAGAAAATCAAATATTGATTTTATTTCTAAAGTCTTTATTATTTTTCTTTTCTTGTTGGATATAGTTATTTTTTTATCTTAAAAAAACATAAAATAATGCAGTTCTCTTCTAGGATAAAACTATGAATTAGGGTTAAACCTATTTCTTTTCTGTCATTAATCTGTTTTGTAGTTGCTAATGTACTATGGCTTCGCGTCAAAAGGCTAAACAGTAACTCAGTAAGAAAAGTGCAATGCTCCAGTAAAGGAGCCACGACACTCGCAAAACCCACAATCACTCACACTTCCTCTAAGAACAGAGAAAAACAGAGAGGGCAAAGGAAAGGGAGAATCTTTTTCTCTAGTCTGCCTCCTCCTCTTCTAAAAGCCATAACCTATCAATGTCTGTCGGTTCTTTCTTCTTTCCTTTGTTTTTTACTATTAGTAAGAATCAGATTCTCTATCTCTTTCTTTATTGCTGATAATATATATATAGAGAGGGATATATTATTATCTTCATCTCCTGATCCATTTGTTTCACATTCCTCTCCCACATTTTCTCGGATTCTTCATTTCTTGAGTGATCAGGTATGACATAAATTCATTATTTTCTTGTTTTATTTTTACAATGTGGGGTTCTTTCTTTTTTTAAAGATCAAGAAATCACTTAACGAACAGCTGGTTTAGAGATCAAAATCTTCTAGTGGTGAAGATAGGCCAGAAGGTTCTTTATTTTGCAAGAAATGTGAAAAAGTTTGAAGCTTTTGAGTTGATAGAGGTGATTAGAGATCACTAGCATCTGATTTAGATGCTTAATGGAAATGGGTTCTTAGCTTTTTTTTGTAGAAAGGACAAGTTATGATTAAGTGAGCTATTTTGTTCTTTTTCTCTCATCTTTTGATTTCTCTCGGTTAATCTTGGCTTTATTTTAAACGATTTTGAACAAGTTGGGATCTTCTCTTTAGGATGTTTTGAATATGCAATAATTGCTGATTTCATTGCTTGATTTATCTTGTGCCATCAGATTTTATGCTAATTTGTTAACTTATTCTGTAGGAGTTGCGAGATGGTTAAAAAGTGACTAGAGGACAGTTTATTGATGCAAAAGTTTTGGTTTTGAGAGTGAAAGCTCCCAGCTTGAAACTTGAGGAGAGCAGGTTGGTTTCTATTTCATCTGTTTCTTTTGTCAAACCAAGTTCTGGTTTGATGTTCCGGGCTCATGTTAGTGCTTATTTGTGTGACAGAATAGAAGTTTGAAATGAATTGGAATACACACATGGATGGTCATTACATGAATGCTAGCTACCCATATAATTCAGCTGGAAGTTTTATTGAATATTTTGAAGGTCTCACGTATGACCATGTGAATTTTATTTTCAATGGAGCCTCCCATGTTCAGGTATCTTTTATTCGTGTACTTTGTAATTATCCAGTTAGAATAATATATGCTTTCAACAATATTTAGATCCATATGATGCAAATTGGTGGCCAATCAGATAGAGTTTGTTTTCTGGTTCTGTTATCTTCATATAAGTTATACAAATATAGATAATGGAGCAACTAGTAGGCTGTGGTCCTCTTCTTGTAGAAATGAATATTTCTTCCTTGCATTTGCAGGATAGTGTATACCCCTCGATGAATGCAAATTTCTACAAGTTTGGCTTATCCCCACCAGGGAGTGCTTCATATCATGATCCTGCTTATGTTTACGAGGTCCACAATCATGGACTAAGAAATGAGGAATATAGAAGGCCGCCCTTGGGGAATTCTTCTACATCAACTAATGAACAGACTTCGAGAGTAAATACTGAATGGGATGTAAATGAAAATAGGGCTTCTCATGATGACCCTGTAGAATGTACGTTTTGAGTTCTATATTGTAGTATGTTCCCTACAAATAGTCCAATTAATATGTTCCATACAAATAATCCAATTAATATTTGTTCGCCCCCCTATTATTAGATGCAAGATAATTGCCTTTTCATATTTGAATTACATCAAAAATTGTTCATGATTCTTTTGTTATGAGATTCTTTTAGTTCAGTTAGTCATGGAATTAATGTTCTGTTGACTTGAGTCGAGTCATGCCTTTTGCACATTGTGACATCCTCTTTTTGCCTGTACACCATTCATTTGGGACATGGGCAGCTTTTTCTTAGCTTTGTTATGTTCTTTTGTTCAGGTTTGCGCAGACATCATAATGTTCCGGATTATCAGGTATGGTAAATTCTGATATTTAATCCTTTATTTTTTACTAATTTGTCTCATTTGCTTATAGTTTCACACAGAACAATGTAGTCCTGAGCAAAACACCATGTTTAGAGAATCATGTAAAAATGGGAAGCCATAATTCAACATTAATGCTTTCACCTGCAATGTCTCTGCTTATTGTAGCATTAGATCATATTGATAGGCAATCATGCTCAAAGAGACTCTTGCATACTACCCTGGTTGATATAAGACATTAATGCTGTTAATATACACTGTTTGTTATCATTTCACCCCTTATCCTGTATAGTTGTACCCTTGTGAAATAACTGTACTGTTATTTTCTGTGTCCAATGCAGGCTATTTGGCAAGACCATGTTGATCCTGACAATATGACTTATGAGGTTAGAGCATAAATCTCTATTCCTGCCAATGAAATCTACTTACACAGGCGTGAAGGGATAACATTCATGTGTGGCATAAGAAAATCTAATCTGGATCAGTTTCTCAGATAATTTTAGCCTGATTTAATTTCTTCACGGATGAACATTGTATCCTAATTCAAATTCTTTGGTATAATACAGCTCCTGTGTGCAAACTTATGGCTGAGCTGAAGCCTATATTATGGGATTCTGACATCAAATGCACTAATATTATCATAAGTTGATCATGTCATTTACCCTTGAACCTTCGTCCAAGCTGATACCAGGACCTCAATAGCTGCTAGAAATCTGATTTGTATCATCGAGATGAAATAGAGATCCCTCTTCTGCTACACTCCCATTTTCATGTGTTAAATCACTGTTCAGAATTATTAAACTGTACAAACCTTCCAAGTCAAAGAAAATCTTGACAATTGGAAGTCTCTCTGCTCTTCTGGACATGTGTTTGGCTGACAACGCCTTGCATATATATTTTTTATACAAATATTATTAACTGAATCCTTCCCATCCAGGAATTACTTGAATTAGGTGAGACAGTTGGAACTCAAAATCGAGGTCTTTCTCAAGAGCTTATTTCTCTGCTTCCTGCCTCAAAATACAAGCGCAGCTTCTTCTCAAGGAGGAAATCAAGAAGCGAGAGGTACCATTTGGGCTTGCATTTGTTGTTTATGAATGGACATTTTTATTCTTCTTACAACTTTCATGTCTGCCAGACCTGGATTCTGTGCAAATTGTTTTCAATCAATGAAGGGTCCATGTTCTAGCCTCTTTTTTGTTCCATTTTGCTTCATTAACATGGATTTTTTGTTATCTATAAGATTATTCAGATTGATTAATTAATTGGTGAATGAGATACAGGGATGTTATAAGTAGTCATTCCTTGTTATGGTTAGTTGTGTTTTTCAATTTCATGAATGAACTGATAATTTGACGTAATTTTCACTTACTCATTACCTTCTATAATCCTCTGGTTTGCAATCAAGAGTGCTATTAATTTTGTCCTTAATTAAATGTCTCATGAAGGACAGGCATTGAGCTTTCAGGGTAATTTAACTGGTGAAAGTTTTTCTTTATTTATTTATTTAGTGGGAATTTGCTTTTATGGACTCTAGCTACACCGTGTTTGCTTTAGGCATTGAGATATGCAGCATGCAAGTCATAAATATCTTGTAGACAACATCCATGTATGAGCACTATACAAATATGCAAGCATAAATGTGCTTATCCAAGTGTCAAGATGAATCCGAACATCTCTCTGTTTCATTACAGTCTAAGCATTTTTCTCTTGTTGGAAACAGGTGTGTGATTTGCCAAATGGAATATAAGCGAGGTGATCGTCAGATCACTCTACCATGCAAACATATTTACCATGCTGGTTGCGGGACCAAATGGCTTACCATCAATAAGGTAAGCTGTTGAGATTTTATGACAAACTCGAGAACTAGAGTCGTTTTTTGTCTTCCTGTTCTTCAAAAAGCTGATGACCATCTATTTATCAGGCCTGCCCCATCTGCTACTCAGAGGTTTTTGTTGATGCATCAAAACATTAAGGTATAATGACAGATGGACATAAAGAAGAAAACTTTCTCATTTTTCCATGGTTCTAGAGTTTGGCTATTTTTCTTGCTCACACAGTTCTGTATCAATTTTTCATTTTCTTCCATAGAAAGGAATGATATTAGTTTTGTAATAAATCAGATTATAAACCTTACAAAAAAATGTCGAGTAGAGATGCAGGGGATTTTATTGTGTTCTTATGATCAATCCAATCTCATGGTGTTCTTAGCTTTTTATGTATTGCTACTCGGGTTGACCTGGGTTTTTGCTACTCGGGTGAGACCTAGTCAATGATGTTGATTCTGTATTTTATATAAAAAATTACACATGTTTTTATTAAAAAAAAACTCAGTGGACCTGGTTTTATGCATGGTTTGATATGTTTAACAAGTGACTCGGGTTGTGGGCAAACTCATGGGCGAAGCTGGATCTTATAACGCTGGTTCAAGTGGTACAGGTGCACTGATAAGAAATTTCCCCAATAACAAAAATCCACCATGAAGTAGGTGGAGGCTGAACGGTTCTCGACACAATCACTGTCACAAGTCCTGATTGGGAGGCCACTAAGCAGGAAGGTATATATATATATATATACACACACGATCATTGTGACTCATGAAACGTTATGCCTCCTATACTTGGAAAATAAAACTTAAAACGAAGACATAACTGTTTATTTTTATATGGTGAATAAGGAAGAGCAGACTTGGGGAAGCAATTTGAAATAAGCAACCTGCATTTTTTAACATCAATATTTCCTCTTATCATACATAAATGCTCATCAGGATTCTTGACTTGGTCACGCCCACCTCTCATCTTATTTTCTGATTGGAAGCCCACTATCTGATGGTTGACATATAAGATCACTGTATAAATTAAGAGACATAGCAGCAAGTCACAGAACACGGTCGGTCCTAACAGTTTAATTTCCGGCTTTCAACCTTCAATCGCTAGAGATGGGAACCTGGGGACGGCCAGGATATTGGCCTATGCAGCTAGTCTATGCAGTGGCATTTTGCCTCATAGCCACCACTGTGGTGGCTTACAAGCCTTACACCTATGCTTCTCCTCCACCCCTTCACCACCCTTACGAACACCCATCCACCAGGTTACCCTTAATTACACACCATTACAAACCTCAGCTTCCCAAGTATGTCAAATCCCCATCACACGTTTACAAGTCACCTCTGCCTCCACCGAAACATATAGTTCACCCACCCTATTATTATAGCTCACCGCCTCCCCCAAAATATTCCAAACATGCACCTTATCTTTATAAATCACCACCACCACCTAAACGTGTAGTGCATCCACCTTATTATTACAAGTCTCCACCTCCCCCAAGATACATAAAGCATCCCCTTTATCATTACAAATCCCTCCACCACCACCAAAGCATTATCGTGCACCACATTATTACTACAAGTCACCACCTCCTCCCTCTCCATCACCACCGCCTCCATACCACTACACGTCACCTCCTCCTCCAAAGAAATCTCCACCTCCTCCATACTATTACAAGTCTCCTCCTCCACCATCTCCATCACCACCACCACCATACCACTACACTTCTCCTCCTCCTCCAAAGAAATCCCCCCCTCCTCCATACTACTACAAGTCTCCTCCTCCACCATCCCCATCTCCTCCACCACCATACCACTACACGTCTCCTCCACCTCCTAAGAAATCCCCCCCTCCTCCATACTATTACAAGTCTCCTCCTCCACCATCTCCATCTCCTCCACCACCATACTACTTTTAATATCCACCACCACCAACTCATTCTCCACCTCCTCGATACATCCAAAACACGACTAATCTCCTGTAGGGGCAGGTTGAGATTGGAAGACCATGAAATAACTCATGTTGCATAATTATTTACGAGCAAATTTCTAGTTTTGGTTTAATTTGGTGAAAGGGATTTTCTTTATATAATAATGATTGAGAATGTGGATCCATAGTGAGTTCTTTTGTACGGAGATGTGTTTGTTGGATTTTTTTTGTCTCGCTTGCAATGTAATGGCATTAATTTGTATTTGAAAGGATTGTACTACATTATGTTTTTTTTTCTTGACAGCTTCCAATTAAGTTTCAAGTTGTTCAAATATTAATACCCATTGACTAAAAGTTGATATCAATTTTTAATGTGGCTTTTTCAATATAAACCGTGAAGACCTATGACATTCTCTTGTTGTCTTAAATAAGCAAGTAAGAACTCTAAGCGAAAAAATAGGTTCTTTTGGAGGTGTCACAAGGTTCCCACGATGATGTCGGGGGTTTGGGAGTCGCCGCCTAGTTTTTGATTAGGGTTGCTAGGAAACACGAATATTCTAGTCTTTCTCAAATGTTCAAATGGAAGGGAATATTTTTTGTTAGTAAAGGTATTAGCACCCTTAACACGCCCTACCTAAGGTGGTCTTCTTTGTGTGGTTTTGATGTGATGCAAGGATAAGATGGTTTCTAGCGGGTATTTTGGTTAAGAATTTATTTGTGGGAGTTAATTTAACATTTTGTGTATATGAAGGGCTCATACACCTAAACAAATTTTTAAATATGGGCTTCCTTGTATATGCAGTATTTATAACAGAGTATTTACCATTGTTTCTCATGAATTAAGAGAAGATCAATGGGTTAACTTATCAAAAACTACCTAAATAAACTTAAAAGACAAAAACTACCCAAATAAACTTATGGTATTGTTTACCAAACATGCCCTTCAACCTAAGAAACTTGTCAAAAACAAGAACCAAACAAACAAACATATACCGATGGGTTAACTTGTTCAGGTTGATCTGGCTGAGTCAACTCAACTCGTTGACCAGACTGGTTTACTGAGTCTGGTTGACCCTCCTGGTTAACTTGGCCAAATTGACCTAACAAAGTTGACTCGATTGGGTTAACATGAAAGCAAACAAAAAATGAACCTAAAATTAAAAAAGATTAAATTTGGAAAAAACAAAAAGAAAACTTAAAACTTTTCCAACAAAAACAAATCAAACACTAACAAAATGAAGAACTCCAAGAACATTAATCATGAATCCCAAAAAAAGTTAAATCAAATGAATTTTCAAGCAAAACAAGACAAAAATGTGCTCGCGAGTACGCATCCATCAAGAATAAAAGGTCTTTTGATTTTAATTTTTCACCTAAACTCAACGATTCGGAAGAAATAGGTTTTGTTTCTAAACTAAAAACCCTAATATTATTAACTAGTAAATAACTATTGTTACTTCTCAAAACCCTAGATTATCTATTAACAATGATATATGAACTTGAAGGAACCAAAATCGAATAAAAAAGGCTAAAACTAGCACCCAAGGCAATGTTCTTGGGATGAAAGTTGTCGAAACTCATTTCTTGGTTTTTCCAACCACTACCGACAACAACGCCACTAATGAAGCTTCCTTTTCACACCCAACTACTTCATAACAAGTAATGACCAACTTTATTTTCTTCATCTAAAGGCATTGTTCATGTAATACGTGAACAATGCTAAGTGAATCAATTCACTCTGTATTATTCACTTGGAATAATTTGTTTTTTCCTTTCTTCAAGATGGAGCTCGTTGCAGCCTAGCCCAGAGTTGGGTGGGTCGAATCCAACCCAAACCTAACATGGTTGGGCCAACCAAGGTTGAGTGTTAATGATTACACAAGTTCCATAGATATTTATATCCTATAGATTCCTTATGGTATTTCAAACAATGGTTGAAATAATTATCACTTGTGAGTCTCAAATTGAATCCCAAATCATGTAAACGGTGGTCAAGCATTAAGCAAAGAATGAAACACTCAAGTATTGGATTAATTCAATCAAAGAAATTGTTTACATATTCATAGTTAGGTTACATCAAAAATCTCAAAATAAAGAACTACTTTGTAGAAAAATAAATAGAAACAAACTTGATACGATAAACATCACTCAAGAGTATGGACGTCTTCAATAAGTTATTGTTTTTGTCTTCTTTCTCTCAGATTTGATTGCTTTTTCTCTTAAATGTTGTCTCCTCTCTCTTATGATGTGTTTAGGATACCCTCACCAGAAAAACCTCTTCTAGTAGTTGTCTAGAGGTATTTATATTCTGGCTTTATCCTCTAAAGAAAAGAAAGTTAATTTCCTTCCCTAGAGTGAATTATATCACTTCCTGATATTGCGAGCCAATTTCAAGGGTGAATTAAGACTCCTCTATTTATGAGAAATTTGTATAGAAAATTGTAAATACTTTTCACACTTTTTGGGCATCTAGAACTCTAGATATGGGCCACAACCCGAGACAGTGTTTGGGTCACATGGATTCCTAGTCCGATTTGGACTCTTCATTTCGACTTGATTTTTTGGGCTTCTAGGTTTGTGCCTCACCTTTTTTATAAAGGTAAAGAATGCAAGAGACAGAGTTGTATAACTCCCGTTATACCTCAAAAAACCAATTAGTGCTCAAGCTTGCCTAGGGACGGATCAACAAGTGTTTGAGCCCTAAGCTCAACCCATTATTTGTTTCTTTATATGATCTTAAATTTTAGATATTCCAGTAGTTAAATTCCTGAAAATACATTGAATTTCCACGAAGTGAGTAATTCTCAAAGATACCTAAAACTCTAGAAAACTTGCTAAAAAATCACACGAAATTCTCTAAAATAAAGCAGAAATGGCTAAAATATATACGCAATATATTCCGTTATCACATTTGTACCACCAAAATACTATTAATCTCTTGTACAATCAATTTTCTTTGTATAATAATGATTGAGAATGTGGATCCATAATGAATTATTTTGTATAGAGATGTGTTTGTTGTATCATTTCAATGTACCATATACAATGCAATGGCAGTAGTTATTGAAAGGATTGTACTACATTATGTTTTTTTCTTGGCAGTTTCCAGTTAAGTTTAAAATGTTTTAATATTAATACTCATTAACTCAAAGTTTATATCATTTTTTAATGTGTCTTTTTCAATAGAAACTATAAAGATCTATTACCTTTTTCCTTGTCTTAAATAGGCAAGTCAAAACTCTAGGTGAAGAAATGGGTTCTTTTGGAGGTGTCGCGTGGCTCCCGCAACGATGTCGAGGGTTTGGAAGTCACCGCCTAGTTATTTGGCTAGAGTTTCTAAAAAAACCCTAATATTATGGTCTTTCCCAGAGGTTTAAAGGGTAATAAAAGATATTAACACCCCTAACACGTTTATTAGAGGTAGGTTACCTTGTTTGGATCTGACGTGGTTTAAGAATTTAATGGTTTCCTAACATATATTTTGGTTTAGAATTTATTTGTATGAATAATCCTATTTTTTGTATCGATCATGAGCCCATATACCCAAACAAATTTTTATCTAAGAAGATTCATCCTAATATAAGTCACCACCACCTCCCTTTTCATCTCATCTTCCCCTGTACTATTACAAATCACCTCCTCCACAACCTTTATCGTTACCACCTTCATACTATTACGGATCACCACTTCTTTCATCCTCGTCACCTCTTCCTCTATACTACAAAAAGTCACCACCACATCTCTCTTTTTCTCCCCCCCTCCTCTTTACTAAAAATCCCTTCCACCCGTAATTTAATCACATACCACCACAACCATGCATGTGACCATGTTCCATAAGATCAACTCTTCCACCCCCGGAAGAATATCTTGTGTGTGTGTTTTCAATTTCATGAATGAACTGATAATTTGACGTAATTTTCACTTACTCATTACCTTCTATAATCCTCTGGTTTGCAATCAAGAGTGCTATTAATTTTGTCCTTAATTAAATGTCTCATGAAGGACAGGCATTGAGCTTTCAGGGTAATTTAACTGGTGAAAGTTTTTCTTTATTTATTTATTTAGTGGGAATTTGCTTTTATGGACTCTAGCTACACCGTGTTTGCTTTAGGCATTGAGATATGCAGCATGCAAGTCATAAATATCTTGTAGACAACATCCATGTATGAGCACTATACAAATATGCAAGCATAAATGTGCTTATCCAAGTGTCAAGATGAATCCGAACATCTCTCTGTTTCATTACAGTCTAAGCATTTTTTCTCTTGTTGGAAACAGGTGTGTGATTTGCCAAATGGAATATAAGCGAGGTGATCGTCAGATCACTCTACCATGCAAACATATTTACCATGCTGGTTGCGGGACCAAATGGCTTACCATCAATAAGGTAAGCTGTTGAGATTTTATGACAAACTCGAGAACTAGAGTCGTTTTTTGTCTTCCTGTTCTTCAAAAAAGCTGATGACCATCTATTTATCAGGCCTGCCCCATCTGCTACTCAGAGGTTTTTGTTGATGCATCAAAACATTAAGGTATAATGACAGATGGACATAAAGAAGAAAACTTTCTCATTTTTCCATGGTTCTAGAGTTTGGCTATTTTTTCTTGCTCACACAGTTCTGTATCAATTTTTTCATTTTCTTCCATAGAAAGGAATGATATTAGTTTTGTAATAAATCAGATTATAAACCTTACAAAAAAAATGTCGAGTAGAGATGCAGGGGATTTTATTGTGTTCTTATGATCAATCCAATCTCATGGTGTTCTTAGCTTTTTATGTATTGCTACTCGGGTTGACCTGGGTTTTTGCTACTCGGGTGAGACCTAGTCAATGATGTTGATTCTGTATTTTATATAAAAAATTACACATGTTTTTATTAAAAAAAAACTCAGTGGACCTGGTTTTATGCATGGTTTGATATGTTTAACAAGTGACTCGGGTTGTGGGCAAACTCATGGGCGAAGCTGGATCTTATAACGCTGGTTCAAGTGGTACAGGTGCACTGATAAGAAATTTCCCCAATAACAAAAAATCCACCATGAAGTAGGTGGAGGCTGAACAGTTCTCGACACAATCACTGTCACAAGTCCTGATTGGGAGGCCACTAAGCAGGAAGGTATATATATATATATATACACACACGATCATTGTGACTCATGAAACGTTATGCCTCCTATACTTGGAAAATAAAACTTAAAACGAAGACATAACTGTTTATTTTTTATATGGTGAATAAGGAAGAGCAGACTTGGGGAAGCAATTTGAAATAAGCAACCTGCATTTTTTTAACATCAATATTTCCTCTTATCATACATAAATGCTCATCAGGATTCTTGACTTGGTCACGCCCACCTCTCATCTTATTTTCTGATTGGAAGCCCACTATCTGATGGTTGACATATAAGATCACTGTATAAATTAAGAGACATAGCAGCAAGTCACAGAACACGGTCGGTCCTAACAGTTTAATTTCCGGCTTTCAACCTTCAATCGCTAGAGATGGGAACCTGGGGACGGCCAGGATATTGGCCTATGCAGCTAGTCTATGCAGTGGCATTTTGCCTCATAGCCACCACTGTGGTGGCTTACAAGCCTTACACCTATGCTTCTCCTCCACCCCTTCACCACCCTTACGAACACCCATCCACCAGGTTACCCTTAATTACACACCATTACAAACCTCAGCTTCCCAAGTATGTCAAATCCCCATCACACGTTTACAAGTCACCTCTGCCTCCACCGAAACATATAGTTCACCCACCCTATTATTATAGCTCACCGCCTCCCCCAAAATATTCCAAACATGCACCTTATCTTTATAAATCACCACCACCACCTAAACGTGTAGTGCATCCACCTTATTATTACAAGTCTCCACCTCCCCCAAGATACATAAAGCATCCCCTTTATCATTACAAATCCCCTCCACCACCACCAAAGCATTATCGTGCACCACATTATTACTACAAGTCACCACCTCCTCCCTCTCCATCACCACCGCCTCCATACCACTACACGTCACCTCCTCCTCCAAAGAAATCTCCACCTCCTCCATACTATTACAAGTCTCCTCCTCCACCATCTCCATCACCACCACCACCATACCACTACACTTCTCCTCCTCCTCCAAAGAAATCCCCCCCTCCTCCATACTACTACAAGTCTCCTCCTCCACCATCCCCATCTCCTCCACCACCATACCACTACACGTCTCCTCCACCTCCTAAGAAATCCCCCCCTCCTCCATACTATTACAAGTCTCCTCCTCCACCATCTCCATCTCCTCCACCACCATACTACTTTTAATATCCACCACCACCAACTCATTCTCCACCTCCTCGATACATCCAAAACACGACTAATCTCCTGTAGGGGCAGGTTGAGATTGGAAGACCATGAAATAACTCATGTTGCATAATTATTTACGAGCAAATTTCTAGTTTTGGTTTAATTTGGTGAAAGGGATTTTCTCTATATAATAATGATTGAGAATGTGGATCCATAGTGAGTTCTTTTGTACGGAGATGTGCTTGTTGGATTTTTTTGTACTGCTTGCAATGTAATGGCATTAATTTTATTTGAAAGGATTGTACTACATTATGTTTTTTTTTCTTGACAGCTTCCAATTAAGTTTCAAGTTGTTCAAATATTAATACCCATTGACTAAAAGTTGATATCAATTTTTAATGTGGCTTTTTCAATATAAACCGTGAAGACCTATGACATTCTCTTGTTGTCTTAAATAAGCAAGTAAGAACTCTAAGCGAAAAAATAGGTTCTTTTGGAGGTGTCACAAGGTTCCCACGATGATGTCGGGGGTTTGGGAGTCGCCGCCTAGTTTTTGATTAGGGTTGCTAGGAAACACGAATATTCTAGTCTTTCTCAAATGTTCAAATGGAAGGGAATATTTTTTGTTAGTAAAGGTATTAGCACCCTTAACACGCCCTACCTAAGGTGGTCTTCTTTGTGTGGTTTTGATGTGATGCAAGGATAAGATGGTTTCTAGCGGGTATTTTGGTTAAGAATTTATTTGTGGGAGTTAATTTAACATTTTGTGTATATGAAGGGCTCATACACCTAAACAAATTTTTAAATATGGGCTTCCTTGTATATGCAGTATTTATAACAGAGTATTTACCATTGTTTCTCATGAATTAAGAGAAGATCAATGGGTTAACTTATCAAAAAACTACCTAAATAAACTTAAAAGACAAAAAACTACCCAAATAAACTTATGGTATTGTTTACCAAACATGCCCTTCAACCTAAGAAACTTGTCAAAAACAAGAACCAAACAAACAAACATATACCGATGGGTTAACTTGTTCAGGTTGATCTGGCTGAGTCAACTCAACTCGTTGACCGGGATCGGTTTCATCGAGTCTGGTTGACCCTCCTGGTTAACTTGGCCAAATTGACCTAACAAAGTTGACTCGATTGGGTTAACATGAAAGCAAACAAAAAATGAACCTAAAATTAAAAAAGATTAAATTTGGAAAAAACAAAAAGAAAACTTAAAACTTTTCCAACAAAAACAAATCAAACACTAACAAAATGAAGAACTCCAAGAACATTAATCATGAATCCCAAAAAAAGTTAAATCAAATGAATTTTCAAGCAAAACAAGACAAAAATGTGCTCGCGAGTACGCATCCATCAAGAATAAAAGGTCTTTTGATTTTAATTTTCACCTAAACTCAACGATTCAGAAGAAATAGGTTTTGTTTCTAAACTAAAACCCTAATATTATTAACCGTAAATAACTATTGTTACTTCTCAAAACCCTAGATTATCTATTAACAATGATATATGAACTTGAAGGAACCAAAATCGAATAAAAAAGGCTAAAACTAGCACCCAAGGCAATGTTCTTGGGATGAAAGTTGTCGAAACTCATTTCTTGGTTTTTCCAACCACTACCGACAACAACGCCACTAATGAAGCTTCCTTTTCACACCCAACTACTTCATAACAAGTAATGACCAACTTTATTTTCTTCATCTAAAGGCATTGTTCATGTAATACGTGAACAATGCTAAGTGAATCAATTCACTCTGTATTATTCACTTGGAATAATTTGTTTTTTCCTTTCTTCAAGATGGAACTGTTGCAGCCTAGCCGAGTTGGGTGGGTCGAATCCAACCCAAACCTAACATGGTTGGGCCAACCAAGGTTGAGTGTTAATGATTACACAAGTTCCATAGATATTTATATCCTATAGATTCCTTATGGTATTTCAAACAATGGTTGAAATAATTATCACTTGTGAGTCTCAAATTGAATCCCAAATCATGTAAACGGTGGTCAAGCATTAAGCAAAGAATGAAACACTCAAGTATTGGATTAATTCAATCAAAGAAATTGTTTACATATTCATAGTTAGGTTACATCAAAAATCTCAAAATAAAGAACTACTTTGTAGAAAAATAAATAGAAACAAACTTGATACGATAAACATCACTCAAGAGTATGGACGTCTTCAATAAGTTATTGTTTTTGTCTTCTTTCTCTCAGATTTGATTGCTTTTTCTCTTAAATGTTGTCTCCTCTCTCTTATGATGTGTTTAGGATACCCTCACCAGAAAAACCTCTTCTAGTAGTTGTCTAGAGGTATTTATATTCTGGCTTTATCCTCTAAAGAAAAGAAAGTTAATTTCCTTCCCTAGAGTGAATTATATCACTTCCTGATATTGCGAGCCAATTTCAAGGGTGAATTAAGACTCCTCTATTTATGAGAAATTTGTATAGAAAATTGTAAATACTTTTCACACTTTTTGGGCATCTAGAACTCTAGATATGGGCCACAACCCGAGACAGTGTTTGGGTCACATGGATTCCTAGTCTGATTTGGACTCTTCATTTCGACTTGATTTTTGGGCTTCTAGGTTTGTGCCTCACCTTTTTTATAAAGGTAAAGAATGCAAGAGACAGAGTTGTATAACTCCCGTTATACCTCAAAAACCAATTAGTGCTCAAGCTTGCCTAGGACAGATCAACAAGTGTTTGAGCCCTAAGCTCAACCCATTATTTGTTTCTTTATATGATCTTAAATTTTAGATATTCCAGTAGTTAAATTCCTGAAAATACATTGAATTTCCACGAAGTGAGTAATTCTCAAAGATACCTAAAACTCTAGAAAACTTGCTAAAAATCACACGAAATTCTCTAAAATAAAGCAGAAATGGCTAAAATATATACGCAATATATTCCGTTATCACATTTGTACCACCAAAATACTATTAATCTCTTGTACAATCAATTTTCTTTGTATAATAATGATTGAGAATGTGGATCCATAATGAATTATTTTGTATAGAGATGTGTTTGTTGTATCATTTCAATGTACCATATACAATGCAATGGCAGTAGTTATTGAAAGGATTGTACTACATTATGTTTTTTTCTTGGCAGTTTCCAGTTAAGTTTAAAATGTTTTAATATTAATACTCATTAACTCAAAGTTTATATCATTTTTTAATGTGTCTTTTTCAATAGAAACTATAAAGATCTATTACCTTTTTCCTTGTCTTAAATAGGCAAGTCAAAACTCTAGGTGAAGAAATGGGTTCTTTTGGAGGTGTCGCGTGGCTCCATAGCGATGTCGAGGGTTTGGAAGTCACCGCCTAGTTATTTGGCTAGAGTTTCTAAAAAAACCCTAATATTATGGTCTTTCCCAGAGGTTTAAAGGGTAATAAAAGATATTAACACCCCTAACACGTTTATTAGAGGTAGGTTACCTTGTTTGGATCTGACGTGGTTTAAGAATTTAATGGTTTCCTAACATATATTTTGGTTTAGAATTTATTTGTATGAATAATCCTATTTTTTGTATCGATCATGAGCCCATATACCCAAACAAATTTTTATCTAAGAAGATTCATCCTAATATAAGTCACCACCACCTCCCTTTTCATCTCATCTTCCCCTGTACTATTACAAATCACCTCCTCCACAACCTTTATCGTTACCACCTTCATACTATTACAGATCACCACTTCTTTCATCCTCGTCACCTCTTCCTCTATACTACAAAAGTCACCACCACATCTCTCTTTTTCTCCCCCTCCTCTTTACTAAAAATCCCTTCCACCCGTAATTTAATCACATACCACCACAACCATGCATGTGACCATGTTCCATAAGATCAACTCTTCCACCCCCGGAAGAATATCTTGTGTGTGTGTTTTCAATTTCATGAATGAACTGATAATTTGACGTAATTTTCACTTACTCATTACCTTCTATAATCCTCTGGTTTGCAATCAAGAGTGCTATTAATTTTGTCCTTAATTAAATGTCTCATGAAGGACAGGCATTGAGCTTTCAGGGTAATTTAACTGGTGAAAGTTTTTCTTTATTTATTTATTTAGTGGGAATTTGCTTTTATGGACTCTAGCTACACCGTGTTTGCTTTAGGCATTGAGATATGCAGCATGCAAGTCATAAATATCTTGTAGACAACATCCATGTATGAGCACTATACAAATATGCAAGCATAAATGTGCTTATCCAAGTGTCAAGATGAATCCGAACATCTCTCTGTTTCATTACAGTCTAAGCATTTTTTCTCTTGTTGGAAACAGGTGTGTGATTTGCCAAATGGAATATAAGCGAGGTGATCGTCAGATCACTCTACCATGCAAACATATTTACCATGCTGGTTGCGGGACCAAATGGCTTACCATCAATAAGGTAAGCTGTTGAGATTTTATGACAAACTCGAGAACTAGAGTCGTTTTTTGTCTTCCTGTTCTTCAAAAAAGCTGATGACCATCTATTTATCAGGCCTGCCCCATCTGCTACTCAGAGGTTTTTGTTGATGCATCAAAACATTAAGGTATAATGACAGATGGACATAAAGAAGAAAACTTTCTCATTTTTCCATGGTTCTAGAGTTTGGCTATTTTTCTTGCTCACACAGTTCTGTATCAATTTTTCATTTTCTTCCATAGAAAGGAATGATATTAGTTTTGTAATAAATCAGATTATAAACCTTACAAAAAAATGTCGAGTAGAGATGCAGGGGATTTTATTGTGTTCTTATGATCAATCCAATCTCATGGTGTTCTTAGCTTTTTATGTATTGCTACTCGGGTTGACCTGGGTTTTTGCTACTCGGGTGAGACCTAGTCAATGATGTTGATTCTGTATTTTATATAAAAAATTACACATGTTTTTATTAAAAAAAAAAAAAACTCAGTGGACCTGGTTTTATGCATGGTTTGATATGTTTAACAAGTGACTCGGGTTGTGGGCAAACTCATGGGCGAAGCTGGATCTTATAACGCTGGTTCAAGTGGTACAGGTGCACTGATAAGAAATTTCCCCAATAACAAAAATCCACCATGAAGTAGGTGGAGGCTGAACGGTTCTCGACACAATCACTGTCACAAGTCCTGATTGGGAGGCCACTAAGCAGGAAGGTATATATATATATATATACACACACGATCATTGTGACTCATGAAACGTTATGCCTCCTATACTTGGAAAATAAAACTTAAAACGAAGACATAACTGTTTATTTTTATATGGTGAATAAGGAAGAGCAGACTTGGGGAAGCAATTTGAAATAAGCAACCTGCATTTTTTAACATCAATATTTCCTCTTATCATACATAAATGCTCATCAGGATTCTTGACTTGGTCACGCCCACCTCTCATCTTATTTTCTGATTGGAAGCCCACTATCTGATGGTTGACATATAAGATCACTGTATAAATTAAGAGACATAGCAGCAAGTCACAGAACACGGTCGGTCCTAACAGTTTAATTTCCGGCTTTCAACCTTCAATCGCTAGAGATGGGAACCTGGGGACGGCCAGGATATTGGCCTATGCAGCTAGTCTATGCAGTGGCATTTTGCCTCATAGCCACCACTGTGGTGGCTTACAAGCCTTACACCTATGCTTCTCCTCCACCCCTTCACCACCCTTACGAACACCCATCCACCAGGTTACCCTTAATTACACACCATTACAAACCTCAGCTTCCCAAGTATGTCAAATCCCCATCACACGTTTACAAGTCACCTCTGCCTCCACCGAAACATATAGTTCACCCACCCTATTATTATAGCTCACCGCCTCCCCCAAAATATTCCAAACATGCACCTTATCTTTATAAATCACCACCACCACCTAAACGTGTAGTGCATCCACCTTATTATTACAAGTCTCCACCTCCCCCCAAGATACATAAAGCATCCCCTTTATCATTACAAATCCCCTCCACCACCACCAAAGCATTATCGTGCACCACATTATTACTACAAGTCACCACCTCCTCCCTCTCCATCACCACCGCCTCCATACCACTACACGTCACCTCCTCCTCCAAAGAAATCTCCACCTCCTCCATACTATTACAAGTCTCCTCCTCCACCATCTCCATCACCACCACCACCATACCACTACACTTCTCCTCCTCCTCCAAAGAAATCCCCCCCTCCTCCATACTACTACAAGTCTCCTCCTCCACCATCCCCATCTCCTCCACCACCATACCACTACACGTCTCCTCCACCTCCTAAGAAATCCCCCCCTCCTCCATACTATTACAAGTCTCCTCCTCCACCATCTCCATCTCCTCCACCACCCTACTACTTTTAATATCCGCCACAACCAACTCACTCTACACCTCCTCGATACATCCAAGCATCACCACTACATCCAAAACACGACTAATCTCCTGCAGGGGCAGTTTGAGATTGGAAGACCATGAAATAACTTATGTTGCAATATCATTTACGAGCAAATTTCTAGTTTTGGTTTAAATTGGTGAAAGGGATTTTCTTTGTATAATAATGATTGAGAATGTGGATCCATAGTGAGTTCTTTTGTACGAAGATTTGTTTGTTGGATTTTTTTGTGCTGCTTGCAATGTAATGGCAGCAATTGTGTTTGAAAGGATTGTACTTCATTATGTTTTTTTTCTTGGCAGCTTACAATTAAGTTTATAGCTGTTCAAATATTAATACCCATTGACTCAAAGTTGATATCATTTTTAATGTGTCTTTTTCAATATAAACTGCAAAGACCTGTGATATTCTCTTGTTGTCTTAAATAAGCAAGTGAAAACTCTAGGCGAAAAATGGGTTCTTTAGGAGGTGTCACGACGTTCCCACAATGATGTCAAGGATTTGGGAGTCGCCTCCTAGTTTTTTGTTAGGGTTGCTAGGAAATTCGAATATTCTAGTCTTTCTCAAATGTTCAAATGGAAGGGAATATTTTTTGTTAGTACAACTGTCGCACCCTCCGCGAGAGCATGGCGACTCTCCCCGCGAGTGGGGAATTCATGTCGGGGTTTGATCTTTATTTTATGAGAAAGGGAGTCGTCACCTGGTATTATGGTTACTAAGAAACCTAAACTGGTCTTTCAGATATTCTAGCATGGGACGGGTTGCGTAAATGGAAGGTTTTAGCACTCCTAGTATGCCCTACCTTAGGTAAGTTGCTTGGTATTTGGGTTTGCCTTATGATTGTTTTGGTATTGATCTTTCAAAGATGGGTTGGTTAAATGATGTGACGTATTATTCCTGTAAAAAATATTTTGGATATTTACCTCTTTAAATTTTCTTTATCCAAATATTAACAGTGAAGTATCATCGCTAATGTTTTGGATATTAACCCCTTTAGGATTTCGTTACCCAAATATAAATAGTGAATAATAGCGAAATTATCTCCGCTAAGGTTTTGGATATTAACCCCTTTAGGATTTTTGTACCCAAATATTAACAATGAATAATATGAATACCAAAAATAAGATTTTGATATTTTTGGAATATTGGCCAATATCCCTTTGGATTTTATAAACATGTTGTAAAATTCAAAAATACGAGAAAAACAATTTTTATGTTTACGAAATCCATGCTAAAACATATTTTTCTTTAAACTCCACAATAATATTTTTTAAAAAGGGAATGTTCAAATTATGTTCATGTATTGGTCGTATGCATGCAAACAACACATTTTATGTTTTTTTTTAAATATTTTTTTATGCAAATTTTGTATTTTATTATTATTATTATTATTATTATTATTATTATTATTATTATTTTGGTGGGCTAGCTGCCCAAGCCTGATGGGCCGAGAGGCCCATCATTTGGTGCTGGACTGCCAGCCCCAGATGTGCTAAACAACCCACACATTCCAATCGCCAGGCTGGGCCTTATCCCCGGCCCAGCCCATTGTTCTGCATGCAGAACAGTGGGACGGGGGGAGTGAATTAATTCACCCCCCCCGTTACAGATGATAATGGTGGCTTGTGGTGGCCGGAGTAGGCGTCGGAAGTTGGTCGGTCTACGTCGGTGTAGCTGTTACTGCTGCCTTCCTGGAGGCCATGGCTGGGCTGCTGGCATGGAGGGGGAGCTGCTGGTGATGATGGGGTAGTGCTAGGTTGTCGGTTCTGGTTGTTGCTGGAAGAGAGAGAGGGCTGACGGTGGCTAGTTTTAGAGAGAGAGTTGACCGAGGGAGAAAGAGCAGTTGCACGTTGCTGGGGGAAGAAAAATAGAAAGATACAAGGGAGAAAGTAGGGGGAGGGGCTGCTTACTGAGAGGGAGAGGGAGAAGGTTGTCATCGCCGAAGCTGGTGGGGGAAGAAGACGGGTTCTGCAAATGCTCTGTAAAATTTAATCAGACTTTTACGTAAATTTTTCTTCTTTGTTCGTGAATTTTCTCCTCTCTATTCCTGAAGTTTCCTCCTCTTTGTCCGTCTACATGGCATCATATTTATAGGCGAAAGGAGGCACCCCTTCGACTGCCCATTGCATGTAGCAATGGGTTGCCACTTGAAACTACAGTGGCGTGCCTTAAATGTTCAGGTAACTGAAAAGTGCAGGCACGCCTGCAGGTTTTCAATGATTTGGGAAGGTGAAAATATGATTTGGTCCCTCAGTTTGCAATTACTCTAATTTCACCCCTAATTGGTTTTGAACTTTTAATTTTGTGCAATTGCATCCCCGTTAGAGTTTCAAGAGCAACCTTAGCTTTGCGCGCCTTTTTTATTTTGGTCCTTGGTTTTTGATTTGTGCGATTTAACCCTCAATTGACCATTAGACTCTCAATTCCTTCGATTTGGCCCCTAATTTTGCATAATTGGCTTGAAAAAAATTCAATTCGGTCTCCGAAAATTCCAATCTTCTCAATTGAACTCGAATTAAACTCAATAACTTGATTTTTCATCGATTAAGCCCTTAATAAAATTAAGCTGATCAATTTAAAGTATAATTAAGTCCTTGTACTTAATTAAAAACTTCAATTGGACCCTAAATTAATTCTCAAACATAATTACACTTTTAAATTGGCCAACGATTAAATCAAATTGGCCCATAAAAATATAATTATATCTTTTGACTTAATTTTTACGCAAATGTATCCAATAATAAATTACTTTAGCCTTGAATCTGCATTTTCCTTCATTTCTAGACACAAAAGAGGTACGATTGAGCTCTCGAAAATGTCCAAAATTTTCACCTTGATTTTCCTACCGACACCGGGCCCTTTTATTTTATTTTTGTTATTTTTGGGTAGATTTGGAGAATAACCCAAAATTGGATTATGACAGTAGGTATTAACACCCTTAACACGCCCTACCTAAGGTGGGCTTCTTTGTGTGGTTTTGATGTGATGCAAGGATAAGATGGTTTCTAACAGGTATTTTGGTTAAGAATTTATTTATATGAAGGGCTCGTACACCTAAACAAATTTTTAAATATGGTCTTCCTTGTATATCCAGTATTTATAACAGAGTATTTACCATTGTTTCTCATGAATTAAGAGAAGATCGATGGGTTAACTTATCAAAAACTACCCAAATAAACTTAAAAGACAAAAACTACCCAAACAAACTTATGGTATTGCTTACCAAACATGCCCTTCAACCTAAGAAACTTGTCAAAAACAAGAACCAAACAAACATATCTGTACCGATGGGTTAACTTGTTCAGGTTGATCCAGCTAAGTCAACTCAACTCATTGACCAGATTGGTTTACTGAGTTTGGTTGACCCTCCTAGTTGACTTGGCCAAATTGTTCTAACAAAGTTGACTCGATTGGATTAACACGAAAGCAAACCAAAAATGAACCTAAAACTAAAAAAGATTAAATTTGGCAAAAAGAAAAATAAAACTTAAAAATTTTCCAACAAAAACAAATCAAACACTAAAAAAATGAAGAACTCCAAGAACACTAATCATGAATCCCAAAAAGAGTAAAATCAAATGAATTTTCAAGCAAAACAAGACAAAAATGTGCTCGCGAGTACGCATCCATCAAGAATAAAAGGTATTTTGACTTTAATTTTCACCTAAACTCAACGATTCAGAAGTAATAGGTTTCGTTTCTAAACTGAAACCCTAATATTATTACCTTTAAATAATTATTGTTACTTCTTAAAACCCTAGATTATCTATTAACAATGATATATGAACTTGAAGGAACCAAAATCGAATAAAAAGAAGGCTAAAACTAGCACCCAAGGCAATGTTCTTGGGATGAAAGTTGTCGAAACCCATTTCTTGGTTTTTCCAACCAATTTCAGCCACCACTACCAACAACGACACCACTAATGAAGCTTCCTTTTCACACCCAACTACTTCACAACAAGTAATGACCAACTTTATTTTCTTCATCTGAAGGCATTGTTCATGTAATACGTGAACAATGCTAAGTGAATCAATTCACTCTGTATTATTCACATGGAATAATATGTTTTTTTCTTTCTTCAAGATGGAACTGTTGCAGCCTTGTCGAGTTGGGTGGGTCGAGTCCAACCCAAACCTAACATGGTTGGGCCAACCAAGGTTGAGTGTTAATGATTACACAAGTTCCATAGATATTTATATCCTATAGATTCCTTATGGTATTTCAAACAATAGTTGAAATAATTATCACTTGTGAGTCTCAAATTGAATCCCAAATCATGCAAACAGTGATCAAGCATATACAAGCATTAAGCAGAGAATGAAACACTCAACAAGTATTGGATTAATTCAATCAAAGAAATTGTTTACATATTCATAGTTAGGTTACATCAAAAATCTCAAAATAAAGAAAAATTAAATAGAAACAAACTTGATATGATAAACATCACTCAGGAGTATGGGAAAATTGGAGAGTTGGACGTCTTGAATAGGTTGTTGTTTTTTGGCTTCTTTCTTTCAGATTTGATTGCTTTTTCTCTTAAATGTTGCCTCCTCTCTCTTATGATGTGTTTAGGATACCCTCACTAGAAAAACCTCTTTTAGTCTTTGTCTAGAGGTATTTATATTATGGCTTTATCCTTTAAAGAAAAGAAAGTTAATTTCCTTCCCTAGAGTGAATTATTTCACTTCCTGATATTACGAGTCAATTTCAGGGTAGTAAACGTGTGAATTAAGACTCCTCTATTTTTGAGAAATTTGAATAGAAAATTGTAAATTCTTTTCACACTTTTTGGGCATCTAGAACTCTAGATATGGGCCATAACCCGAGATAGTGTATGGGTCACATGGATTTCTAGTTTGATTTGGACTCTTCATTTCGACTTGATTTTTGGGCTTCAAAACAAAAAATTGACTTCTTCTCTATGCATAAGAGTTGTAGGTTTGTGCCTCACCTTTTTTTATAAAGGTAAAGAATGCAAGAGACAGAGTTGTATAACTCCCGTTATACCTCAAAAACCAATTAGTGCTCAGGCTTGCCTAGGACAGATCAGCAAGTGTATGAGCCATAAGCTCAACCTATTATTTGTTTCTTTATATGATCTTAAATTTTAGATATTCCAGTAGTTAAATACCTGAAAATACATTGAATTTCCACAAAGTGAGTAATTCTCAAAGATACCTAAAACTCTAGACAACCTGCTAAAAATCACACGAATTTCTCTAAAATAAAGTAGAAATGGCTAAAAATCTATACGCAATATATTCCGTTATCACATTTGTACCACCAAAATACTATTAATCTCTTGTACAATCAATTTTCTTTGTATAATAATGATTAAGAATGTGGATCCATAATGAATTATTTTGTATAGAGATGTGTTTGTTGTATCGTTTCTATGTACCATATGCAATGCAATGGCAGTAATTATTGAAAGGATTGTACTACATTATGTTTTTTTCTTGGCAGCTTCCAGTTAAGTTTAAAATGTTTTAATATTAATACTCATTAACTTAAAGTTTATATCATTTTTTAATGTGTCTTTTTCAATAGAAACCATAAAGATCTATTACCTTTTTCCTTGTCTTAAATAGGCAAGTCAAAACTCTAGGTGAAGAAATGGGTTCTTTTGGAGGTGTCGCGTGGTTCCCGCAACGATGTCGGGGGTTTGGAAGTCACCGCCTAGTTATTTGGCTGGGGTTTCTAAAAAAACCCTAATATTATGGTCTTTCCCAGAGGTTTAAAGGGTAATAAAAGGTATTAACACTCCTAACACGTTTATTAGAGGTAGGTTACTTTGTTTGGATCTGACGTGGTTTAAGAATTTAATGGTTTCCTAACATATATTTTGGTTTAGAATTTATTTGTATGAATAATCCCATTTTTTGTATCGATCATGAGCCCATATACCCAAACAAATTTATATTTAAGAAGATTCATCCTAATATAAGTCACCACCACCTCCCTTTTCATCTCATCTTCCCCTGTACTATTACAAATCACCTCCTCCGCAACCCTTATCATTACCACCTTCATACTATTACAGATCACCACTTCTTTCATCCTCGTCAACTCTTCCTCTATACTACAAAAGTCACCACCACATCTCTCTTTTTCTCCCCCTCCTATTTACTAAAAATCCCTTCCACCCGTAATTTAATCACATACCACCACAACCATGCATGTGACCATGTTCCATAAGATCAACTCTCCCACCCCCGGAAGAATATCTTATGTGTGTGTTTTAATGAATAATATTTCACTCTTCCAAATTGTAACGAGAGTAGCTCACGATTTGATTGGTTTTGTGTGAGATTCTTTGGGATTTCTTTCAAGGAAAGTGTTTCTGTTATAAAATAAAGGTTGAAGAGAACATATCCTTTGATGAATTCCGCACCAGGAGCAGCTTTTTTTGTCATTTCTCAAATTGAAGATATGAATACAATATTGCATGATTTGCAATCAACAGAGAGATGATCGACTCCCACTCTGTGACAAGTTTT
Source organism: Salix suchowensis (assembly GCA_029030765.1). NCBI lineage: Eukaryota > Viridiplantae > Streptophyta > Magnoliopsida > Malpighiales > Salicaceae > Salix > Salix suchowensis. The sequence continues at coordinate 1,104,031 of CM054982.1, forward strand.
CTTTTCTTTTGGCCTTGATCATCATGGAGTTAGGATGAGAAATCTGTCCATGATGATCTACACAAGTTACCCTCATGCTTGTTTTCTTAGATATAAATCATAGTTGTCAATACTGTTCCGGTCGCCGTTCCCGTATATGAAAAAAATAAAATCCCATTCCCCTAAAATCCCCAATTTTTTATACTCATTTTAACCAACATAGAGTTATGATACAGGAACATAACAAGAATGAACATCTGCATACAAAAAAAAAAGGTTCTTCTCAGCTGAAAATAAAGAAGGCATAAAGTTTAACATACTGAAAAGAAACAGCAGTAGACTTAATTTTAATATTTTTCATCTACGCCTACTTATCAAACATGAGTTTTGGGATGATTTGGGGACTGTAATATCAATCCATCAGCAACACAACAATATCAATATCAATATCAATTATTCACACATTCCATATATAAATGTCTAGTTTTATCATTTATGCCCAGTTTCATCAGTTTCAATAAATTCAAGGATTTGGGAGACTAGAATGTGTACCTTTCACTTTCAGTTGCTGCCGTGAGAAGATTTGGGGAAGAAGTGAAGAACCGATGAATTGAGATTTGGGGAAGAAATGAAGATTTGGTGGTGCCGCCGTGTGGAAGAACAAGTTCGGGCTTGCGATTTTGATTTAGGGATTGAGATTTTGAGCTGAGTAATTACGAATTGAGATTTTCAAGTGAGGGATTACTGGATTAGGTATCTAAAACTTGAGATTTGAGTTTAGCAGTAGCAGCAGTTGATGGGGAATTGATTTGGGAAAGGAAATTGATTTGGGAATTGTGGATCCGGGGATGTTTCTGTGTGTTTTGTAAGGATATATTAAACGGCGTCGTTTTAATGAACCCGAACGGAACCAAAGCGTTCCGGCCGGAATTTCCGGAACGGACTGAAATTAAAACCGGGACGAAAACGACGCCGTTTTGTTCCGGTTTTATGAATGGAACGGGAACGGATTTAACAACTATGATATAAATTGACATATATATATATATATATATCTCTGGTCTCTTGACGTTGGTGGGCTATAATACTCGAGATGGAGACTGTTTTACATTTTCATATCCATCTCTGTCGACAGCAGGGCCATGGATGACGTCTTTTATGCCAATTGGGACCGTTTGGGTAATCATCGTAGTGTGGCCATTTTCAAACTTTTCTTGATAAAATAAGATAACAAAACTACTCTCTGCCTCTAGATTCTTTAGTAATTAACAACCAACTGCCTAAAAGAAAGTCGTTGTCTTTTCTGAAGATGTTGAGCTAAACATCTTTATTAAATTTCTGTAAGTTTAATTTGTTTTTAACCTATTTTTTATTAATTATGATCTGTCCTTCTAAAGTTTTCTTCAATCAACTCCCTAATCCTTCTCTTTTTTTGCAATCGACCATCTATATCCTAGAAATGGTTTGGTAGAAAGAATTTGTTTATCTTGATCTTGTAATGGAAGAGGTTCTTCATTAACAGCAGGGTTAATCCAGACCTTAAATGCTATGAAGATCAGGGATTGATTGGTTGGTTGAAATAACACCAACTCCCCAAGAGATTTATTGTAAATAAACTTAACAAAATGTAAATGTACCCGATAAAATTAGGGATATATTTGCTAATAAATCTTGCCAACTAAGCTGGCTTTGAAATATCAGATCCGGAAGTTAAGTGAATATAAGAAAAATAATCTCCGATAAGAACACCAAATGCTATGATCAGCTTCTTTTCACTTTTCAAAATTACTGACAAACTGATCAGATAAGGTTTTGAAGTTGAGGAGATTTACTGGATCGGCAACTTTCTTTCCGGATAAAATCGGGATATTATTTATTTCAAACACTCGTAGTTTTTTGGATTATTTTTTAACAGAGACAAAGTCTTTTCTCGATTAGATTTCAACATTTTCATGGATTTTGAAATTCAGTATGCCTTGGCTTTCAATTGAAAAGATATATTTTTTTATATTTTAAAATCAACATTTAAAAATCATCATAAAACATCTAAAATATCAAATTAATATGAAAAATATTCCGAAAAGCTCTTAAAAAAATTGAATTGAATAGCATTACTAAACAAACCCTTAGAGTGTCTTTAAAATTATCAAGAATTTAATTTCTCTTAACACATAAATTATTAAAGAATAAAGTAGAGTAATAAAATATCTAAATTGCTGGTGTATTTAAGAGATATTTCTTGTTCACATTATTTATTTATTTATTTATTTTTAATCAAAATATGAAGAATAACACGAGGAGAAATGGGAGTATATGCAGGAATTACAAGTTGCTGAGCATATTATGTAGGACCAATGGACTTTTGGTATGGAAAACTTTGATCACAAATTGTTGGCACAACGAAAATGACACCAAACTATCCATCAATCTCAACATTCTTTGAAATTCATTACATTTCTCGATGTTTTCCTTATGTTTTTTGTGCAGTTCACTTTGTGTCCACAAGATAACAGGGCCAGTTGTCAATCAACCAATGAGGATGCACAAAGTGGGGGGAAATTATTAGCCGATGGACAAATTCTATTCAAGTTGACAAACAAAATGGAAGCATAGAGAAGCACACGAGAGATGCTTCTTGTTACTCTGAGAATCGTCACTTAGATCAGGTAATAACTCTCCATCTCGCTCTAACACAGTTTATTGATATTCTTAAACTGTAAAGTCATGCTCTTTATGTACTGTCACTTGTCCACTTGAAGCTTGAGATTATTGGATTCTCTTCTGTTGTTCAATGATTTCAATGCCAAGATCTTTTCCTTATGCTTTATTTTATGTTTTTGTAACGAATCTCCATCTGGGTTTTCTTTAAATTGGTGAAAGAAAGCTGCTTTTTTCTGCTGGGTTGAATTCATCCATCAAAGCTTTTTACTGAGTTTGGGGTTTGATTCTGCGTGTTGGCTTGAAATGTTAAAAGGGCTGTTCTATTTATTGGTGATTCTGACAATTGAGATTGTAGAAAGCTATAATGTTATGTTCTGTGTATGGACTCTGCCTTTGCATATATTCTTAAGGTGTAATATGGGTAGTGATCATGCAAATTGGAATCCCGCTTTTACGATACAAGTTGGTGGCTTTAGTTTATTATAAGCTTAAGTTGTTCGGTTTTGCGTTAGGTTATTGCTTTGTTAGAGTAGAAGAGGTGATTGATCAAAGAAAAGTAGGATATTTTTGTCCTGCAGATTTCCTTTTTTTGGGGTGAAAGTACATGTTGGAGGAATGAATGAAAGATTATAAGATGGATGATGGGGAGGTAGAGCCTTCGAATCATGTTTTGTTACCGAATCCTGGTTCATCTGGAAGTTTGCAGTGCTCTGGATCTGTGGATTCACTTCTTGATGAATTATTGAAGAATAAGAGAACGTGTACTCACACTCACACTTGCAACCCTCCTGGCCCCGATGCAATCCATACACATACATGCTACCACACACACACCCAAGTCATTGCTTCCGAAGAAGATGATAACCCTGACAACAGAGAGCATTCAAGAAAAAGGCCAGCAGGAAATAGGGAAGCAGTTCGAAAGTATAGGGAAAAGAAGAAGGCACATACGGCTTACTTAGAAGAGGAAGTAAGGAAATTGCGTGTATTGAACCAGCAGCTTGAGAGGAAAATACAACGGGAGGCAATTCTCGAAGCCGAGGTTTTGAGGCTAAGAAGCATTCTGGTGGACCTGAGGGGAAAGATCGATACTGAGCTGGGTGTTTTTCCATTCCAAAACCAGTGCAACACTACTACTGTTTTGAAGGAAGGCGATTGTGGAGTGCAGTCCACTAGTGGGCTGATGAAGCTACAGTGTCTGGCAGATTTACCATGCTTCCATACCCAAATAGTAGGTTCATCTTTGCAGGTTAACAATGGCCGAAATGAAAATTTTATGGAATCATGGGAAGGGAATTGTCAGCCTACAGTAGTAGATTGTCAAGCTAACACAAACAATATGGCAAATGCTAAAGGACATTCAATGGACATGGTGGAAACCTTCATGTCATCTGCCTCTCAAGCTCAATAACCAGAGGGAAAGACAATATCTGTAAGCTCTTCAGCACTTTTGATCTAACTGCATCAAGATATGTTGAAGTTGGGAATAATGATCTTGTGTATACTAATAAGGATATAGGACTTAGAATGTTTGAGTGCTCCACGGAGTCGTATATATGTGATGCGCTTAATACAACTTCAGCCGAAAAGGGCTGTATACTGGATGGCCGGCTTTTGTATTGATTGTCTGAATAGATTGTATGATGAATTAGATTGCAAATATTATTTTCCTTTTCTCTCTTAATGAAGGGGCAAGGATGTGGAAAAACCTTTATTAGTTTACTCCTCCTGGTAGAAATAGCCATCGTCCATAACTATAGCATGATTCGGTTTCTGCTTGTTTTGCTGTTGAAAATATCGATGTTGATAGTAGTGTTCTATACATTTGTAGCATTTTTCTGCTAGTCTGGAACTTGATCCATGCTTGGGACCTTAAACATTTGCCACGAAGAACTCTCGGTTTTGGATTTTGAAAACGTACATGCTTTATAGCAACATTTAGCTTCATTCTGTGATTTCCACTTTGTGAATCTGTGATGGATAAGGAAAACTGTATGTGCAGCTTGTTTTGTACCTTTCTTCCCGTCTCTTTTGGTCTCCCCTATGAAAAGCTAATGCTTTTTATCTGATTTCAATCTCTGCATCTTATTTCATCCACACCAGGTTTCTTCCATGAATTTTACTATTGATCCAACACTAATTGCAAAACTAAATCACCAGTAAGATAAGTGAAAGCTAATTCAAAACTGCAGCAACTGTAAAAGCAGGTACGAGATGAAGAAATGAATAGCAGAGACTGGGGAGATGGATGGTATTCTACTGCTCTATATTTTAGCCACAGACAACGCTCAGAAGCTCACAGTGCTGAAATGCGGATGAAACAATGGACTTTAGGTTTGACAGCCCAGGAGGTTCAGCTGTAAGGCTAGGCTAGTCCTTTGAGATGGGTCAGTTTCATCTGCCCAAAACTGGCCTTATTGTATGAGTTCAATTAGGAGAGGAAAACAACTCGGGCCATTTTCTATAGGTATGGAAGAGGATTCCAAGCAGATAGATAGAATCACAGATGGGATCAGAGCTATGAACGATAATATTTAATACCTGCATGATCTTGTCAGATTCCAAAGATCCCATCCATGATGTTGTTTGTTGTTTCTTGATTAACAAAATGTGTGTAATTTTTAAGAAACACGAGCAACTTGGTGCCTTTTCTGCTAATCAATCACCACTAGCAAACTATCTGCAAATTAAGACTTAGGGCAAACATTAATAAACCCTAGGATCAGAGGTATCATCAGCATCTCAGCAGACAAGTGCAGCAATGCACAGTCACATCCACGAAGCCACATCTCTCTGTGACTTGAATCATATATTGATTGTTCATGTCGTTTTGACCCCACAAGATATTCATTTCATGCAAATGCTTGTCCCGTTAAAATCAGGTCAGACATTTCCATTATTTGAAACCCAGGGGCACAGGGGTTTTGCTGTCGCCCTTCCTTATCTTGTTCTCTGGCTGTTTCCCTCGCCAATATGATCACTGCTCTTTTACCGTATCTTTGCATGGTTGCCTGTTTCCTTCCCATGATTCAGTGCAGAGATTCTCCCCAACGAAGTAGGTTTGGTCCCAGACTTCTCAGTGAAAGATCTCACTCTCGTATATTGATGCAATTTTTAAGTTCAAACATTAAAAAAAAATCATTTAAAATGATAGAAAAAGGAGGCTGCTCAAGAAAATATTATGAAATGTCTCACAGAAATAACCATAATTTCTAAGGGCTGTTTGGAAGTGCGGTTGCGATAGTTTTTCAAAGTGTTTTTCGTGCCGAAATATATCAAAATGATATTTTTTTTATTTTTTAAAAATCATTTTTGACATCAACAAATCAAAATAATCTAAAAACACGAAAACATATTCATTTAAAATGAAAAAATAAAAAAATCAAATTTCAGCAAAATACCGGTTGAAACGCAAAGCCAAACGGGCTATAATTTGATTTTTGGATCGTGCTTAAAGTTTATCAAGAAGTTTTACACGCTCAATTCTACACGAAAAATCATTTTTGACATTAGCATATCAAAATAATCTAAAAACACCAAAATATATTCATTTAAAATAAAAAAAAATCAATTTTCAGCAAAATACCGGTTAAAACGCAAAGTCAAACGGGCTATAATTTGATTTTTGGATCGTGCTTAAAGTTTATCAAGAAGTTTTACACGCTCAATTCTACACGAAAAACATCCAACTTAGCTTAAAACTATTCCAAAAAAAACATTTATTTCTTTGTTTTTGTTCTGTTTGTCTTTTTTATTAAATATATTTCTACTGTTTAAAAGATTCTGAGACATTAAAAACACAGGAAATATATTTTCTTGTAACATACAAAATGTCAACCTAAAACAATTCCGAAACCATATTTATTTTTGTTTATGTCTTTTCAATTAATTATATTTGTATTCTTATTTTAAATTTTAAATTTGTCACAAGAAAATAAATAATCATTATGCTAATGCTTGGTAGGGAGACTAATGAAAAAGCGTGTCAACAAATCAGCACTCGTCTGGTTGCCATCTACATTCCTCGAACTGAAATGTCTGTATTTCCTATATTTCATAGCTTCCAAGAAATAGCCTGAATATTCAAAAACACTATATCCCATAGTTGTTAATATCATTCCGGTTGTCGTTCTGATTTTTCGATCGAAATGGAACGTTCTGGTTTCGGAGCGTTTCGGCGTGCTGTTGTATTGTTCATATATAATTAATTAATTAATTATATATATATATATATATATGTGTGTGTGTGTGAAAAAATATATATATTAATTTAACAAACATAATTAAAAATTCGAATTCTTTTTTATTTAAAATATTTTGGTATTTTTAAATTATTTTGATGTATAGATGTCAAAAATAATTTTTTTAAAAAATAAAAAAAATAGATTTTGAACCCGGAACGGCACGCCTGGAATGGAACTGAGGCGTTCCGGCCGGAATTTTCGGAATGGACCGGAAATTAAAATCGAGACAAAAACGACACCGTTTTATCTCGGTTTTTTGAACTGGAATGAACGAAACGGAATTAACAATTATGTTATATCCCTTGTGCACCCGGTGAATTGTGTGTCCACGAATATTCACAAAAATAATAATTATTATTATAATAATAATAATAGTAATAATAATAATTTCAACGTCTTTAATTACATGGAAGGGGTTCCTCGTGAATTTTATGTTCATCCCTTCTCATAAGCAACCTGTCCCTGTCAATTCATAACATGGAAGGTAGGGTAAGCCAAAGCATGGATTCAATATCCGGCCATTTTTGTCGTCGAAGTAGAGCTGGCGTGCTTGAATATTTCTGCCCTAATCACTCGCTCAACATGTTTATATTGTTGGATTTAGAGGAACTTATACGTGGTAATTAATAGAGATCATGAATCAAGTTGCCTTACTGAAGTGTTGATAACTAAAACAATCTGTATTTAATATTTTAGATTATCCGAAGTATGACACTCTTTCTTGTCTCAGCAAATTTATTTTGGAATTTCTCAAAACTTTTTTTTATTTATTTATATATATAAAAAAAACAAAGTAATATTTATTTGATTTTTCTATCACATTCTTACACCTTAATTGTAACTCTTTAGAATAATATTTTTCAATCCAGACACTTTTTTTTTACTAATAGTCAAAAGCAGTAACAGTAGAAAGTGATTCCACAACATACGTAATGACATGCAATTAATTATATTTTCTTATTAATTCAATGTAAAATTCAAGTAGCAGCATGGCGTTATGGCAAATAGTTTATTATCTGCACAGCAGATCTCAAGTTCGAATCAAAACGTATATCCCTTTATAAAAAGTCTGAAACAACTGAAAATTTACTCGTTTATCTAGATATATAAAATACACTTTCGTGCTTATAGATTTCCTCGCATCCGGAAAAAAAGTAAAGAGAATTACAGCAGGAAAGAAATAGCATGAAAATATGAAACAAATTTATAGCTGGAATCATGGTTGTTTATTTGGTCAATAGGTGTGGTTGGCCGTGCAGGAAATATAATATACTTTAACATAGCCAATCACGATTTAAAACACAGGTGGTCGTGTAGACAAAACACATAATTAAACAATATTAGTTGTTATTTGTTCAAAATAAAGTTAATTGACTACAAAGCTTAGAAAGGTGGGTTTGTTAGAATAAGACATGCCACCACATGGGAGATATAATTAGCTTTGCCCAATTTGAGGTTTAATTTAAGGTGCTTGACCATGCATCCTCTATTGCGGATTAGGTCTGAGAATTTGAATAAATTTTGGCTTTATTTCCTTTTAAAGTAGATCGATCGAAAGAGATCTCCTTTGAGTTTCATTGTGGAGACAATGAGGTGTTTATGAGCTAAACTTGAATGTCTTTGCATCAAGATTTGCCGCATAGACTTGCAATTACTAGTTGTTTTCGCAAATTATTTTATTTTATTTTATTTCATATGATTTACACTTTTTTTTATTTTTCATTTTTTAAAAACACTGATTATTTATATGTTAATTAAAGGGGTTTTAAAGCCGAAAATAATGTCATGACAATATCAATCAATGAGAAAATCAAATCATTTTGTTTATGGCGATAGGTCTTTCTCTTAGATTATGTTTGGTATTGTAGCAACAATTGTTTTTTTTTAAAATATATTTTTTTTGGAAATGCATCAATATAATTTTATTTTTTAAAATTTATTTTTGACATTAATCTAATATAACAATCAAGAGAATATAAAAATATAAATTAATACAAAGAAAAGAAAATATTTAAAAACCATGATCACACCACTTTGACAAACACACCTTTAAATGACTACAATAAGTGAGAAGTAGGGTCAATAAAAGAAGGAAAAACAATCATGCATGCCAAAAATTTGGCACCTCTTTTGTGGGGCCTAGACACATATACTCACATGTATACTCAAACATTAGGATACTTGATAATAATGAGATTTATATTTGAATATTATAAAGTAATTATTATATTTATATTTATTATGTGGCAGGTACCAATACCATCATCTCCCTTGTTATAAAGTTTCATTTTCCTGTGATCCATGAAATGGACCTTGTATGCGCATAGGACAAGTCTATTTGTCACTTTGATATTGATGATCTCCACTCACCCTTATACGGCCCTTCTTCTCATTTTCTATCATAGGTTATAATTAGTGGAATATGATCACATTTTTATAATAGTTAGTTCCAAGTTAATTGATTTTGGGAGAAATTGTTTTTGGGATTCTTTGTGATTGATGCCCTGAAAATAATTGTTTCCCTTGTGCAAACTTTTTCCTTCGAACTTTTTTTATTTTAATCTGATATTGTTCTTGCAAGTTCTTGTTTCTATATTTTAAGATTAAGTTTTTTGTCTGATTTATCTATTTATCATGTTAGAATTATCTACTAAAGTTTATTTAATAATTTAAATTCATAGATAAGATTGTTATTATAGTATCAAAATTCTGGTAATCAAATAATAGGAAATTTAATTCCTGCCAATCGCATTCTTCTAACTTAATTAAATAAATTTCAACACAAAGTGGTGGTTTTGATATACAAACCTTAAAGTCAAGAAAGTTAAGGAATCATCTCACCTAAAAGCTTAAGTTAATAGGTAAGGTCCCAGAATATGATTTATATTATTCTCTAACACCTCCCTCAAGTGAAAGTCTTTTGGGCTTGAAACTTGCACACAAACTCATTCTATCTTGTGCTTGATTTTTATCAAATAGAAATGAGGGTGGTGAGATTCGAACTCGTGACCGTTAGGTCAACAAGGCTCTGATACCAAGTTAAGGAATCATCTCATATAAAAGCTTAAGCTATTAGGTAAGGTCCTAAAATATGATTTATATTGTTCTCTAACACAGAACTCTTTCATTTAATATTGTCTAAAAGAGAGAATAAAATTATTGTTTAAATTTCATTTAATAGTTTTAGCTCTTAAATTATAATTATAATAAATAAAGGGGGGGGGCATCATTTTTTCCCAAAATCAATTGATTAATTAATGAATTGCCGCTGTCAAAGGATCACTCTACTTATTGAGGCATTACAAAATTTCAAAATAGGAGCAGGCGTGGGAACTCGAAAAGAAAGGTTCCTACTCAGTTGAGAAATGGGGTCCCAACTCATTATTTCATAACTTTTTGGAGCCAGAGAGAAAATTTCTGTGGAACAATTAGTTGGCATGCACCTTCCAAGGAGTCTCTGGTGGCTAAGCAAGATTCTTAACTTTCTCTCGAGTTTTTAATCTGTATTATATGAGGCTACCTACAATGGTAATGGCAAGAACTATGATGTTTAGGAATTACGATGAGTCCTGAGTTTTTCTTGAAAATTAATATTAGATTATTAAATTATTGGATCAATTTAAGATAATATGTTTTTTTATTATAAAATTTGTTTTGTTACTGACACGTCAGGGAGACATGCAAGTTGCAGAGGAGGTCCAAGTAAAATGTCTAGATGTTTGATTGCAGAGGATGTCCAAGTAAAATGTCTGGATGTTTGATGATTTAAATTAAATTACAAAAATCAAATACAACAAGATAGTAATTAATGTACCTATACAGGTTTTAAACTGATAAGATATAAAAAAAATATTATAAAACTATTTTGAAATTTCATTTATGGTTAAATTGGCTGTATTTAGTTGGAGTTTAATTAATGGCTTTTTGATAATTAAATAGTGGTATATTTTCATTAAATTAGCTATAGCTAAAAAATTATTTTAAACTTCAACTATTACATTTATATGGTAGGAGCCCCTCCAAACACCCATTCCAATAATTGCTTTCTATTTTAAGATTTATATTATATATATATATATCATGATGAACAATGCATCCCTTGACCAGTTACAATAAAAAGAAAATCCCATTGGAATTATCTAGCAGCTTTGAAACTAAAAAGATTTGTTTGATCTAAGAAAAACGTGATCGAGGTATACATTATCCATCATGATTAATATATAAAAACATGAAATTAGTTGAGATACACGTACCATAAATGAACTCACATATTAATAAATAAAACAAATCGAGGGTCACTCTTTCCATAATCATGGATTAATAAATGGTAAGAGATTACTTGCAATTAATGCACAAATTGACCAAGAAAACGTAGCATTCAAGATAGTTTTGTTTGATCTAAGCTACAATTAAATTTCTAATAAAACTTGAACAGACTTCTCGAGGTTTTACGAGCAATTTCGATAAATGTGCACATTTAACTCGCGGCTGCTCGTTCCCCCATCCTCAATTTAGTCCCTAGGCTGCTGCTAGGCATGACCCGATCACTTACCATGTGTTGTCTTCAATTAATTAAAGTATGATAATTAATTAAAAAACTGTGTTTAATCTCCTGGCTAAAAGTCTATACCAATGTGATTTTTAAACTTGGTTCTATTTTTGTATTTTGACTTTATTATTATTTTTTATAATAATTTTTTTAATTAATATTATTATTGTTTTCAGATTGTTTTAATGTGTTGATATAAAAAAAATTAAAAATATTATGAAAAGCAATCATTATCATAATATCAAGTAGATTTAATATTACAAGGTGCGATTAAAATTGTGTTTTTCATGACTGTAATTTTTAAAATGTTGATTTAATTAATATTCGGTATCATTATGCATGACTTGAGATTTTAATTACAAAAAACAGCCATATATAACTGTTTTATTTTATTTATAACTGTTTTAATTATAAATAAAATAAAACACACAACTACGAAAACTATTAAAATAACAAAAACAGCAATATATAATTGTTTTATTTTATTTATAATTGTTTTATTTTTAAATAAAATAAAACACTCTCGAAATCCAAAAAGGAAGTCCTTTTCTGTTATCATCAACGTGGTCCTAGCACCGAGCTGCTCCTTTTCTTTTCTTTTTTAATCTTCGTGCGACGGCCAGGCCGTCTCTTTCTTGAATGTGCTCGGAATATTCTTCTGAACTTCTTTTTTTTTTTTTTCATTTTGTTTTTTTTTCACTCGACAGGAAATATTGCTTTCTCTCTCGACAAAAATAAAAAATAAAAAATAAAAAATAAAAATTACGTGCATGGCCTGTAAAGATACAGTAATGCTTTTAATCGTAGGTTAATAACATCCACGATGTAGTCATTGTCAATTTTCAACACACCAGTCATTGTTCCTGTCAACACTTTTCAACAGGAGTGTCTGAGTAAAGGGTTGCCCTACAAAATCATATTTTGTTTTGAAATTAAAAAATATATATTTTCAAAAACATTTTTTTATGGGGCATGCTGTCACTTTTTTTCTTATCTTTTTATATGATGAAACATTAATTAAAATACTACATTAATTTATTGTTTTTTTCCTGTTTATCTAAAAAAAATTTAATTATTTAGTTTTTTTTTATATTTATTTTATTATAGATAAGATGTTGAAAATAATAATTATTATTATTTTTAAAAGTATTTTTTCTTAAGAATATGTTAAGTTAATTATATATTTTGGTATTTATTTAATATTAAAATATAAAATATAAAAAAAAGTGAAGTAAGATTTATTTTTTAATCTCAATATTTTGAACAAATTTTAATATAATAATATCGAGAATAAATTTTTTAAAAAAACATTATTTTTTTTTAAAATAAAAAATTATTTAAACTAAAATATATATCAAAACACAAGTAGACAAAAAAGATGAAAAAATACACATAAAGATAACAGAATACTATCGACAAAACATTCACTATAAGTATATAAGAGAGAGTTTCATTCTCATTTCACACCATCAAAGTTAAATTTACTTTGTTTTTTTAACACAAACTGTATTTAATATAGAGATAAATAACAATAAAAATTAAAAATTAAAATTAAAAGTATAAATACATAAATAAATAAAAAATTATCCCAAAAATACCGAAAAAATTAAAGAAATTAAAACTAAAGTAAAAAAAATTCTGATAAAAACTAGATAAGAACGTGGAGATTACTACGATTATGAACTTCACCAGAGAGGAAAACTTTTGATAAATTTGGAGACAAGGGACCGACGTAATTGGCAAACTTTGTTTTTGGATTCGTGATTTGAGGAAGGATTTTATCTATTAATAGTCTCATTAAATATGTCCATAACACACGTGGTACAATTGCCGAATCTTAATTTCCAGGGGTTTTAGATTTTCTAGATTTTTTTAAATTTATAATTATTTTTTTTAATATTATTTTTACTTGAAAAATAAATTTAAAAAAATTATTTCAATATATTTTTAAATAAAAAATACTTTTAATAAACTATCACTTACCATACTTTTAATCAATTACTAAAAATAATAGCAATCATGACTTTCATGGAGAATATAATCATTTGTGCTAGAGCATCCACTACTTTTTGGGAAGGATGAATAAAAGGTAATTATTTATTGTTAGAGATTGCCATAGCTTATTTTTTTTAAAATTATTTCTACGTCATTTTGACTTGAAATGTTTTTTTTTTTAATAATTTTAATGTACTAATGAGAATAAAAAAATCATTCTGATATTTGTTTTTGATTAAAAATCAAATTTGAAAATGAGATTGATTTTTTAAGTGATTTTTTTATTTAAAAATATATTAAAATATTTTTTTTCAAAAAAAATTATTTTTGATATTGATAAATCAAAATAATAAAAAACACCAAAATAAATTAATTTAAAATAAAAAATATATTTGTTTTTGAAAGGTTCCAATATAATTGCTTCGGATGCTTTGTGACATTTCTTTCAAAAATTAATGTGTGTACAGCTCTCGGACGGTTGGCTGTGGAATTAAATTTCGATGCAGTGATGGGACACATAAATGGGCAAGTGAGCAGTATTACTCCTTGCCGTAGGCCTGAATCCTGAGACACGTATCGATCAGCCATAATTGATGGTTGATTCTGGTGAATTCCATGCAATCTCATTTTCATTTTTTCAATGAAAAAATAATACCATTTTATTTTATTTAAAAAATCAAAATAAATTCCAATTAGATTGAGAGTCTGTTTAGGAGGGCGGTTACGGTTGCTTTTGAAAGTTTTTTTTATTTAAAAATAAATATTATTTTTGACATCAGCACGTCAAAATGATTTAAAAACACAAAAATAAAATCATTTAAAATGAAAAAAAAATCAAATTTTGAGAAAACGACGGTATAACGGCTCTACCAAACAGGCTATGAATAAACCACAGTTAACACAACTAAATTTAATTGAGTGAAATCACAGCACCCACACCATGTGGAAACTCAATAGATTTCTCTTTCTCATGAATGCCATACTTTGTAGTTCAATTGAATGTGTGATTCACCGCCATCTTAAACTTCTCATCCCCTTTCTCTCATCTTTATTTACACATCATTGGGGTAAGTTAATTTTTAAAAAGTTGGAGTAAAAGTGACCAAGCTGTGTGCTGTGAATGATGACAGGCCAGTAGCTTGCTGAATTGCCATGGAGAGAGAGGGAGAATCGGTGTGAAAGGTCGAGAGATTCAGCAGTATCGTTTATTTATTTCGTGGGGACATGTTAAAAACGACAACTGATGGAAGAGGTGATGGGGGCATGCAAGAGCCTCTGCCCCCTATTCAAATTCAAGCTCGTTATTTTTTTTTAAATATTTTTCATATTAATATCTAGAAAGCTTGGTAATTTCTAATTTTGAATGGTTCTAAAAACTTTTGGATGTATTTTAAAAGTCTTATAAATACAGAATTTGTTGTTTCTGAATGTGTTTAGGTTGGTGTTTAAAAGTCTAACTTTTTTTCACGTGTTCTAAAAATTCTTTTTATTTTTAAAAATATTAAAATGTTTTTTTTTTTATGATTTTGATGGGTTGATATTAATTTTTTTAATATATTTATTAAATATATATCTCAAGAATCTAAAACAATAATTTTCTTTCTTCTTCCTTTTTTTAATGTTATTTTGTACGTAAACTTTTGATCGCCAATTAGTTTTATCTCACTACTTTTTTTTTATTTTAATGAAATACTCAACACAATATTCTCTAGGTAATCAAACATCACTATTAAATCCACATCTTCCTTACGATTGAAGATAAATAACCCATGTGAGATTAAAACTTTTATAAAAAACTTACTTTCTCATGATCTAATCAAAGTTTTATCCCATCTTCCTAGTCATCATGTAAATCCTTAGAGTTACAAATCTTGAACATGACATTGATCATATTCTACTATGGTCTAATGATTGCGCCCGGCTTCAAGCAAGAGAATGTGTGATGATTCACACACATGCCCACATTGTTGCCATGCAAGGATTCTTGATGTGGATTCCAAGCCCGATGAAAATAATTACCTCGGATTTGGCAATCTACTTGTGCTATTGGCAATCTACTTGTGCTAGAAAGAGAAGAATTGATGTTCTACATAAAATATTTTTAAAAAACAATCGCAATCTCATTTTCAAATAGCTACAAATAATCATTATTATTTCATCAATCTATAAATGCTAAGAATTAGTGCGAATAATCAGTTGTTACTTTTATTGTAATGTTTTCATCATTAAATTTTGATTATAATCCGTGTATACTAAACATTTAAATAGTTATCTTCAAATAAATTAAGCTAATAAGATAATAATCTTCTCACTTGACAAGCTACACTATGCCACACTATCTTGTCTCCCCTCTCCTCCATTTTCAGACATTATAGAATCACAATCATAATCGCCATGATATTGTAAATAACTTCATCGAACCAATCAGGTGATTCGCCCATGGAAGGAAAAGGAGAGAGGGGAGGGAGCAGATGCTGGTGGGGCTTGTGGCCAAATACCCCTCCAATGATGTATTCAGGGAATGCAAAATATATTTATTTTTTAAAAGATATTGATATCATTTATTGTTTTTAATGAAATACAACCCTGGCACTTACTTAAACTTAGTAATGAAAATGTTTTTATTTATTTATTTATAACTACATTAGAATATATTTTTTATTTTAAATATTAACATATCAAAATAATATAGAAATAAAAAAACAATATCTTTTAAAATAGAAAATGAATTTACTTTTATAACTTAAAAAATCATGATTTTCGGAGAGGGGGGGAAGGGTAAGTAAGATTGATGACTTCAGTGGAAGTAGTGATTGATAGGGGAGATGGATTGACTCTTCCACCTCCTCTCCAAAAACACGCACCCAAAATATATTATGAATCAATCAAAATTCAAAAAGACAATAAAGGCAAAAACAACTGTGGTCACTCTCCAATCACACCACACATGGTGATCATCTCTAAGAGGTCCCACAGAAAAGATACCCATCTGCGCGTATGATACATAGCCTTTATCTTCAAGTGGGCAATCAAGAACCCAAAAAAAAACCCTACAAATCTTTCTTTAAAAACGAAAGAGTTTTGTGTTAGGTCAGGGGTTTAGGGCAAGAACGTGCATTATTTGAACCTCCGATCTGGATCCACTCAAAACACCCACACCCTCTCTTAATCACTGCCACCCTTCCCGGTCCCTTGTGCCTATAAACTTCAAAGGAGAGAGAGAAGAGAAGGAAAGAAAGAGACGGTGTTTCTAGAGAGAGAGAGAGAGAGAGTTGTGATTGTAATTAAGATAGTGTTCTGCATAGAATAAGAGAGGTTTGACTGTTTACTATAAGCCCGGAGCCCAAAACACAAGCAAGCCGCTGCGTCCACTGAAGCGATTGATGGTTTCTCTGCTGCTAGCTCCTGCCAACCAGCCTAGTAAGAAGGCGGTGGTCTGGCTCCTGTAGCAAAGTTGGAGAGGGAAAAGGAAAGAAAAAAAGGTAACCCAGCAGGGATGGAGGATCATAGACATAGAGTGTTAAGTTACTAGGGTTAGGTTAGAATGAAAAGAGTGAAAATATAGAAAAATGACCCTTCCTTTCCCGTCATGGGCAAGCTGTACTGTCTTGACTATAGCAGAGTCTATCGATATAAATTTGGAAAAGAAAGAATAAGAGTGTGATGAGATCTTCTTCCTATTAGCAATATAGGTGCTTGCTTAGCTACAACACACTTTTTTTTTTTATATGACTGTCCTTTGTCATTCTTGGTTTTGCTTTATAGAGAAATTCAACTACTAATTATTTTCTTCACTTCCTTTTCTTCTTTCTTTTGCTTTTAACAAAGGCAACTGCTGCTGCCATCAACCACACGAGAATACTCTCCTTTTGAAAGCTTTCTTTATTGTGTCTTCTTCCTCTTTACCTTACTTTTCTTGGGTTTTGCAGGAATGGGGAAAAGAAAACTGCTTTATTACTACCACCACCACCACTCTGCTAGCTGCTACTAACACTCTTTCCTCAAGTTGGTAGGTAGGGTTTGTGGTTGAGAAAGAAGTTTTACTTGTAAAAGAGAGCACACAAAACGAAAACACGAAACTTACTCTCTCACAACTCGGGAGAAAGAGAGAGAACAAGTCTCTATTAGCATAGACTGAGGAACTACTACTACAGCAACAAGGTGGTGTAAGAGAGGTGGGGTTTGGTGTGAAACATAGTACCAAACTCTCTATTCACAACTACTATACTACCATGGATGGTTATGAAGCAACAAGAATAGTTTTCTCAAGAATCCAAAACCTAGACCCAGAAAATGCTTCAAAAATCATGGGTCTTCTTTTGATTCAAGACCATGGTGAAAAGGAAATGATTAGGTTAGCATTTGGACCAGAAACACTTGTTCACTCAGTGATCCTTAAAGCCAGGAAAGAGTTAGGACTTGGCTCTCCGACAAACGCTTCTTCTAGTCCCTCCTCTCCTTCTCCTCTTTACTCAAGCAACCCAATAGCCATCTCGAGACAAAATAATTCTTCCTCAACTTCAAGACTTGGGTTTAATATCCCACCTTCACTTACTATCCCAAACCCTTCATCAAATAATTCTTCTTCTTGGAGTGACCTTCCAAACCCCGAAGACTTGATGATTAGTCCTAATGGTAGTTCACTCAATCCCGCTTCAGTGCCTTTCTATGCTAATGGAGTTAGAGGCGGAGGAGAGTCTGATTTGATGGACGAGTTTCAGCTCCAGGACCAGCTTTCATTTTTAAATGGTAATTCACAAAATATCGGTCCAAAAAGTTCAGATCTTTTTTACCCTCAGCTTGATGCTCTATCAAGTCCAACCGGTGCTAGTGATTCTATGATGTTTCCTTCTTACTGGGGTGGGTCTGTGCACAGAAGGAGCTGCTCTGTCAGTGATGTTTCGGGGTCTGAGGACCCAAATTCAGGGTTTGGATGGAGACCATGTCTCTACTTCGCTAGAGGTTACTGTAAGAATGGAAGTAACTGTAGGTTTGTTCATGGCGGGCTTGGTGAATCAGATGGTGCGGGTGTTGTCGGCTCACCCAATAGCAACAAGATTGATGTGATGGACCAGTGCCATGAGTTGCTTAGATCCAAGTCTGCTCACCAGCAGAGGTTAGCTGCTGCTTCTCAGCTCATGGGTGGCTCTTCTGCTTCTTTTCCTTACTCTCCTAAAAGCATGAGCTTTCTTCTTCAACAGCAGCAAAATGATAGCCAGAGGTACTTGAGTATTCTCTTTTTTTTAGAAAAAAAAACTGTGTTCATTGTTTTTGTTGTGTTAATTGACCGGTGTTCTCCTTTCCTTTTTTCTTGCAGGGCTGCTGCTGCCGCTTTGATGATGGGGGAGGACATGCACAAATTTGGAAGATCTAGGCTTGACAGGAATGATTTAGTTAATCCTGCTTCAAGGCAGATCTACCTGACGTTTCCAGCTGATAGCACCTTTAGAGAGGAAGACGTGTCAAATTATTTCAGGTTAATTTTTTCTGCTTGTTTTTGTGCAAGCTGAACTTGGTGAAATTGAGTTGAACTTCGCTTCTAACTATTTTGGTTTTGTTGTTTTAAGTATTTATGGGCCAGTGCAAGATGTGAGGATTCCATATCAGCAGAAGAGGATGTTTGGATTTGTTACCTTTGTTTATCCAGAGACCGTGAAGATAATCTTGGCCAAAGGGAATCCTCATTTTGTTTGCGATGCAAGGGTGCTTGTTAAGCCATACAAAGAGAAAGGCAAAGTCCCAGACAAGTACAGGCATTCTCTCACACTTTCTACTTAAACTTCAAATTTCTATAAGCTTTTTTGAAGATCGTTTTGCTTATGCGAGTCTGATTCTTGCAGGAAGCAGCAGCAGCAGCAGGTTGAGAGGGGTGAGTTCTCACCATGCGGTACTCCTACTGGCCTTGATTCAAGAGACCCCTTCGATCTCCAGCTTGGTAATCATGAAACACAACTAAACCAATCTCCACTTCTGTTTTGTACTTGATTCGTGTTACTTAATCCATTTATCTTTATATATATATAGGTGCAAGAATGTTTTACAATACTCAAGACTTGTTGTGGAGGAGGAAGCTGGAGGAGCAGGCTGATTTGCAGCAAGCCCTTGAGCTTCAAAATAGAAGATTGATGAGCTTACAGCTTCTTGATGTCAAGAAACATCATCATAGGGCTCTCTCCAATGGAAGCCCCGTCCCCTCTCCCACCCACTCTCCCAATATTTTCAATCACTCTCTTGCTTTCCCTCCCCTCCACAGCAGCACCGAAGTTCCACAAGGTATGGCGGTCTTTTTCTTACTCTATACAGGTGAAAATTGAGCTTCACAACCTAACTTCGGGATTGTTTTGTTTCAGAGAATAGTTCTAGCTCAATGTCAGCCACCGCAGTGATCCCCCCACCTGAAAAACACATATCAAATGCTACTTCTGGTAGAGAATATACTAGCAGTGAAGAGAATGGCAGTGGAAAAGATAGCTCCCATGGTGAAGACAGTGATTTACAAGAAAGGTATAAACCAACCTTTTGCATCAGATTTTTGTATCCATTTCCTGTTTTGGTCCATTGGTTTAAATTTCTGGAAAAAATTCCAATTTAGGTATAGATTTTGTATTTCTGAAACTTGTTATTGACGACAGTTTGGAGCACAACCTCCCTGATAGTCCCTTTGCATCCCCAACAAAAGGCACTGGGGACTATTACTCTGCCTTCATCAATGGACTTTCTGAGGCTCATGAGAAGGATGCTGCTAGCATCCCATCTTCAGCTAACAATAATTTGGTCCCCTCAAGTCTAATCTCTCCTAATTCTTCACTGGAAATGGCATCCTTCAAGTCCTTCAATTGCCAAATTCCTAGGTAAATTATTCAAACTTTCCCATTTAATTGTTTTTTAAAAGGCAATGTGACACGTTTGACATTTCTTGGATCTTACTTCAGGTTTTCATCTGGGCATGGAGCAATTGGGATGTATGCCAGCACAGATGGACCTACCTGTCCTGTTGGAATTTAGCGTTGCTTTGCCTATAGGTAAACAGTTGAAGCTTTGGATTCCTTGAAATATTTATTCCTTCTATCTTTCATCAAACACATACAAACTGTGATATGTATTATTCTTAACGGGGCTCGGTTGGTTCTGGTTTGGCTTTTTGCTGTATAAATTTACAGGACGATTGAGAAGTGTAACCAATCAAACACTCACATCAAAGATTTGTAGAGATCGAGCCATCGCCACCACTAGCAGCCAGCACCACATCTTGCCGCCATTATCATCAATACTATACTACTTACTACCATACAGATTGCATACGTGAAAGGCCGTAGAGGAAGTGGGTCAGCCATTCCTTTCTTTGTTGTACTATTTTCGTCACTCATTTCAGTAGTTGAAGTAAGTTTGGACCACAGGTAAAGAAAGCAAAGAAAAAAAGAAGAATCACACAACGTGTAGTTGTAAGTTGTAACCTTATGGAAAACTATAATTTCTTTCCAATTCCCTTTTTTTTTACCGCTCTCGTCTTCCCTGGAAGAATCAAAGAAGCCCCATATTTAGTGTTAGCTCGTGTTGTTTTTAGGGTATAATCAAAATCTTTGTACAGCAGAAGCTGAACCCCAGAGATCAGATAATCTATATACTACTACTTATCTATGTCTTCGACGATGTGAATGAAAATAGGGCTGACACTGTTCCCCTTCTGGAACTGCAGCTCTGCAAAATTTCCATCACCAAATAAGCAAGCTTTCAATTTTACTTCTCCCCTTCTCTTCATATTGAATTCCCGTCAATTCCTCCCATGGAGTGGTTCCATTTAATATGTTATCATAACCTGTGTGAAAAGTCAGATTAACAGCAATAAACGGTACAGAGTGGTTGTAACATCGAAAGACTGGATGTGGAATTCGATTTACTTTCCAGGAAGATATCCCCCACAGAGTAGACTTTCGTTGGATTTTCTCCAACTTTGGATCCGATACTTGGAGAGCGGCATTCAATGTTTTTGCAAGGGAAATTTTCGACACCTATCGTTCCATAGAAGCTATTCACTGCAAGCACGGGGTCCAATCTGGTCCTGGTTGCCTCTTCGTGCTATGACATGAAAGCAGAGATGGATGACAGAAACTATTAAATGCTGTTTGCATTATTGTACCGACCAACCACTTGTTGTGAGATATGACACCGAGATGCCCGCAAGAATGGTGAAAATTATTTTTGTAAAGTATATGGCGTTGTCCTTGTTTAATGTCAGAGGAAGGAATCATTGATAAAAAAAATCTATATAATTTTTAAAGATCAATAATTCTAGACATAGATCTGTTTTTTTATATAAAAAAAAATATAATAACCAACATGGTATTCCTAAAAAAAATATAGTTAGATGGTTTTAGAAAATAATATTAATAATACGTCAGGTCATCAACTAAAAACTTGAGTTTTTAGATGAGATGATTTTTTAAATATGATATTAGAGTCTTATTAATTAAGTATTCACGAGTTTAAATCTCACTATTTTTATTCTATTTGATAAAAATTAAGCACAAGATAGTATAAGTCCGTGCAAGTTTCAAACTCAAAAAACTTTTACTTGAACGAGTGTGTTAGAGAATAATATTAATAATATCTTGAGACCTCAACTTATAGCTTGAGAAAAATATATATTATTTGATGTATTTTTTAATAAAAAGCACTTTAAAAAAATAACTTCAACCGTACTTTTAAACAGACACTTCATAACTAAAAAAATATATTGTTAGATCGTATATTATTGGTTTAGTCATCTATTCGATTGTTTATGAAATTTTTAATAAAATTGTAATAGTATATTTGAACCACAATGTATACAATTCATGTCTTACTCTAACAAGTGTAACTTTTTATGATGATTATGCTAACTAATGTAATCAACCTTATCAATATATATAGTTCCTAGTCTATTGGTGTGTGTGTTTGTGATTACGTAATGCAATTATCATCTAACTTCCACAAACCTAATTTATAATTTGATTTATTTTTACTAAATTCATTCTATATTGTAGTCATCCAATCTAAACACTAACTATCTGTATGTTTTTTTTTTATCAACTTTACTTGATATGAAAAAATTATCATTATAAACAAAAAAAAATATGTACATTGTATTTTCATCGCTAGTTGGACAAAAAAGTAATTTGATTTTTACTTAGAAAAAAAACAGCCACTAATTCAGAGGTTCATCTAGTAAGAAAAAGCAAGTACACCTGCAATGAGCAGCTAATTATCCATAAGGGGAAAACTGGGAGGAAAAGGCAAAGAATTAGATTGTGGTCGGAGTTCTCCACCTCACTTTCAAGAGCAAATGGTATTTTCTACCCATTATGGATGCTATATTTATAGCTCGTAAGCAAATCCTTAAACACAGACGTCTCGAATCCTTTCGACACAGATTGCAGAAGGATTAAAATTTAGCAAAACCCTAAAAACATCATGATCATAAAGAGAAGAAAAGGAGGAAAAAAGCGAGATTTGAAATCTAAAAAATGGCAAAATCCTCTCTCTCTCTCCCACTCGCTCTATCTACTGTCCCTTTTGCCTTATTGCATGAAGCATTATCGTTTGTCACTTAGTTACTCCTAAAGCTACAACTATGTCTCCTGTTTTTTTAATTGTGGTATGATATCAAAGTGGGGCCTGGCTTCAAGCTCTGCCATTCATGGCGAGGGGAAAGAAAGAAAAGATAAAGGGGGCCAGTAGGGATAACATCACATGGGATGCTGACGATGCATGTGGATGCTTCTCTTCTTTTATAATCGTATGTAATTGTGCCAGGTTGTTTGTGGGTCACCACCACCACCACCACCCCCACAGCCCCCACCACCATGTGATGATGCCTCTCTCTCTCTCACTCGTATAATAAGGTACACACTTTGTCAATCCTCTCATGCTCTCCTTTCTGTTTACTCGTGGGTTAAATTTGAAGTGTAAAAAGGTTTAGATAATTTGGGTTATCGTTATCAAACTCGTTACTCTTTTGATCAATTGAAGTCAATTATACTTGCCACGACATGTTTTTAATTTTTTTAAAAAAAGTTAATTCGCCTGATTTTGAACCCAGTTTATCAAGCAACTCAATCATTAAAACCCTGACTTCATCAGTCAGATTTCATTAACTTCATGTTCCTCTTTTCTATTTAACTTGAAACTTGGCTTGCATTTAGTTTTATCAGATAAACTAATTTGACCAGATTGAAAATATTTTAATACGAATAATTGATTTCTGATCAAACCTGAAACATAACACTGGAATATTCATGATTCCTGAAATTAAAAAGATAAATAAACAGAAAAAATACGGTAATGATTAAAAGCTTGGTGAAAAATAACTTTACTGCGAAGATAAAATAATAAAATAAACAGGGTACAGGCTACAGGCTACAGGCTACAGAGTTGTGCTTCGTTTTGAACTCTCTTGGTAGAGAGAGGGACTTGTTGTTGACAGGAAAGGACAGGAGCATAGATGAGAGACATGGATTGTAATAAAGGTAAAGCAGAAGTGATTTAATAGCCACTCGTATGACAAAACTGTACTGATTTGCAGGAATCTTTTGGAGTTTGTGTTCACTTGTGTTGTCGCTGTTCATGTCTGCTTTCTTTTTACATTTTCTTTTACTACGTGCACAAGTGTTTCTGTTTTTTATTTTTATTTTAACTGGGGGTATCTGAGTTTGGTTCTGCAATAAATGGAGAAAGGGCACTAACTTTAATTTTAACTTTACATTTTAGAAACATACTTTACTTAATAAAATTAAGAAATTAAAAGATTTACTATTACATATCTCAAGTTCAAGTTATATGGTTAATAATATGATAATCAATGAAATCTTAAATGATTATTAATTTCAGAATCTTTAAAATTAATCGAATATTACATGTATGTGGACATATATATATATATATATATATATATATATATATATATATATATATATATATATATGTATGAAGATGTATATATAAAAGAATGAGAATCTGATGTGCATAATAAAATATGGAGAGAAAATAATTTAGTTATAAGAATATTATTTTAGTGACAAGCTGAGACGGTTGAGAGTTTCAATTGATTATATCATCGAATACACAAAATCCCTTTTTTTCTTTCTCCTTCTCCTTTGTACTGGATGAAGTTCTTAAGGAAAAACTCAGGGCTTTGACCGGGCATATACCTGATGAGATCAGGTTTGGAGAAATGTGTATTTTTTTAACATATCACTTTTCAGGTATTTAATTATGTTTATATTTTAAATATAATATAGTATATTAGGTTTTTTACTTTATATTAACTTTCAAGAAATTCCCATTCTCACTTGTCCTTGTATATTCATGCTTTAACTTTTTAGACAGCAAATTCCCTGCAATAATCATAAAAAATATTGTTAACGAGTAAAAAATTAAAATTTTAACAACTTCCCATAAAAAAACCTTACACACGTGCCACTAAAAACATTAAAATTTGAAACAGATAAGAGAATACTATTCATAATACATCCCTCAAGCTGAAAGTGAGGTGTCTTGGATCGTAAATAAACAAAGACAGAGTGATGTTATGAATGTTAATCTTAATCTTCATTTTGGCTACTCGATCACGAACAAAGTGAAAGTAATCAATCTTCATCTTTGGCTACGAGCATGAAAAACTAGATTGGCAGACAAATGAACAGCATTCAAGTTTGTCATACCAAATAGAAATGACAAATCGAGAAGAGAAACATTAAACTGATCACAAAAGACAGTGAACCCAAAAAACCTCAGCAATTTCAGTGAAGGAGTGAACAGCAGTTCATTGCTTGTCAGATTCCCAGGAAATAGAAGTGGGTGCCAAAAGATACAGTGCAAGCTTTGCAAGACTTACGATCATCGATCAAGGTTACCATCGATCCCAATCGTCATCAGAAAAACTACTAAGAACCACGAGTTACAGAAAAGATAGTTCATTTTAATTACTTGTTGCGTGCGCATTGTAGAGAGGAATAATGGTTGCCAAGGGACCAACAACCGCTGTCACAGAAACACTCAAACATGGTCGCAGCTGCCGCAGAAGAGATTACAGGCATCAACACCTTATGAGAAGAAGAAATAGTATTAATTCTGTCAGCAGTATAGTAGAAGGATCCATCAATTGCGGGGAATAAAAAAAGATTCATCAATCAAGATAAATACGATTTTGATACCACATTAAAGAAGATAAAAAGAATAATGTTTAGTGTAAAGATAAATATAATTTTAATACCATATTAAAGAAGATAAGATAATGTTTAGTGTAAAATATAAGGCTTTTAGTTTAAAATATAAGGCTATACCTAACATGGCAATCACATGTAAGAAATTACTATTATGCTACTAATGACACGTCCATGTTCTGGCTTATTCAAACTTATTATCATAGAGATTGATCATGCAGATTAATTGCTTGATTTTTTACTTAATGAGAGGAGAAAATCAGCTAATAAATGATAAGAGGAATCCCTAATCTACCTATAAATAATAGTCTATGTATTCCATCTACGGTTACTGGTAGATATAGATTAGAAAGTTTCTCTCAATTTTTATTTTTTATTTTTGAATTTGTGTTGTTGCTGTGTTGAGAATTTTTTCTGAGCTAGAGTAAAAAAGATTAGAGATATTTATAATCTAAATTTTTGTTATCATATATATTTAAACTTCAATTATATAAAGCATTTAACACCATCCTCCCTGTATAAACGAATATGACAGCATACGAGTGATAATGGACAACATATTACACATAATAAATCAACACGAGGGAATTACAATATTTCCTTATAATGTAACACATTCCATTATATTATAAATAGAAAAAGAAAAGGGAAAAAGATCTAAAAACATGAGAGAAAAAAAAATCAAATGTAAGATCTAAAAACATATAAATAAAAAGAGAAATATGTCATGCTCGTTTTGCCACAAGCAGGTGTAACTTTGACAGGCTGATGTTCGTTGTCCAGTGCATGGTGGAGGCTGGCTGGTTGGCTGCCCCATTAGTATTTGGTGCTGCAGTGTTGTTATGACGAAGTTATATGATTAGGGTTTCTCTAATCATTGACTAGAAATACTATTTAGAAACATTATTTGTAGTTGTTTTAAAAAATATTTTTCATGTATTAAAATTATATATTTTTATTTTTTAAAAATTATTTTTAATATCAGAACATGAAAATAATTTAAAAATATCAAATTTATTTAATTTAAAATAAAAAAATAATAAACTTTTAATTTTTTTCAAAAATATTTTCAAAACACAGCCTAAAAAAGCCTAGACAGTCTTGGTCAAATTGATGGAGACTTGTATATCGATAGATGCTATCCACTGACATTTGTTTAATGGAGATATTGTAGTCTACGACTCTTTCTCATAATTAGCGGCCATGACCCATTGCATTTTATTAGAGGTTAAGTGTTTAAATACAATGTTCTTGGCCTGTTGCCTTCGTGAGACTTTTCCCGTGGAGGAGTTGTTGAATTTTGATGCATGATTTTTCATGAACCTTGAACTTAGTCACTTGACACGCCGGAAAATCTTTTCATGAATCCTTTGCGGCTTTGCTGGTGGAGGGTTGAAATTATCAACCCTAGTAGATTCTTTTTTTTTTTTTTTTTACAACAAGCTTTATTATAAAAATAATAAAAACAGCTTGACACATAACATCAAAGTCTCGTGTATGATGGTTGAGCTTATCGAGATGCGAAATAGTAAAACTATATATATAAAATATATATATTGTATAAAGTCTAGAGTGTTTTTATTTGAAAAGACATCAAGTTAATGTTTTATCATATATTTTAAATGCTCTTATATAAAAATTAGAAGAGAACACTTTACAAAATATTTAAAAGACTAAAAAATGATTAAATTGCATTCAAATAAAATCGTCACGTCTAATCTTATCTTAGTAGTAAATACATTTTTATTAATATTTTTCAAAACTAACATGAAAATAATCTAAATTATATTAAAAAAAAACCCTAAGGATTCATGATTAGACTTGAGCATTATAAAATTTTGTAATAAGTAATCAATGAAAGTGAAGTTTGGCATTGGGTTTTGCCTAATTAAAGCACGATGGGTCATGTCAACAAATCCCTAGAAAACAAAATCAGTGATGGTATCTTGTTTGGGTCTTAGGCCCTAATCCAAATCTTTGATTAGCAAAAATATTCCATCACTTTAAATAATTGAGATTTTCCTCCTCCTCCTCCTCCTCCTCTCTATTGCTTACGAGTGGGATGCCCTATCATTATCTATCTCTTCTCCCATCCATAGCTACGCATTGTAAATGCCAAAATCTCATGTTGTTTTTTAATGTAGTGATGGTGAATTAAGTAATCACATGTAGGGCAGAGGCTTATTTATATCTTAATTACAGTATAATTCCATAATGAATATGCCACTAGCCTTTTTATTAAAACAATTCATGTTCCTTGATAATAGAAAAGGAAAAAACTATTGTTTCATCTGGGCACTTCTATCAATCAGTGACGCAATCTGTAGTTGGTTTTTAAATTTTAATTCTATATAAGATTTAGGCAGCTGGGCAATATACACAAGCATGATATCAGGCTACTAATTAAGCTGTTTTCTCGAGTATGCAGCGTAATATATATATATATAAAATGTTTTCTGGGTAGCCTTGAAAACTCCAAAATTCCACTGATTGAGCACCCGGTTCTAGTTCATACCACCACCTGATAAATAAAATTTATATAGTCTTATTTAATATTATTTATTAAAGATGGAATATTACTTTCTGTTTAACCTATGTATACTTTATTTATATTTAGTTTAAGATTAAACACTTATAATGTACTGATCACTCAGAATTATAGTCTTTTTTTTTTGTATTTGATCTTAATGATTTTAACACCACCACCATAGTTAAGCGAAGTGTGCATGCGAGGAAATCAGGCACACAAACACAGAGAGTTTCATGAATTATGGCCATCAACTCCAATCCAGACCAGAGGTTATCGAGTGTTTTGAGCTCAGGTATATAAGAGATTTCTACACCAACATAATTCGATCCTTGCATGGTTTCACTGTCATCTGTAAAGGAGATCTGTGTTAAGGAAATTCTATATAAACTATTAGGTTATGGACATGTTCTTGCATTTTATTTTCTCAAACTTCCTGTTTCCTAATCAAAACATGAAATTCCCCACTCGCATATGAAACTCGGCAACCTCGCTCCATTCCCACATACGAGTCTCAAAACTTCATAGTTTTGACACGATAAAGGTGTCTGTGATTTGCCCTTCGAGTCGTCTACAGGCAGCCCAGCCGAGTTCATAGGCCTCACATTGGGTTTCCAACCAAGTTGAGCCCAAGTGTAGGTGCCCCTCTTGAGATTCGAACATTCTCAGGGAAGCATGGCAAGATTCTATACACTCTTTGGTTTCGGCAAAAGCTCTTAAAAGTTAAAACCTGTTTATCGAAGCTGCGGTTTTTGTTTTTTAGTTGAAAAGCATCGTTTTATGTGTTTTTCAATAAATAAACAGAAACAGAAACTTAAATAAACTGAGTTCTCGCGGCTAAAACTGCTTTTGGGACTTTTCGAGGGCTCGATAAATGTTCAAAAAGTCAGTGTGTAAACGTCTTCTCTCGTCTTGGTGGCACCAGTAACCTCAGTTTGCGTGGAAACATTTCGTGCCCATGAGTTGAAAACTTGAAGTCTGATGGGGCACGTAGGAGCTAGCTAGGAAGTGTGTTCATCGAAAAGATTTGGTGTCATCACACTAGATTTAATCACTGTTTGGTATTGTGTTTTTACCTGTATTTAATATAAAAATAATATTTTTAATCTACATTATAATGTTTTTAATCTACATGATTAATGAGATTGCCGATTCCTCCCTCCATATATTGCTAGACAGGTACCCTGTCATTGTTCCCTTTCTTCTTTGATTAGCTGCAAAGTTGACAACATGAAAGAAACTAGTTTTGAAATTGTGGTTTATTTATATTTTTAAATTAAATTTTTTGGATGTTTTTAGAGCAACTGCAACAAAGAAGCTATATAAAGAGGCAAAGTTAAAATAATATATTTTTTGGCATTGTTTTGTTACTGTATATACTCCACTGGGCGTTTATCAATAGCTAAAATAGCTTTCATCTTCGGGTGCTATTTCTTAGCACTTCAAATCAAAAGGCCAAAACTTAAAATAAGTAAAATATTCATTACTTTCTCTCCCTTGCATCCTAGGCTCAGCTCTGTGTGTGTGTTTGGTGTAAGCTCCAATGTTCGCCGATAATCTTTGCTTTGCCTCTGGCATTGTCATGCAGCTCCTCACAAAATCAGCAATGACGGGCTGCATAGCAAATCTTTATGGGAGCCTTGAAAAGCTGGATGGATCTTAACAAGGATTCCATTTTGAAACCAATTATAACTTGGTTGCAGACCAAGGGAGGGAGATTGCCAAGGGAGGGAGATGGGGCTTGTATACTACTATTGATAATAATTAATAATAATAATTAAATATAATTAAAAGAATAAAATTTTTATTATTAAAGGGTTTATCAAAAGTAATTATTTAATTATATAATTTGCTCTTATTAATTGTATAATTAATTGCATAATTAAACTATATACAAAATAATTACACTATATTTAAAATAATATAAAAATAAATAGGTCTTCAAAATGACTTTTACCATTGAAGCACACATCAACAAAAAGGCCATATATACACTATTCAAAGTGCTATTTTAGAGATTTGCCTCTCCAAAATAACACTCCCCGCTGCAGATGCTCTTAAATCATGTTAATATAAAAAATAAAAAATATTTTAATATATTTTCAATAAAAAACAACCCTATCATATTTCCAAACAATACCTTCTTCTTATTTCTTTTATGTTTATATTATGAAGTAATGATCGTGTGTAGCACATAACTTCCTATCATATATGTGGTTTTTTTTATGAATAAAAAGCTTTGTTAAATAATTGAGACTATCTAATTTATGTCATTGTATCATAAATAACCTTTTTGAATGAATGGGGTTTGAGTTTAAAAAAAAATAAGATTTTTTTAACATATTAAATATTTTATATGCTTATGCATATAAATATGTTATTATTTATATACATATAACATGAAATTTTATATTGTTTACATGATTTAAATGTAGTAGCTATAATTATTTTAATATAACGAGTGGTTTGAGACTCCAACCTGATACTAGATCTAGGATAGAATTTCTATATTAAAAAATAGATAAAACATTCCTTCCCAAATCGTGCTTGTATTTTTCATTGCAAAACAAACATCTAAAACTCTTTTTTTTTCTTCAGAAAATAAAAAATAAAAAACATTAATTAGCACCCCAAAACAAAGATTTATTCATCATAAAAAAAAATAAAAAAATTCATTGGGCCTGCTGATGAACTAAAAAGAAAATGTTTTTGCCCTCAAACTCACGAAACATGAAGACAGCTTCAGGTTAAACACCAAGGTCTGCATTCTCGAAATGGAAAATAACAACAGGAAGGTTCTTGCGGCTATTATCCGATACATAGTTCTTCATAGCAAAGATCCTTATTCAACTTGTGAATGATGCGTCTCTTCAGTTTTTTGATCTGCCAAAGCCGTGTGTACGGTATCAAAACTAGGCTTGACAAGCAATGCTGCAAGGGCACCACAGTCTATGACACATCCACCGCCACCATCTTTTCCGATGGCAAGATCAGTTTTGGAGATGTTGAGCTTGACCCCATTAACACTTTTTCCTAGGAAATTCACATAATAAGCTGGCGAGGGCCTGACCTGCATAATAAGCTTGACCCCATTAACCCCATGGCTAGAATAGAAAGTGAAAGTCATCAAATTGTTGTAGCTCAAGAAGATCACGAAAAAAAAAACTTTTACTTGTCCACCAGTGCTTCCAAATTTTTTATTAAATGTCGAAATTAGAGAGGGTGGAGTTCTCCATTCTCTATCTATTCTAAACTTTCTAGGTTAAACCAATCCTCAGATGTCTTCCACTATCTGGGATAGAACTTCTTTGTCTGCTCTCCAGACAGACCAAGGGCAGAGGCTTGGAGGGATAGTGAAAGTTAACTTTCTATGCCTCGTTCTTAGTTCCTTCTTTGGAACTGGAAATTGTACTCTTCGATATGCTCTTTATCTTCTGTCTTAAGAACGTCCCATTCTCCGACGTTTGAGAATCTCCTTCTGACCTAGCTTATTCTGTCAAATTGGTTCTTCTTGCTTAACTTCCTTGGTTCTTGCTTAACTTCTTTAGTTACTTCAGTGGTCTTCTTCTTCGTAATGCCTTTCGTTTTTATGTTTTTAGACGTTTGCCTTTTGGATTGTGCAAGTATATATGTTTCAAAAATGCATGATGATTGCAAATTACAATGAAATTTTTATGAATGACATTTTCTATTTATAGCAATTTTTTTCGATCAATATTTAGATTATTTGACTTTGGTTTTCAATAGATTATACTTGAAGGGAGACTACTGATGCCAAGGGACCCTTAACATCAACATTAAAAAAAGACACAAGTAAGAAATTAAAGTCAAACTTGATTAGCTGAATAGTTATTCTGAGTATTTAAAATGTTAATGATTAATTATCTAAGTTAGGTAACTAATGATATCAATGAGTTATATTGAAATTGATATTAATTATCAGTTTTGATTAGTTGATTATAGATACGAGAGATTAATAATGCTGGTAATATTACAAGCATAAAAAAGATATAATTAAATACAAAGAGCGTGTGAATTTTCAAAAGAAATGGTAGTTCATAGCTTAAAATATTAATTAGTGATATAATTGTCACATTTTCATGAAACTATATTTGTTTTGCCGGGCCTTCTCATTTGTCTCAAGAGTAATTTCTCACTAATTTTTATTTATTATAGATTAAGAATAAATATGTTTCATTTTGAGATTAAATGGAATCCTACTTAATTATGTATTACCAACATTTGAGTTCTATTTTGATGTTTGATTTTGAATAAACAAAAATCATTAATACAATGTTGTTATGACTCTTATATGTATGTTTTAAATTTTATTCTTGCTTAGATTATATTATGAGGTATAGACATAAATATAAATGCTTGGTTAGAATGATGAGCATCATTAATGTGTGGTGAGATCCAAGATAATTGGATTGGGATTGAGAATTGTGTATAGAAATGAATTGGAATATAGTGTATGTTTGACACTACAATTCAAAAATATTTAAAAAAAAATAAATAAAAAATATTTTTTACTCTAAATTAATTTTTTTGATGGTTTTAGATCATTTTGATATGTTGATGTCAAAAATATTTTTTTTTACAAAAAAGTATTATTTTAATTCATTTCACAATATCATTTAGTTAAGAACTTGAGACCTTTCACTATACAGAAAATTCTGCCAATATTTCAGTATTGTTTTTAAATTGATGTGAATAATCATGACTATGTGTTTTCATTTTTGTTAAATTTGGATTGTTATATTTGTAATGAACAAAAAATTTTAAACTTTGAAAAGGCTTCAATGTTAAAGTTATTTCCATGCTCAAGAAATTTTAAAATATATATTTCTATTATGCACATCAAATAGAATTAAAATTAGGTAAATTTTGATTAATCAATTCAATTTTATTGATTTTAATGAGAGGATAAATTATCACATACACTTATATCATTCTTCTTGGACCAAATAAAAAATAATTATTAGTTATACTTATGTCTATCACTTGATGTTCTTAGCTAAGACTAGTAAAACTTTGTTGATTCTCCATTTAGTGATTAACATTAAAAAAATAAAATATATTGTTTTTAGTAATAAATTTCAACATAAAGTGACATGATATTAGCTTATAAACTTATATATATATAAATCTGTATCTATCTACATTCGTAGATGTGACTATAGTTACATCTTTATTTTCAAATAAAAAATACAGGTGTAATCGTAATCATGTTATATTATGAAAAACATGTTTATTTTTAGTCTTAAAAGAATTTTTTTAAATTAGATTTTTTAGTTTTTGTTTAAAATTATTCTAATATCACAAATAAATTTTTTAAAAATAATAAAATATTATCTTTAATGTATTTTTAAATAAACAACACTTATAAAAACAATTTTTATGACAATAATAAATATATCATGGACAATACCTTAATTATAGACCGGATGTCATAGCCATGATAAGCCCAACAGCAGTAGGTCTAGTTAAAGTATAAAAAACGCCCTGTCTTCCATGAGAAAAACAGAACAGGAATTGCAGTCTTAGAATCAATGGAAAAAATGGCCAAGAAAACAACTCTTTGTCATGATGGATTTTGATCCAACGAAAAACAATGATCCTCTCAAACTCAACCAAAACCCACCATTTATGGCGTCTCACTTTTTCCCAACAATACAGAACTCTACCCCTTCAACAAACACGAAGCCGAACCAAGACATCGGAAAAAAGGTCACAAAACAAGCTCGAGAAATTGCTATGATGCACCATTTGTGAACCATGTGAAAGAAGCACGAGACCCAGATGAGGCCTTTAACTTTATTTCATGAGTATCTACAAAGGGGGTTTAAGCCTGACTACCCTTCATACGCTGCTCTCTTATACAAACTCGCACGTTGCCAGGATTTTGGCGCTGTTGAGGAAGTTCTTCGTAACGTAGAGGATAATAATGTTCACTGTCAAGAAACCATTTTCATTGCCTTGTTTCATCATTATGGAAAAGCCCAATTGGTCCAGAAGGCTGTTGATCTTTTTAATAGAATGACCCGGTTTAACTGTGTCCGTACAAAACAATCTTTGAATGGTCTGCTTAATGTTCTTGTCGATAATGGTTGGTTTCTTGAGGCCAACGAGCTGTTTGATAGGGGTTATGAAATGGGGTTTCGTTTGAATTCGGTTGCTTTTAATGTAATGATTAAAGGGTGGCTAGAGAAGGGGGAGTGGGAGCAAGCGAACAAGGTGTTTGAAGAAATGCTCGAGAGGAAAGTGGAACCGAGTGTTGTGACGTATAATAGTTTTATTGGGTATTTATGTAGAAATGGTGAGCTGGATAAAGCAAAGGATTTGTTAGAGGATATGATTAAGAAAGGAAAACGTCCCAATGCGATAACATTTGCTTTGTTAATGGAGGGTTCGTGCTTGATAGGTGAGCACAATGAGGCTAAAAAGATGATGTTTGACATGGAATATAGAGGGTGTAAACCTACAGTTGTGAATTTTGGTGTTTTGATGAGTGATCTTGGGAAGAGAGGGAAGATTGAGGAAGCAAAATCTGTGCTTCATGAAATGAAGAAGAGACATATGAAGCCGGATGTTGTCGCTTACAATATATTGATCAATTATCTTTGTAAGGAGAGTAGAGCAGCTGATGCTTATGAAGTCTTGTTTGAAATGCAAGTTGGAGGTTGTGAGGCCAACGCTGCCACCTACAGAATGCTGGTTGATGGGTTTTGCGGGGCTGGGGACTTCGAGGGAGGTCTTAAGGTTCTGAATGCAATGTTGACAAGTGGGCATTTTCCACGTGTTGAAACATTCCGTTCTTTGGTTGTTGGCCTTCTGAAGTCTGGGAACCTTGATGGTGCTTGCTTTGTTCTGGAGGAGATGGAGAAGAGACAGATGACATTCTGTCCAGATGATTGGGAAGCCCTTGTTATGGAATCGTGCCGTGGAGATGTAAAATGGAAGTGTAGGTGAACATGTAAATGAACTGGTCTTGACCACGGAAGCGTAATTAGGGGATTAAAAAACTTGAGTTATACTCTTGGGACTTTAGAGAGAGACATTTTCTGTGAAGACATGGTTTCAACTACAAACCAATGTTTAGATACGATCACTGATTGGGTTTGCAAGTCTGATGAGTGAGGGGAAAGAATGCTGGATTTTACATCGATGGCAAGACAAAGTTATGTCCATAGATTAGATGCATATTGGTTGGGTTCTCAGAAAGGGCTGACGCTTCCATGATCTTTATAAATGTCTTGAGTCACTTGATGTCTGATACCATGTATGAAGAGAAAGAGATGCAGACACGTAGAAAGATGATGATACGATTGTTCTGAGAGACTGTAACTTCTGTTTATTGATCATTATCGAAACCCTAATCTTCAATTATTCAGCAGTGCATGGAAAACTACCATTCATGAAGTTATACAGCTGCATGGTTCCATCTTTACTAAAGACATGATAGAACATTGAACAACATGATTCAGCAAGTAATCAAATGGTTCAAGAACAAGAACAAGAATAAAAAATAAAAAAAAGGGTTCCTTCAGGTTTTTGCATTGCAGATTTATTGTTTTCTCATCCGTCTATAAATGACACGATTTTGATAAAAATGAAACTCACAATGATCTTTCATGAATCAAACTTGCAGTGTTTGTAAACTAAATCCCTCAAGTTTCCTACTCCAAACATACAATTTTTTGCCGTATCTTCCATGATCTCAGCAGACGATCTAAGCAAACTATAACACAACATAGATTGAGGTATTGGAAAAATGTTGGATTGGTGTTTGTCATTTCATTTACAGGACCTTGCTTCAAATAATAGAAGGAAATATGTGTTTAAGCTACACCTGCAAAGTGCAAATAAGGCCAAGGCTCATCAATATTATATACAGCTTGGTTTTCGCTGCTGATGTCATTTCAAGCTTCCTACATAATTCTGCTTTAGATTCTTCATGAGTTTATCCATCATATATTCTCAGGCCATATCTGGGCCACTAGGAAGAGGCTCATAACCGTCGTGATGCTTGACAGTGCTGTCATCTTTGTTTCTTTCAACAGGAATGCACTTCAGGATGACAGCAATGACTAAACTCGCAGCTCCGATTAAGACGCTGGCCAGCCATAATTCCCACCTTAGTGGTACAGTATTAGCATATGTGCCCAAGAATTCAACTATTACAATCTGGAAAGTCACCGTGGAGAACATGACAGTCAAGAAAACCCAGCTACTAAACATGCCTTTGAACACGTTTATCTTCTCCATGTCTCGGCTGTTTATTTCATTGAACACCTGAACATGCGCTGAATATTTAGTGATAAACTTATACGAGATGTTGAAATGCTGAGGAAATTAAGATCAAAGTATGGTACCTGGCAAAACACAAAGGTATTAAATATGAAAGTATTAAGGGTTTTGGTATCATCTGAACCAGAGAGCTTCAGTAGATGTTTCCCATCAAACTGGAGGATGACAAGGACACTTATTTGATAGATGCTTTGTCCAATGATATTCCTCCACATTGTCTTGGTGATTATGCTTACATCCCTACCAATTGGAGGTCTTTTCATCAGTCCATCGTGAGGAGGTTCTGTAGCCAATGCCAACGCACCAAGAGTGTCCATGATCAAGTTCACCCAAAGTAGCTGAACCGTGGTCAATGGCTCATCGCCTGCAAATTATTTCACCATTTTTAGTCATGTATCTTGAACTGAGCAAGTCCAAACTCCAACAGAAATCAGTCAAAAGACATTATCCAGTTATAAAGACAATCTTATCCTTAAGAAATTTTTCATGAAATGACTGCTCTAGATTCTCAATGCTGCATCCTTTTGATTAAAAGTTAACAGTTTACTATTGCACAGAGCATGGGTCCCTAAGGCCTAACATTTAGAACTCAAAAGGTTAGGGATGCAAGGGAACTAGCCATTGATGCATGCAGAAATGAAATTTATCATGAGAGCAGCGACATTGACTGTTAACTGGAACTGAACGAACTTCTGAATGTTAATATAAACTGATCGACCCCATCTTGCAACATTCACTATAGTTTTAAAGTTGTCATCCATTACAATAACATCAGCACTTTCTTTCGCAACCTGCAGGAAATAGGAGAAAAATGCTGAGTTGCTGCCTGATAGAAGTACATAAACAGACATCAAAGGGAATGAGAAAGTGAAAATCCAGGAGAACCAGGACATCAACAAACCTCTGTTCCTGCTATGCCCATAGCAAGTCCGATATCTGCCTCGGCCAAGGCTGGAGCATCGTTAGTACCATCTCCGGTCACTGCCACAACTTCCTTAAATACACCCCTCAGTTGAGTCACCAATTTATGCTTGTCCGAAGGTGATGATCGGGCCATAACCTGCATTACCGACTAAACGTTTTAGAAAGCTTCTTGATTAGGAGTAAGTTATTGAAGCTTTAAAGAAGTTTCAGACCTGAAGTTTTGGTATTATCTCCTCCAACTCCTGAGGACTCTTACAGCGGAAGTCTGCCCCTTCAATTACCAGGCCATAATCTGTCAAGATGCCACATTCCCTAGCTATGGCTTTTGCAGTGTTGATATTGTCACCAGTGACCATACGCACA
This sequence comes from Salix suchowensis, assembly GCA_029030765.1. NCBI lineage: Eukaryota > Viridiplantae > Streptophyta > Magnoliopsida > Malpighiales > Salicaceae > Salix > Salix suchowensis. Next base: position 1,141,783 of record CM054982.1, read on the forward strand.
GTAATTCCAGCATCTAAACAAGTCTTGACAGCTTCCTTCACCTCAGGGCGTATAGGATCCTTAATTCCAACGACAGCGATTAATGTATAGCTATTGTCAGGCATACTAATTGCACCAGAAGTGTTCTCCATATCCTTGAAAGCTAAGCATAGAGTTCGTAGAGCTTCACAGGAAAAACCATCTATGACATCCGTGATTTTCTGTCTTTTCTTTTCAGATAGCGGCACAGCTTTTCCATCAGCAGTTAACATCTTGTCACACATTTTCAAAATTATTTCTGACGCACCTTTGCAGAATGCTCGAAACCTACCATTGTCAGGAAGAGAAACAAGCACAGACATCTTCTTCTTTTCTGAATTGAAAGGCTCAACTTTCACTATCCCAGATTCATTATGATGTGTTTTAAAATCACCTCCCAAGAGTAATCCTAACTCTAATAATGCTGTCTCCGTGGGCGTCCCCAAAATGTCAGTCGTTCCATCTTTTCCTTTGGTTACCTCTGATCCTGTGTTTTGAAATATAGATTGCAAAAGGATTCCATGCACGTTTTCTGAGAAAGAGGACATCAATAAATCTTTATTGCTATTAGTCTGTAATGATTTTGTTTCTTCACAGATCCATATTTTGCTCACCGCCATGTGATTTGTAGTCAATGTTCCAGTTTTATCTGTGCAGATGCAGCTAACAGAACCCATTGTTTCACATGCGGAAAGATGCCTCACCAGGGCTCTATCGTGCATCAGTTTCTTCATGGCAAATGCAAGACTAAGTGTCACTGCTAATGGAAGCCCTTCAGGAACTGCAACGACAATTATGGTTACAGAAATGGAAAAGAAATTTAGAAGCTTCAAAGCATCACTACTAGACCATTTTGTGATCTCATGGTGGTCTGCCTTCACCAATAGAAACCGTGCCAGCAGAGCCAAAAAAGTCGTCACGGCAAAAGCCAAACCAATTTTCCCAATTACAGTTGCAACTCCATTAAGCTTCACCTGTAATGGTGTCTCATCTTGACCCACTTCGCTCAATTGAACCATCAACGCACCCCATTCAGTCCTCATACCAACTGCTGTCACCAGCATTTTACCATACCCATCCTGTATTTTGGTGCCTGATAGAAGAAAGGGCCTCTTTATATTTATATCCACTGGCTCACTCTCTCCTGACAAGCATGATTCATCAACCGATAAGCTGTGGCCTGATATAAGAATGCCATCTGCAGGAACCAGATCTCCAATCGATAGATGAACAACATCTCCGACCACCAGATCGAAAATAGAAACCTTCTGTCTGCTCCCTTCTCTGGTAACCTGAACAATAACATTCTTCTTCTCCTTGTCCAGGACCTTGAATTGCAAGGCCTGCTTGTAGTCTGTGATTGCAGTGACCATCACTACCAACAAAATGCACATCACTATTCCCACCCCATCATACATTCCATCTGGCCAACCTTCAGTCGCAATGCCAACACCAATGGAGACAACGGCACATACCATCAGAATAACAAGTGTCAAATCGTGCAAGGCATCCCATACAAACATCCAAAAAGATCTGGCAGGTTTCTCAGCATATCGGTTAAAGCCGTATAAATTTTGCCTGATAGATATATCACTTGAGACAACCCCATCATTCAAAGAAACAGATACTTGTCTGCCCAATCCCTCCACTCCTCCATGAGATTCCAAGTGATTGATATCATGGGACCGAGCGAGCGCTGCCAGTTCATCCGGTCCAATGTCGAAACCAGTTTGGCGCCTGACACTGTCTATGATCCTGTGCTCAACTCGATTAGCAGCTGTATCAGAAAAAACCATATGATTCAGAAAGAAAACAGTAATGGAATAAACAGAATTTTACTGCATATAGTAAAGATTATACCCTCGATGAACTGGAATGCTGCCTTGTTGATATAAAGAGCTATCCGTATCTTTTCCTGGCCAAACGTTCAAGGACGTCTGTTAATTCTAGGAACTGAAAGATAAGAGACAAACACAAGTACCAACACTCTTTCTTCTACAGTGGTACAATCTAACTACTAGTCCAAGATCAACTTATAATAGATGAAAGAACAATATAATATTACAAACTACCAGTTTTTGCAGAGTTTATTGGTATTGAGTGCCTTGAAAGTTAGCAATGGTTTCTGTAATAAACTAAGACACATAGTTAAACCCTTGGCCTCCAGTCTCACTAGCCTATCAAATCATTTTTTTGTGGATGAATGCCATTATTTATGAAGAACTAGTCATCCAGCACCTCTGCTTCTGTATGTTTTAAAAATAAATCTATATTAGTTTAGCCATGCACTGATGATATCTACATAGTGGGATGACATGGGGCGACTCCACTAAAACCTCACTCGGAAGTGTAACTATTATTTAATTAAAAAATATTAAAAAAACTATGTGGTTTTGATTATTTTTTAAGAAATATGTTAAGAAGTTTTGATTAGGCCGGGTTAATTTTTTTTCCTTTCAATCCGGACCAATCCAAGCTCCAGGCTGGTTGGGTTGATTCACATACCCACCCGGTCCAAATTTTAAAAACATATTACACAATAGACGGGTGTTAATTTCATTTTTGTTCCATAAAAGAAACATATTGAAGTAATAAAAGAGATAATAGAATGTTGAAAATTCTAACAAGATTCAAGTTGACGAAGCAACAAATTGTGTTGTTCCTATTCTACCTCTGAAGACATCAACTTGTCATTGAATTGCTGGCCCAGGAGCATGACATTTGCCCTAATTTCAATCCATAAATTTCAATCTATTCTTTTGATAAAATTTCATATTTATATATTATGAAAAATAATAGCATTTTTTTGTGTGGATGAATGCCATTATTTATGAAATTTCAACCTAATATATAAATATGTCTCTGAGAAACACACTGAAGTCATATTTGATCAAAAGAATAGATTGAAAAATGTTAATTAATATTATTATTTTTTTTTAAAAAAAAAACTTTAAAAATCAAACTAAAACAAAGTCCAAACAGACGACAAAATCCCTCGTCCAAATATCTAAATCTCCACCCCACCTTTTTAAAGGTTTGAACTCAGACTTTCTGGTGGATAACAGTTATGGCGTAGCCTAGGGATAATGCAAATTGACAAGAAACAACTGCCAGTCTACGACAAGACGTCTAGCTTTCAATGCATGGATACGTCAACAAAGGTGGGATATCCATCCATCCCCTTTTGCAAGTACCGTTCCATCGAAGCCAAAGAAATTTCTGCGAAGCATCATTTTGTTCTTGACGAACACATAATTTACGTTTCCAACTCAGCCAGCTTGAAGTACGAACTCGAGACTTCCGTGATGACTTTTTCAGAGATTAGATCACACGTTGATATTTCAACAGGGACATCTCCCTTTGTGGGAGTTGATTATTCTCCACATGAAGATAATTCAAACAAATATTTTTGGGGTAATTTCTTCTTTTTTCTTATAAAATTTATTCCCTAGTCATTTAGTGGTGGGTACCTTAGTGATAACAATTTAAGACTAAGACGTTTGTTTTTTTTTTGGTCCAGATTTGAGCCCTGTAATTGCTAATATGATGGTCATTGAAAGTATACATGGTTGTTAATTTCAGAGTTTATATGATTAGTTGAAGTGCGCATGAGCTAGCCCACACACCCATCTTAATAAAAAAAAAATATTCCTCATTTAAAGCAAGATTAAGGAACATTTTCTCATGTCTAATTAGCTGTTATGTAGAGGTCTTTTTGTGCATCAATTAGAGTGAATCCCTTTCGTTCGAATCTTAATTAAACCATTCATAGAAATTTTCTCAAGATTTGAATCCTTAATTATTTACTTGCGAAATCTTCTTATATATCTAACTCTTAATTTTACAAATGAGTTGTGATACGATTTCAAATTAAAGATTATTAGTTCATGTATTGACCAAGAGTAAGTTTTTATTTTAGAGGATTTTAAAGATGTATTCTCTTCAACGACTTAATATATTTAGAAAGGATTAATCAATTTTTAGATGATGGTGAGGGTTTAAACCCAATAATTTAATAAAAAAAAAGTGGTAAAAATACATGGTATAATTAATTAATTAATTAATTAATTAATTAATGTTCAATAATTTGTGTGAAGGTTAGTGTCAATAAATGTGCAACAAATCAAAAATCAACCGTGATTTTGCTATCAACAACTTAATCTCTAGTGGTAACATCAACGTCTTCGAAAAGAAAAATCAAACTCGTAAAATAATATTTTAAAAGAAAAACACGAAGAAGATCACAGAAACTTGAACAGCAGGCATCGTAAAGTCTTCTGACCTGGATATTCTTACGTTTCCTTTCAGCTTCAGCTCTTTTGGCAAGATCAGCAACCATTCGGAACCTCCGGCGAGGATTCCTGACGACTGCCACCGCAGACCTCCATCTTCTTAAAGCTTCTTCTGATGGACTCTTAGCATCCACCACAAAGTTTTCTTTCAGGTAGTGCTCCATGTGCAAGGTTACGATCAAAGAGAATACAATGATGAAATGAAAATCATGGAGCTAGCTAGCTAGGGCGATGTATTCTTGCTGAGGAAAGATTCAGTCGTAGCCGTGAAGGGCGAGAATCAGGAGAAAAAGAGAGAGACTGGATGAAAAGGAGAGTGCCAGAAAACATGTGGACGGGCATGAATATATTGTCAAAGACCAATTGTCAAACTGGCCTGTTTGGTTTCTATAAAAAAATTGAAGAAGATTCCTGGAAATTTAATAGGAAATGGAAACGATAATATGTATGCCGAAATTAAGATTGATTTCATGGGATAATAAAGGGAATAACACATGTTATAAAGCTTCAAGTTTACAAAGACAATTACGCATGCTTCTAATAATTATTTTTTAAAAGTTTTTTATTTTAATTTGATCCTCATTTTTTTTTTCTTATCATTTTGCGGAATTATTTCTTTTTTTCAATTTCAGCTTTTAATATTTGATTGGTTGAAAATTGAGGTTTGTAGTTTTTCCAATGCTATAAGTTTGAAAAGTTATCACAAATTGATATCATATATTTTCTTATGTATTTTCCTTTTAGCTTCCGTCAATCAAAATTGATTTTTTTTTAAAAATAAAATAAAGTGAAGTGATGTGATTTTCTTTGTTTTATTTTCTAGAAATTTATTCTAATCTCATAATCCAGATCATAAATTTAGCAGTTAACCCAGAATTACTTAATCTTTATTACCTGAATTACAAGTTTATGGTGCTAACAAGTGCTACATGAAAATAATATAAAAACACCCAATTTTTTTAATTTAAAATAAAAATAAAATAAAATAAAATAATTTCAATTTTTGAATTGAAATACTGGGGATAAACACAAACACAGAAAAGCAACGCAAAAACAAGGGAATGACAGGTACGAGCAGATGCATATCAGCTGAGCACCACAGCTCAACACTGTCAACAAAAAAATAGCTAAAACAACCTCCCACATAGATAACATCAATTACACCCGGTTGCTTTCTCATACAAACAAACAAACAAACAGACCAATTCAAGAGGCAAGCATTCGAAAATGATCCAAGCAAGTAGTTTCAAATGTCCCGAGTGATTGCCTTCTGATCATCTCATGATCAAAAGCACAGTAAAGCTCAAATTTATATATCACTGTGTATAACCTCACAAGAAACTTCACAGCATGAGGCTCCAATAGGCAGTGAATTTAGATGAAAAAAATGCCGGAAATTCTACATACTCTTTGTAGTATTACAAATATATGAAACCCCGCCACAAAAAAAAAAGGAAAAACAGGAAAAGAAACAATAAAACCCCCTACCTAGAATGTCTATGACAAAATCACCACAGTTTCAAATGCGATCGCTAGCTCTGGCACTAGCTTTGTGAATAAAACTACAGTGCTTATCAAGTAGTACTTGGTGAGCCAAAGCAATGTTCCAAACAATGTACAAAAAGAAATTCTAAATTGCAGCTAAGCATGCATGCCAATACACTTATAAAAATAGTTCTGGGAAAACATACAGGCAGAAGTTTGTTACTACAAGAAGCAAAATGCATGCAATAAATCCTTTGTGCACACACTAAGATGGAACAATGAGGACTCCATCGTTCACAAAACTTAGCAGGCGGCGCACAGCGCAGCAATGTTGTCCATTCTGCAATAAATTTCCTATAAAAGTACAGGAGTTGAAGCCACCAGATTGCCAGTGAACAAGGTTATGAAAGTACAGGAGTTGCAAGAATTTATACAGGGGGGAGATCTTAGGATCCAGAACCAGGATGTTTGCACCATCATACACAGCTACGGAATCATCACATCTCATAATAATAACATAAGTGATCCAAAGGCATTTTAGTGAGAGGAAGGCTCTGCATGTCTTCTTACAAACAGCTTCCCTATATCTTCTGTCACAACATTACTCCTGGAAAAACCAAATTCAAATCATCAACAATTTTATTATTCCTTTTCTTGCACTTATGATATGGCCAAAATTGGTGCCTGGAAATAAATTGAAAATGCAGGCGAATAACAAAGATATGAGACCTGTCAGTTGCAGAAAGACAAAAAAAGGGTTTGAAGGCAAATTAATAGCCAAAAAGTTTCTAAAGAAGTTGAGGAATCATCCATATGATGCAGCTTTTTTTAGTGCACACGAGTACACCAGACATGGTCATTTTACCATTCAAAACAAATTGCACGGAAATGCTAACATCTTAATTTCAAATCTTGGTTCACAAGAAGGCAAAATCACACAGAATAACATTCGTGTATGCAGTAAATAGTAAGGTCAAATCTTATACCTCCCTCAAACAAAAGAAAAATATAAAATAAAGTCAAACGATAAATTCCATAGATGGTGGTAGGCATTAAAGGCACATTACTCTCTGCATCCAAGGTCATCTATGAGGTTGTCGTTCCCTAATCTTACAGCAAAATACTCAAGTGAGAACTTTATGTAAATCAGTTCTCGCAATCCCAGTCTTCTAGAGAACTTTTACTTCCGTAGGTGCAAATATAGCAAAACAACCAACCCCTATTTGTTAAAGCTATAGCTCCAGCTAAACTTCGGTTTAACAATCCACATCACAAACGCTAGACTTACCATTTCCGCCACAATCATCAAGTTCCATTTCAACTCGCAAATCTAAAACTTTCCACAGCATGAATTTCACCCAACAACCCTAACACCACCTCCATAAATAACCTTTAAACCACAAAATGTATCTAACTATGATGCACTAATGTACTCTAATCCAACCATTATTTTAACTCCCATTATCAACTAACGCATAGCAGCAAAATAACAAATAAATCCTATATAAGATCTACATGACAGAGTCCATAAAAAAACTAAAAATCTCACCTTCCTTTAAGCTGAGGAGGAACTAACAAACCCCCACCAGTATCAGGAACATTCCTAGAAGCAGCCAAATTCCCTCTTGATACTTTGCCACTACGCGAAGACCCCACATTCAATTCTCTCTTTCGAGACGCATTCTCAGCCATTGCTGCTGATACTTGGGACGCATGATCACTCCCATTGCCAGATAATCCAAAAGTCGGCGAATTTAAAAGCTTTGAAGCATCCGGAAGCTTAGATATTGAGGGAAGAGGGCTTGGCCCTGCCACTTGTTGTTTCGGTAATGACGCCCAAGATAACCTGAAACAAAAGGAAATGAAGCAACTTTGAGCAAGAATTAAAAAGGACCATGATTCAAAATCTCTTTTTTTGACTGAAAATTCGAGAATTACTGGCTAATTTGTGGCTTTGCGGCTTGTGCCTCGATTTGTGGTTTTGGTTCTTGTTCTTCATGTAGTACTTGTTGATGATGATGTTTTTCGTCTTCTTCTTCTATGTTATCTGGATCATCATCGTCCGAGGAGGAAGCGTAATCTACTAAAGACATATTTGGATTCTCTCCCTGTTTCTCAGTGTCTTGTTGTCTCTCTCTGATCTTTGAAACTGCTGGCTTTAGTGCTCCTTTTCCTTTTCCTTTTCCTTTTCTTTTTGATAATGGGAGCCACGGCCAGTGGCTGTAGAATCCAGGCCTAAAGCTACTGAGCCCGCGTGCCTAATACTATAGCTAGTGGGCTTTTCATCGAAAGGATATTCAGACTATTGTTGTTCAAAAATATTTTTGAAAATAAATAAATAGTTTTTTATTTTAAATTATTTTTTTTAATATTTTTAAATTTATTTTTATATATTAATATTAAAAAATTAAAATTTAAAAAATATATCATTTTAATATATTTCTAAATAAAAGATTCATTTCAAAAACAATCTCCATTACACTGTCCAAAACATTCGTATGATTAATCTAGCACCCGGTTTAAGACTTGAGCAGTAAGATAATTGAGTTGACATCTAAATACATTTTTTTTTTTTATAAATAAAACAACATTCATTTTGAGGAAACAATGTTTTCTTTTGTTTTTGTTTTTTAAAAAAAACGCTGAAGCTATGTTATTTTAAATAAAAATTAAAAAAAAAATCTTACAGGAATAAATTTGATAAATTAACTAGGCCATGATTTAACTCAAGTCACCAAAATTTATTAGATTAACTTCTAATCCAATTAAAATAACCTACCGAGTTTGATTAGATTAAGTCCTAATTTAATAAAAGAAACTAATTCAGATCAAATTCCCGATCAAGACGAGGCTTTTCGGCGGGATCATGTCCAGAACTACTGATATGCAAAAGCTAACAAATAATAATAAATATTAAAAATTTATGGAAAGGATAATTATAAGAATACAAAGGAAACATCAGAGCATGATATTAAAGTAGAGCACACTAGTTCTTGAACTCATTCTATATATTTTCTTAGGAGTTTAACATTAATACCATATATATATATATATAATCATTGCAAAGATTGTTCGGCCAAACAAGCATATTACAGGTCTCTGTCCATTGTCGTCAATGTTGTCGAAGTTCAACAAATGAAGGAATTGGGAAGGCATTGCATTGATTTAACAACCAACTCAAATACACAGGGCAGCCTTCTTATCTTAGGAATTTAGCTACAAGCTTATGAGCTAGCTAGTGGATACTGACTCATTAGTTTTACATCCACTGACGAGTGACAAAACTGCATGACAAAGAGGGAGCACAAGCTGTCAAGGATTCTGACCGAGGAGTGATGGTCTATAGAAAACTCGGGTTTGCGCAATCTCGATGCGATCTCTTGGGTCGTTCATCGTTTCATCCCTTAATGCCTGAAGAATGGCTGGCACTGTAAACTCCCTGAATTTTCAAGAACAAGAAAAGTATCAGAATGCACTTCTAGGCACGATGAAATACACGGATCCAGACAAATGGTGGGCATCAAAGAATTGCATACCTTGTTATAAGAATTCCATATAGCATTTTCAATATGGGGCATAGCTCAACTGGAGCTACAGGTGTGTTTTCTTCAGGATGTAGGACACTTAAGGTAGAATGACTTAGAAGCTCGTAAAATGCTTTCACTGCAGAAACACCCTGCAGAGCAAAAGGGTGGGGGACTTAATATGTGATCGCGCAAGGTTATAACAAATAATATACTACCACAAGGATAAAATCAACTACGGACAACATTGCCGATGTAGTGGAATGGCTAACAAAAGTAATAAACATATCCAGTAAACCAGTTGTTTATGCACTTGGGCATAACTAAAATGATGACTTGGTAGTTTCTATGATTACAAGCACTGAAGCCCCTCCAAAATAGTTGTTATGAAGGTTAATGAGTATGGAATTGTTTAAACCTGATGATGTGTTTTCAACTCCAATTTGTAGTGGGTCAACAACAGTCACTAATTGGTCTAGGGAGGTACATCTACTTCTCACAGATTCTCCTAGTCCATCTCCTTCTAATAACCACAAGTTTGTACATGCAAGTTAAGAGGCATCAGTTATAACTCTCATATTATGTCTTGGATGACTTATTATACCCATTGATTTTAATCAAATTGCTAGTTCCGAGATTGTCACCTTCAGGAGCATGGTATCCAGCACAGAAAATAAATATATAAATAAATAAATGGATCTTTAAAAAGGTGATTAAAAATAAATGGAAATATTAAAATTTCTCGAGAAAACATCCTGTTACACACAACTTCTAATATGAATCAAGTCCAATAGGCTTGAGCATCTTTAGGAACCATGCCTATGAGTGTCAAAGATTGATACCTGAATCATTCCTTTGCCCTTGATGCTGTCCCCCATTTCAAGACTCAGCTCTCCTTTGGCCAACTTTTGACCATACCATGCATTACGACCTTTCAGTAAGGTTACATAAGTGTCAGCTAACAAGGGGCCAGCGAGTTTTTCAGGTTTTTCTGCCAACATATGTGTAATAAAAATCATCTCTGATGTACAGTGTGCAAAGTATACTGATTTACTGGTCGCACTCTCATTGGTTAGAGCTGCTACCATTCCTGTGGAATCACGATCAAAAGTTAAATTTTCAGACTGAAGACTCAAATCACGAATTCTTACAAATGGCATTTCCTTTTGTATAGAATGAAATAACTCCTGGGAGATAGACAAATATAGCATATTAGATCCCCAAAATTCAGTCTCCCCACCACAACAGACTCCATAATTCATCTACCAAACCAGAAGCATCCTTCGTTTCTTCTAATGTAAGACATCAGAGATGATGTAGGTGACATAAACAAACTGTTCCTTTAGAGTACCACAAACGGTCGATGCAAACAGTATTCCTGGCTTCATAATTACAATGATAAAGCAGTCCCATTCTTACGTTAATTTTCTATGATTACAGCCATTAACACATTAAAAATGTCAGAATTCATTGGTGGTTTACATTCATGTAATATGGAACCTTCAAAATGCGTGAGGCACTGTATCATAAAGCTTACACTAAATACTTTCTGGTATGATAAATTAGGTGTCAATAGTGAGAATAATATCGATGGCTAGAGTCATAGATATTGAAATTTGGAGCACGAAGAAATTAAAGCTTACCAGCTCCAATAGCATAGACATTCTTTAGACCACCCATGACTTCATGAGTAGTGAGATCACCATTATCCCACACTATAAAGTTTGGCTGTCTCAAAAATCTTGCCAATGGTTTCCTCCACTTTTCTGCTCCACAAATCCGAGCATTGGCATATTCCTTATCGTAAATCTCTGAGGCGATATTTGGTCCTCCAAGATAGAGAATGTTTTCCATTGGAACTCCAGCTGCAGAGGACGAAGTCATCAACTATGGTGTAAATAAGGTTGCTATTAACTAAAGAAAAATCAAAACATTGCTAGAAAATGAGGCAAACAAAAAACAGACAATCTTACTTGCACGATTGATCATTTGGGTGGGGGTTATTATGCGTGGCTCGGGCTCCAACTCAGCCTCTACACCTTTTGCCAAAGAGATGATAATAGGAACTGTAATCCTCTCCTTCCAATACCTACTAATTTCCTCAAATACTTCATGGATTTCAGTTGATGGCAATCCGTTAATAACAATGTCAGCATCCCACACAGCCTCCTGTAAATTGGTCACCACCTTCAGTGGGCAAAGTGGGGTGTCTATCATATTCACGCAAAATCCATCTTTCAAAAGCTCATCTGCATGTAAAATCCTATCACCTAATCTTGCCTCAACATACTTTAAATAAGCACAACGCCTGATCAATCTCCTTAACACATCTTCCCTTGAATTAATCACTTCAAATAAATGCTCAGCTGTGGACCTATCAACGGATCTACCAGGCCTTCTCCATATCCTTATTAGCACCTTATCTCTTAGATGACCATAACTATCTTGCAATAAAGCAGTAAACACACTACCCCAAGCACCTGCCCCAATGCCAACAATCCTCAACGGATCACCTTCTGCTTTGCCAATCAGAGCACGGAGCTCATCAAGCTTCTCTTCTGAAACTCCATTCAGGTTCTGAATTGACCCATTTGAACTCACAGTGTGATTCATGTCTTCTGTATTTTCAACCATTTTTTCTTCTCCCTCGATTACAATAAGGTCCTAGAATCCCAATATACCAACACAAGAAAGAACACAACAAGTAGTTAAACCACCACAAAAACCTCCCTTTGGTGATATATCCTGAGCTTCAGATACAAAATTGCGGTCTTTGAAACACTGATCCTGGACAAACCAAAATTCTCGATTGATTTCGAAACAATCTATCCCTCGAGCAAGCACAAAAGCTCAAATCAGCAAATCAACTAGCAAACAGAATACCAGCTATAGATTTAAATCTATAGGTGGGTTTTGTCAGCAAAACCAAAAACAAATCTTTCCAGCAAGGACGACCCAAGAAGATGCAAAATGGGTTTTGGCAGACGGATTTTTTAAAAGCATAAGCAACAACTATCAAGAAAACCCACAGTAAACAAAAACTTTCCTTTGTATTATTCTTATATAAAAACAAAGTAAAATTAAAATAAATGAGATGGAAAATAAATGTATTTTTTTGGTCAATTGATGTTTTATAGAATCTTGTTATAAATATACGATTCTATAAATGATAATAATATATAATATTGAAAATAACCTGAAAACTCCTACAAGTTCTTATAAATAAAAAATAATAATTTTTTGAGATACAGAACTTTTCAAAATAAATTATTCAATCAAGAAAGTTCTTTCTTGAATAGTAAATATACGTTGAAAATAAATTAAAATATTTTTTTAAATATCAAATCATTATATATATACATATATATATTTTAGTAAATATATGTTTTTAATAAAAATATTTTAAATAAAAGTTATATACAATTAAATATCTTAATAAATCAAATACTTCTACATGATTTATTTTAAGGAAACAATCTTTGTTTGACGTGAGTTTTGTCCAACAAAACAACCTTGTGTTCACACAATATTGCTCCTGGCGGAAATTTCGATGTGAAGAGGAAAAATATTAATATTTTTAAATTTTAATATTAATATTAATATTTTTTTATTTTTAAAATTAATGTTTTTTTAAGTATTTGATATAAAAAAATATTTTCTTAAATAAAAAAATATTTTTAAAAATAATAACTATAAAATGCAAAACCCATACATAGAAAGCTGCTTTTTGACTGTTACCTGGAAATGCCTTTGCTGCTGCTGATATGGCACGAATATTAAGATCAGCGTTTCCTTTCCGCGTAATTTTCGGACATCATAGTTAAATAATAATCTAGTCCCTTTAGTTTGCAAAACTATATGATTTGATCCTTGTACTATCCAGAAACAATTAATTAAGTAATAGGTTTTTGTTCCAAAATTTCCTCATATTAATACTCCTACTTTTTTTATTCTACTAAATAAATAAATCAGGTCATAAGAATATGAAATTAACAAAAATAGCTTATTTATTTATTATTTAATTGAAAAATATATGCTTTCAAAATTATGAGAATTAATTAATTAATTTCATCAAAGCACAAAGACTTTTTTTAAAGTAATTTTTTTTAAAAGAAAGAAAGAAAAAGATCATGTATTGACAACAAATCAAAAATAAAATATTATCAAAATATATTTATATTTGTTTTCCTCAACTCAAAACATTCACACATGGATTTTGAAAAAAATATTTTTAACTGCATAAAATTATTTATTTTAAAATATTATAAAATTCTCCTAGTCATGGTTTTAGAATCTACTCAAAATCAAATCAATTCTAGCTCTTTTAAACCTATGAAACCATGATATTTTGAGTTTTTATTTTTTAAAAAAAAACTTGAAATATTTGAAAGAAAAAAATTATATTTTTCAATAAATCTGCTCCAGCCTAGTTTTGAATCAGCAAATCATAAATACCCAGGCTTCCACTACAATATTTCTTTTTACACGGGAAAAAAAAAAACTCACTGATCATGGTAATACAGTAGTATCCATGGGCTTCACTTTGGAAAAAGATAAATGGGCCTCAATAAAAGAATTGATAAAAAAACCCAGAATAAAATTTTAATCAATTACAAGACCAGGCAACAAAGGCCCAGTCCATGGTAACCCAAGACAGTAACTGGGCTGCAACGATCACCTTGTCAATCTCATATTCTGGCCAGCTCCAGTAAACAGTGTGTGTGTGGACAATGTTGGCTTTGCAGAATGGAAGATGGATTGCAGAGAAAAGGGATCAATGGAATTGCATTTAGTTCAATACTCTGATCACTGGTAACACCTTCTTTATGTTTGTTATTTTTTTCTTCTTTCTGTTCTGTGGTGACACCTTGTTTATGTTTGCTCTTGTTCTTTCTTTCTATGTGATCATGTTTTGCTGCCTATTGAGAAATATTTAATGTAATGTAGGATAGGACAAGGCAGAGAAAGAAAGAAGATATGCTCTTGTAAAAGGATTATTGATTTGAGTTTATTTTCTTTGACAAAAGATGTTGGCTTTTTAGGCATTATGTCTTTTCCTATGCTGTATGTGTACGTAAAAGGTGTTTGTTGGGTTTTTTCCCCTGGAGATTGAGATGGTTGTTTGTGAATTATTCAGCACTATGCTGAGCATGAGCGATTAAAATGGGTGTTGTAGTCTGTGTAGGAGGGTGTGGTTGGTTGTTCTTGTTCTGTCCTTGTTAAACTGCTTAGCAAATGCCAATCTCTGTTATCTTGATAAAATTTGTCTTTGCTACTGAAGTTCCTTAAGACTATGCTTTGATTCGACCGTGCCCCTATGTTCAATGAATTTGGGACTCAAATTCTCAAGGAATATCATTCTATTATGAGCAGAAGTGGTAGAATCTTGTTTCTTCAATGATTAAGTGGCATTTTCTGGCCGAGTCTTGGTTACCAGAAGAAATGAAAGGAGACAAGAAGTAGGATGCTAGGAGAGTATTGGTTTAACTTCAAAGTTAATCACATCATCCTTAGTTTATTGTAAGTGATTGGCATGGTTTTTCTTTGAGCAAATCTATTTTGTGATGTCACAAGAGGCTGGTGCATTGTGACTGTATTGAAGAAATTGCTTTTTAATACTGCAAGTCATGCATCCTCCCTGCTTTCATTTATGCTTTTAGTGTAATTCTACTTGATCACCAAAGATTTCTGTTCTTTAGACGTGGACAAATCAGATCATGTATTGTCCATGACTGATATCTGCAAGAGTGCTCACTATCTGTTTGGTCAGACATGAATGTACCGCTGATACACTCTTTATTGGGTTTATTTCTCTTGCTCTGATATGCTAGCTAGAAAATCGAAGATGATTGGACAAGTTTTCCATAAATGCAACTGGGACAAGTTGAGCTCTTCACAGTTGCTTGAAACTGCCACATTGAGCACACTTAGAGAATCTGATTGGATTTGGAATTAAACCAATGAAACTTTGGAAAATGGGTTACCTTGCATTGGAAACTTTATATATTAGAAGGCTTTTTTCAGGCTTTTTAAATAATTAGCTTTTCTAACATGAAAACAGTTTTTCTTAGTGTAATTTATTGACCTAAAATAAGACGCATCACCTAATTTGAAATTTGTACAGTGATCTCCATAAACTCAAATTTATGTTTGATTTTTAGGAAAAACATCGGTTCATGTCTTACCCTGTAATTGACTGAAACGTCTCGCATTGCCTATTTTATTTTGCATCACGAAGATACAAACCTTGTAAATTTCTGTAATGTGCATATATCTAAAGTTACTCCTGTCAACATTTATATTCTCTACGCTATTATAGGAATTGTTTTGAGCTTGGTTTGTCACAAGGCACTTAAAATAATCATCAAGTAATATTCTTCACTCTCTCTCACTACAACAAAGATTCTAAATCTACAAGACTAGGCTTTCTGGTTTTGGCTTGATCACTTTTGTAATCCTGATCCTTTTTTAATGATGCATCTGCTCTTGCATTGTAAATAAAAAAGGAAGACCAAAATGTCCCTTTTCAATGTATTTCTTCGACACCACTTAATTAATAAAGAAGGGGAAACAAATATTCAACCTTACCCTATCCACATAAATATATACTTTCAGAATATCTTAGCATATTTTCTTGCTAGCATGTAAATATGGAATGGAACAATTTCCTCTAAGGAATAAAACTTGGTGATGAAGATTCTTGAAAGCAACTCATGTTTGAGTTTGGTTGAGCAGTGGTGGCCTAAGTTGGCCAATGCTAGTTCATTCTATCTCACATCACATAATTGTGTTTATTTCCTCTATTGTTGTTCTATGTTTTAGCCTTTTAATCTGCTCCTTCAGATGTGCTTTTGCGCCTTTTTTATATTATTATTACTATTATTATTATTATTATTATTATTATTATTATTATTATTATTATTAAGAAGTCTACACGTTGAAATGATGGTAGCCCTACTTAAGTTTTCTTCAATGTGTATTAGCATTAATAGAAGACATTGTGAATTTTTTTATTTATTCATATGCTTGTTTTAAGTGCATATCATGGTAACATTCTAGCAATTTAATAGCTATATCAGATGACCATCTTTTGAGGGGAAAAAAGAATAGAAAGAAGATTTAGGCCAAAATAGAAAACACAGTGGTGGTAATTTTTGGGTTCACACTGTCGTTTATCTCCAGCATTAAATGTTATCTCAGTATTATACATGTTCTATTGGTAGCAGCCCTCAATTGATAATTCTACTGCTGGTTTTACTTTTTTATATTTTTATTGTGGACAAGGTGTTGTTGAATTGCAGCCCCTCTAGATACTTATTATCTAAGGGAATACAAAAGTTCTGTTTGTGCCATTTTTCTTATTCCACAATAGGCAAACTGAAAATTGTGTTTTTGCACTTGGTGGTTACATCTAGATGTTTATGTCACCACCAAAGCTTTTTTTGTGGATTTGTAGATCTTATAGAAAAAGTGGCAGGAACTGTTAGTTTGGATAGTTACTCTATCAAAGTGATTTGATTAATGCAATCTTTTTCAAGCCATGTACAACACTAAAGATATGCTTTATGAATAAAAAAAAGTCAAGGAATTATGTTGAATGATATGCTTTGTCTGGAGCCACCCTCTTACATGGAAAATGGAAACATATACAAAGTAGTATTCCAAAGTTTAGATTTCTTTGTAAAATGAAGAAAAGAACGGGGAAACACAGTATACTGTGTGAATCTTTTTATAGAAACATTACTAGTACTCTAGCACCTAGGTATTGTATTTTCATAGAATTTTTTTTCCATTTTTGTAATTTTTTTATGAATCTATTTTCATTGTTCCCATAAATATTTATAAAAAAATCTTGGTGCGATTGCTATTCAGCTAGCATGCATGCATTTGTACTTACATGTGCTAAGTTAGCTATCAACGCATCATTGAGATTAGGACCAAACATAGGTCTCAATGTGGAAAATCAAAATAAAAATTATCCTCATGGTGGCTTCACATATTCCATTGACCACTGTGTAATGTTATCTCCTTCATATGGCTGTCTTTGCTAATTGATCTAGTCAAGCATTGATTTAAATTTCTTGCAGAGTGAAAGATAGTGAATGGTTTATTTGATATGTCAACTCCCATCACATGCATACCCTATTAAATGTAGGTCCCTTATTGTGTGAATATTCTATATTGAAGGTGCTTAATGCTCAATGGAAAATTGGAGATGTACTTTATTCTGTAGTATTTGTAGTTTTGCAATTGTTATTGGTAGTTTGAGTGTTTTTGAAAAACAAAAGGAGGTATTCTGGACCGATTAAAATTATGGAGATGCCCATGTCTTCCTTATAACTTTTTGCTTGAATAAATAAGTACAGTCATTATGCAGAGAATGAACTGTATGAATCATTGAAAGCTATTCCCCAATAGTTAGACATATAGATATGCTAGAATCTCTTAAACAGCTTGTTGCTCCCTTTTATGTTCACTTTTCATTAGATCCTTTTACTGTGACTGATGGTGGTTGAATGTAAAATGAAAACGAGAAAGATTCATTACACTAACCTCACTCAATGACAAAGCAAGCATTAGAGAATCAGGGAAAATTATTTGTAGGACCATTAAAGTACATACTTCACTCAGTTTTAGAGAATTAAAGGACAGTTATATTAGGTTACAATCCCGCATTCTTGGTAAGTTATGTATTAAGGATGCTTTACCTACCTGTATAGAGAGAGACGGGTCTGTTGGAGAACACTAACTGTCAACTCTTTGCATTTCTGATGATTTTTATAACAATCATTTCCTTCTTTTTTCAAATTATTATTATGGTTAATAAACGTTCAACCTTGTGTGATGTACTCTTCTTAAAACAAATAATCTTCTGCGTGTTTGGCTGCCAATTAGTTAATGGCTGAATTATCATGTGGAGGATCTTGTTGAATCATTTGTGATTTTTCTCTCCAGGATAATCCCCAAATAGAAACTTGACTTGTCTAGGTTTTTCTGTACCCTTTTTTTGGCCACTATAGCTTGGATGTTTGTCCTTGGAGTGCTGTGTTGCACCTAATAAATGATGAGATCAAAATTGGAAGAAAGCTTTAAATACAGAGAACACAGGACGAGGAAAATGGAGATGATGCGTGTGCTTTATATGTGTACACACGCACACACTTAGTCTTGGGAGAAGTTGGATATGACGCGCAGGTTCACGCCTCTTCACAGCTATTGCTAACCTGCTATTCTAACCCTTTTGATGTTGATGTGCAAGACATTGTATAAGCTGATGCTGCCGTATTAAACAATGTGCAAATGGATCTAAGATTAGTACTATGCTCATATTGTTTTTATTGAATTTTGTCTGTGACTGCAGCACAGTTTCATGCTGCTATATGGCAATGCGTCATTGGTGAAGACTGATTGCTGTGAAAGTGGATTGAGAAGTCTGAGGTATGTCCATGATAGACCATTATACCATCTATTTGTTTATAGTCCATTTACTCTCTCTTATTGGCTTTCTAAATGCTTTAAATATCTGGAGCAATGGGACCTGGCACTTTTTTGTCATACATATGCTAATCTTCATGCAAGAAAATATATCAATGTTGTTTTTAGAATTAGATTCTCAGTAGGGATAACCAACACTTAATTGAAAAGTCATTACCATATACATTTCGTCTACTACTACTTTTCTCCAGTGCCTTTTACTATAAATAATAGTTAATATTGGAAATGTTTGGCTTGTTCGATGGAATAATTTCAACTAGCTCCCGCAGCCTTCTAGTTACAGTTGCTGTATGTGAGAAGATAGGAGACCATGATAGTTATCTATTTACATGGGTTAAGGCACCTTCCTCACATGCCATAAGGGCTTTTTGCTTTTAAGATTAATATATGGCCAGTGTTATGAGAAAGATATTGCCTTTTGAAATATTCTCTGGCCAGGGGCAAGTATTGCCATGGGGTCATAAGTAGATTTTCTTTTGGAAAAAACTTCCCATCGTGGTCCAAAGTGAGCTTTCCATTCTTCATGTGTACTGTAGTGGGGCAGATATTGCTTCATCCCAAGGCGGGCTATTTCACAAAATTCTAGAATTCTTTTATTCTGAGTTAATATATGTTCTAAGCCATCAGTTCCTGTGGATGAGGGCACTGCAGAGGTAAGGAAAGCCACCAAGTAGAAAATATCTTCCTCTGGAATAACAGCAGAAGTTCTGTTGTCCCATCTGAAATCAGAATTAATAAATTAATCAGCCAACAAAAAACTTGGAGAATTCACAAAATTAAACTTAATTCTTCTGTCAAACCGTTACTTTGATTTTTTAACTGGGTAGATAAGGATTGGACCGTTGCTGGTGTCTGTGAGGATATTGCCAAAGACTTCGTCAGCAAAATCATTTATTTTGCTTTTGGGTATAAGAAGATTGAGCCATGGATGCGGAACTTCCCACAAGCCCTTGGCCCGTAGTTTGACCTCAGACACATGAACTCTATCCAAGAATTCTATGTATGGAACTTCTGTTTGGAACAGTGTTGATGTGATGTATCTTAGTTGAGACAACGAATTCCCGACTTCCTGCATGATAAAAACAGATTTTGAGCAGTGCCTTTTTATTAATTAGATTATGGTTTCCTAAGCATTTTACTTACATTTCAAAACCAGAAGATAGTGACCATGCACTCACCTCATTTAGAGCATCTGCCGTGTCTCGGTTGAAGTATTTCGCCAACTCTAAGCAGTACAGAGTTCTTCCATCCGAATGAAACTGGCTAGCTTGAACTGGGTCTTGGGGATTGAAAGATGACCTCCAGTTATTCAGGAGGCCAGTCCTGTTAATTATCACAAATCCTTCAATGTAGTCGAACGTGGTTTCTGCACCTATCAAATGCTCTTGGTCTGCGGCAAATGTTGTAAAATCCGAGTAGAGAACTCTAATCCATCTCACCTATTCAAAATATGAAATTGTGCTGTGAGAAATGATACTTATTACTATAGGCATAATTTAGTAAAACCTTCTGTGGATCTAGTGTTTATGCCTTTACCATATCAGGTGCTGGTTCCAAGGATATTCTTGCCCGAGTTATGATGCCAAACTGACCAAGTCCTCCAAGAACACTGTGAAATAGGTCACTATTTTGCTTCTCTGAGCAATTTAGTACTTCCCCTTTTCCTGCACTCAGTTTCAGTAATTTTACATAAAGATTTGTGCTATACACGATTTATTTTTTTCATGCTATTTTTTCATATTTGTGTGTGCTAGGTAACTCTCATGTCTTTTATTTCTGTACTGCTTAAACATCAAATTATTGGTAATGGTCAAAGTATCTTGTGTGAAACCAACGTCTGGCACAGCATGCATAGCAAGGACGTCATAAATACTTTACTCAACCCTGGTCCCATCATGCCTAGATTGAATTATCCATTTGTGATGCGTACTGTGTAATTATTTATCCCCTCTCCTTTTTTACTCAATTATCGAAATATTACTTATCTTACTTTAACGAACCTGTAACAACTTCCATATGGTGGACATTACTGATCTGAGGGCCATGCCGAAACGCCTGCCCGCTAACCCCAGCATTAGACAAAGTACCACCAACAGTTAAATGTAAGTAGTCTGTCCATGATTTTGGTGCTAACCCATACTTCAGGCATTCACGCAAGATATCTATCCATAACTCACCGCCAGAGGCATCTACGTATGGATAGTTTCCAGTGTAGACATGCATTTTAGGGCCTTGGAGTGATTCCATGTTGATTACAACTCCTTGGTGGGCTTGTGCCTGACCCTGGAGTGAGTGGCTGTGGCCTCTAGCTGCTACCGTGAGCTCTGAATTCGGACCCATCTTCCAAATATGCCTTATTGTAGTTGCAATATCAGAAACCGACTTTGGATATAGTACTGCCAAAGGGAGTAGCTGAAACATATTGCCGAAGTCTTCGGCTGCATGGTGAACCTCATCAAAGCTGAAATGCCCGTCAACGGATAGGGTTCTCAATGAATAAGGGTTGCTGGAAAAACAAAGGTTTATTCTTATGGTCATGTAGCACAGGAACAAAATCATGAAGCTTCTTATGAAAAGCATGTTGGTTTGTTTGAGGAAGCTCCTTGGTAGATCTCTCTCTTTTCCGTTTGAAAGTTGAGGAGACAAAGGTCTTAAGCTTGGTTTTTTGCACGTTTGTTAGCAAAAAAGCTAAAGGAGTGGTGTGGAGGAGCCAAGGAAACGGCGGGTTGAGGGGAGAATTTAAAGGTGAAGATCTTGGATGGCTGAGTCAACCAATATTCAGTTTCAAGAATCCGTATGAAGACTGCCTACTTGTTAGGACTTTCTTCTGGTTCTCCTTTTTGTGCTCTTTTACTATTAACAGAAACCATCAAACACAGATGCCAAGTTGAAGAGAAAAGTTACAAGAAAGAAAGATTTCACAAATCTTTGCACTTTTTCGCAACAGTTGCCACCACAATCTCACCTTTTCCACCACAGACAAACATGTCTCGAAAATTTACCTCACTTACCATGTTAAGGAAAGTTTTCCCTATATCTCCACTGCCTCTGATGATAGGTATGCGCATACCTATGTCATGAATTATTATAGAATATGTTTTTGTCAAATCTATGGCTGTCGGAATGTAAGCATCGCGTATCTGCATTGAGATCAGATGAGAGGCTATGGGGCCTCCCTTGGATTTATTTGAAGGGGAGGGACGATCAGGTGGGGTATTTATGGGTCCATATAACACGTGAAATGCTATCTGTGCGCGCTTTGTGGGGTGAAGGGTCATGATTTGTCATGTTGGGACCCTTTTGAGCCAGTTTGAAGAGGTAAGAAGAAGAACAGTGCAAATGGGGATGACAGGTTGAGGGAAGCACTGAAAGACTCTTCTACTCCCTCTTTGTTGTTTTTTGTTTTGAAGCCTAAGTTCCCAGCAAACGGACAAGTCCTGAAGGATTCTCTTGTTTATTTGTTTGCAAGTGCAGTTAGATTACACTAGCTAGTGCAATTATTGCCGCCCAAGTTAGAGATTTGCACTTCACGTAGTATTGGCACTGAACTTACTATGTCTATGGTTCTGCACTGCTGAAAAGTGGAGGCCAACTAAGCACCAGTGTAAAAGGAAAAACAACTGGCAAATTTGAGCAAGTTGGTAACTGATTAGGGCTAACAATTCTCATGGAAACTGAAGGGGACGAAGGAAAGGAATTCAACATCCTGATAATTGCTTCTGCAGAGCAATGATGTGCTTTAGAAGTGCCAGCTTATAGTGCATCTGGCCTTGTATTTGACCGCATTCTTGATTGGGATTGACAAAATATTAGCTCATTAATTAAATCCTGTTAACACATTGCAAACCAATTACATCTCAGAATAGAGTATTTTCTTATATATATATAGATACATGTATATATATGTATGTATGTATAATGGAATGGTGGGGTTTCTCTTTACTGCTAGAAGTTGTTTAGGTAAAAGATTCATTAGATAATTCAATGAACCATCTCAGAATAGAGTATTTTCTTATATATATTTGTATCATGGAATGGTGGGGTTTCTTTTTACTGCTAGAAGTTGTTTAGGTAAAGTAGTGAAGAAAACTCAAACTCAAACTTAGGGAAGAAAATAACACAACACAATGATACGAGGAGGAAAACAACATGAAAGAGACTGCATTGACAAATCAACTACTGACTCGCACTTAACTTCAAGTTCCTTGGAGTGGATTTTGACAACATTTTCAAATTTCAAATAAAACAAGCAAGCATTGTCTCCAACTTGGTGTCCTTACTTAGACTTGGGCCTTCTTTTGTGGGGTTATAAAATTGTTATCTCATATTTTTGGAGTGGATATTGCACTCAAATACCTCTAATTACGGGGACATGGTGTGAAAGTGTAGTGTGTGAACATGTTTTGTTCTTTTCATTTGTGGTGAGAAACCTAATTTTTGATTCCATTCTTTCTAGAAGGAGACTGGCCGTTAATTAATAAAGAAAACAAGGCATGATTAGCAGAGCTTAATAATGAGACTCTCCCTATGGCCATAAACACTTATAATATCATGGGGGCCTTCATGTCCATTGATGCCTCGTTCTTGCAATGCATAAACCTATTTGTAGGTCAAAAATTGTCGAATTCTACTCGTAACATAGCCACTTTCTGTGGTTATGTCATTGTAGAATTTCGAATATAACAAAGGCATGCCACATCATAATAGCTTAACGATTTGATTGGCTAGTCAAATGTCGACGACAGACCAATAATACTCGACAAGTTAGGGGGAAGCCACTAAGTTTGATGGGATGGGTTGATTTCCACGTTAGGGTTCAACACAAGATGATTATGATAATCTTGATCATGCCAAATGAGACCTAAACAATTGCACTTAATTAGAGGGGTTGGTGGGGGTACAAAACCACAAGTTTGATTCAAACCCTAGAGGTTTTAAAATCATACTTATCATGTTACTTCTCCCCACTTTTATTCCACCTTAATCGATGTTTCCTTGTCTCTCTTTCCATTCATACAAGGTTAAGACTAATAACTGTGCGTGATCTCTTGTTTTGTCGTTTATGATCCAGCACTGTAAACCTAGTCAATCAATGTCGCGTAAGGTAGCTAGCAAGGTTAAAACGATCAAAAAAAGAAATCTATTCACATGGTAAAAGCCAAACCCATGAAATTCGTGTTGTTCATGCGTGTCTAGACATTGAATTATTATATGTCACTAATTCTTATCAGTACTTCAAATGTATAATGCTTGTGAGCATTGCATGTTGCATGCATCATTTGGTACCTCTACGTTTGAAAAATCTTTCAGTATAGGAACATAGTGTTTTTTTTCCATAAATCATAATGTAAAGGGATTATTATTATTATTATTATTATTATTATTATTATTATTATTATTATAGCTCTGAAGTTATCTTAATTGTTAAAGTTACCCTTTATTTAACAAGAATGATAAATACCTAAGAAATTCTTTCATGAATTCCTCATATATATCCTTCTTTACTTATAATATCTAATCCTTTCAATTTGAATAGATTACTGTTTATTTTTCTTCCATGTAATTTTCAATACCCTTAATTAAAAGAATTAATTCTCATCATTTTCTTCATGTCTAGCTAAATTCATCTGTCTTGTTTTCTCCTCATCCGTGCATTTTATTTATTTCATCCTTGACAAGGACAGCAGAGTTTAAAAAAAAGGTATTGATTTCAAACTTAGTAAAATCTACTTTCAAGGTGATGCAGGCTTAAGAGAAACAAATTAAAATAAACAATGGAGTATCATGCCAACATGTTTCCACGAAGAATAATTTCTTTCGTGCGTTCACAATAGGAAAAGGCAAAACCCATCAGTGAAGAAACCTAAGTAACACTTTCAACAAAATGATGATCAACTTTCTATATTTTAATTTTTTTCTAGACCTTTCATATTTTAAATTTTGATGATTGTTAATATTCCTTTATTATATTTCTTTCTCTCAAAAGTTAGGGAAAGTGCATTGTGCAAGTGAAGAGATGAACTGTCCAGCATTTGAAGAAAACATCTTACTCAGCAAGTTGTTTTTCAATTTGTCAGGCCAACTTTTTCCCTTCATTTTACTTCAATTTGTTCTCAAGCAATGATGTCCGTTAAATAAAAAAAAATCAAGACTGCAAGCCAGTCAGGGTTCTATACATGCTTTTCTTAATTTTCTTGTCTTAATTTCCTTCATGCTGGCGGGCATGTATATATGTGTATAGCTTCTATCTTAACCATGCTATTAATATTAATTATAGAGAGAAAAATTATGAAAAAAAAGGTTTTGTCTAATATGTTAGCCAACTTTTTATCATAAATTCTTCCACTCTTGTGCACCGACAGTTACTTGTGCAATCATCTTTGGCTCAAATATAATTTGAAATTACTTAATCTTGATTATGAATCAAGTGTAAGAATACCCTCTTCTTGAATCAAAAAGAGAAAACTAGCACCGTTTCTCTCTAGCTAGCACATTAATAAGAGATAGCAAAATGTAGAAACCCAATTGCTATTTTTTTTCTTCTTAATATCCAGATTTCTTGTATGAATTTTCTCCTTCTCTATTCACAATCGAAAGGATCGTTAGTGATACTTTTTCTGTCTTTGAAATGATTGCAGAAATCTCATGAATTTTAAGAATTAAAATCGCAATACAAACTCATACATATATATAGATATAGATATAGATATAGATACTAGCTACAAAATACACAAACCAGAAGGCAAAAAAGAAAGCCAATCCCACCTTCAAGGGCATATGGTATCTTGAACTAGTGCAAAAGGAAGGAATATGGGTTTAGGTCAGCTTTTTTTTTTTGGAAACGAGGACACTCCATCTTCTGGAAAAATATATTTTGTAGACACAAATGAGCGAGTAAAACTCTAACTATTTCAATTCTTTTATAGAAAAATATATGTTCTAACTCGAATTCAAAACCTGATGTGCAGGCCGCAAACTCTTTACCTCCGCGGGCTGACTAGTCAGCCTCTCTTTCCATGTGCTTATCATGCACTTCTCCTTTTCAGCAGCCTCTGCATGCCCTAGAATTCAGTCTATAATGTTATAAATGGTTGTTGAATGCTTGGATCTTTTGTTCTTCACCACGAAACTCCCCTTTTTTTTTTTCCATCTTCTGAAGTCTCTGTCATGACAAGTGCTATTGAACATGTAATTAGTCAACACCAACAATGTTCTACAATGAAGTTTCTGCGCGTGCATAGCACCTACCTCCACTCGATTTCCTTACCTACTAAATAATTCGTTTCAATTATCTTTCGGGCCATCGTTTAAGATACAGATGATGAAAAACTCGTAAGCCAATATTTTAAAGAACAATGTCAAGTTGCTATTGCATGGCTCATGAGGAGGATAGTGGCCGTACTGTGCGTGTAAAATACGTAAAACAGAAAGCCATATACATTGGCTTTGAGAGAAAGTTAATTATATCATACAAAGCCCTACCCCCACCTCTAAAATTAAATTTAAAAAAACACTTTGCTCCCTTAAATATGGCTTTAGGAAAAGCAGTGATTTAAATATGAAATTTCTTGGATGGCAAGTAAATTCATATATGTGCACAGGAGTTCTATCCACCTTGATATGTACCATACATTGATTTACATATCAATCTACTTTTACAAAAATGTATCATAAAAAAAGGAAAAATCTGTCAAAAAGAAACGGTGAAAGAGGATCATCTTGTCGCTATCTTTGTTAATTGGATATTGAATTCCTTGGATGCATAACCATTTATCAAAATTGCAAGTTTAGATTTAGATATACAATCGTATATCCTAATCCTCTATTTGTTTTAAATAAAGCCCATGCACATCATTACCTCATCAAGTTAGTCCCATGAAACTTACAAAAATCAATTTTAAATAAGATTTATGATTTTCAAAAACAATCTCAACCACACTTTCAAGCTGTCACGAAACGTCTAGGGATTGTGGTTGCGATTTCTTTTTAAAATACTTTTCGTTTAAAAACACATTAAACTTATGTTTTTTTTTATAAAAAAAATGTTATTGTCAAACACCCCTTAAATTCCTCTAAAAAAGACTTGTTGGTTGAGATCCCTATAATGATTTTCTTGAAGCCTGGAGAGCTCAAAACTACATTTTTTTTTCTAGTCAGATTTGTAATGAGCTTCAACAAGTAAGAAATTAAGAAATTGTTGCACCCTTAAGAGATCTGCACTAGTTCATCCTTGATTTCTGCCTCTAGATAGCCTCAATATTCTTGGTCACCTTCCACATTTCTGCAAATTGCCGCATTCAACCTGGATTTGCTCCATTATTATCAGTGCACGACTCTCCCCAATATCATTCACTAAACTTGATAAGGAAACATAAATAGAGCACCAAAAACACGACAATCAAGTTTGACATGGACTCAATCACGCGTTGATCGACTCATAAGACAACGGATCCAATAGAACACTAAAATGGCATCACTTCAATTCAACCTTTGAATGTCTTTTTCTTGGACTAAATTAATTTAGAACATGTCATTTTCTAAAAATACAAGTGTAGAAGAGAATGATTCCCACAAGTCTCAAATTCAATGCTTCCCTAGACTCTATACATGCATGGATTTGTCTGCTATATATTTGTTCGACTGACTTTTGAAAGTATTCTGCCACCCTTCAATCTCTTTTTTCATCCATAGCCATCAATATCTTTCTCTTGTTCTCTCCCTTTCGAAGTCAATTTTGAAAATCCATGTGCTATCCATGAGCATTTGCTTAAGTCCAAGACCAATCAATTTTGCTAGAAATCAAGAGCATCTTGCATATAACAACAATGGTGGTAGACATTCACTTTCACAAGTGGAAGCCGTGCCCTTCATAAATTTGCTGAATCAATTTTCCAATATAATGACTATCAATGTTAAAGTTAGAAATCATAAAACTCAATGCTTCCAAACCCTCTCATTTTCAAAATAATACAAACTTTAAAGGAGAGGGAAAAAGGGGAATTATAAAAAAAAGAAAAAAAGGAAAAAAAGGAACAAGTTTGTGTATATAATTCTTGTAAGCCTCATCCCATCAAGCTGAGATGAGACGACTTGTCCAAAAAAGAAGTTGAAATTAAGAGAACAATAATAGAGAAATTATTGAATACTTTTAGTTGATTCTAGGTAACACAGAATGGAATCGTAGGGACTAGAAATGAAAATTTTAGTATCATTTTATAAGTGTTTGGTTTAAATAAATTATATAAAAATAAAAAGTAAAAACTAAAGCATTGTTTTGAGATGAGAATAAAAAAAATATGAATGATTTTTTTAAAAATTATTTATTATTTATTATTTATATTCATTATATATCAACTACTTTTGCCTTTTCATCATCTCTACTATTATTTCCACAAGTATCATATTAATGGTGGCTATGATTTTATTTTATTTTATATATATAAAAAAGTATTATCATCATGATTAATGTACCGTTCATCACCAACATCACCAATTCTTTTCCACCATCTCCACTACTTTTCTTTCATCACCATTGTCTGTAGTGGTGGCTTTGATTTAATTTTTAAAATATATTACTGTTATTATTATAATATTATTATCATCTCATCATCAATTCTTTATTCTCACCCTCACCACCATAATCATATTTATTATCTGTACTATAATTACTGATGAAATTATTTTTTCATCATTATTTATTTTATTTAATATTACAATTTTTATTATTATTTCAAACACAGTATTAAAATTAAAATGTCATTCGATCCCTTAATTCCCATTAAATATTTCTGATAATCAAAACACACTTTAAAGAATTGTTCCATCCCACCAAACTCAATGTGAGGTCAATCCAATGTATTTAATAAATGTTCTTACGATGAACTATATTTAGTTCCACAGGAATGCGAATGAGAAATCATTGTAGCAGTCACATAAATAATCTCTTGATCAGTCATATTCCATACTCAAGATCCAATAAAATAAAAAGAAGAGATTTGAAAAATGGTGATTTATCTCCATCGCTAATTGTAGCTTGAATTGATGAAATGGAAACGATCTGACACCCTTTGTTCATATGGGCTGGCAGATCAAAACTTATGCCGGGCCGAAGCATACAAATCTCTAATTTTAATTCTTTCCCCATAAAAATATTCATTTACCAAACCTTTTTATCAAAATGATTTTTCTTTCTTGAATCCCATTTTATTCCATAGTTTTCTCTTACTCTTGATTAATCTGCATAGATTATTTTTCCTTCTTGGATAACTTAATAATTGGTTCACTGAGTACCGATCTTGCACCAAGATATACATATAAATGTAATTGCAAGTTCTTTTTCACAAAGTAAATGTAAGAAGACTTAGTAGAAGTCTTTGGAAGTGAGTGTTTGAGAGTGAGTTTTAATAAACTTTTCATTCAAATTAAAATTTTCTTACTTAAAATTAATTTGTTTTTGGATTGTTTTGATGTGTTGATAATAAGAATTAATTTTTAATAAATAAATAAAATATCATTTTGATGTTTTCCCGAGCGAAAAACAACATCAATCATATTTTCAAACATCCTATTAATCCAAGTATATAATTTGTCATAAAATAGAAAGAAAATGATTGTTAATGAAAGATTGATATTGGTGTATTTCCTTATATATATATATATATATATATATATATATATATATAAGGAGAGAATGCATTAAAATAGTTAGTGCCAGAAGGTTGATGCCAAACTAGGAAAAGAAAGAAACATATAGTTTGAAATAAACATGAAAGTTTGAATTAAAACTCACCCGAGCTATAAAGAAAAATAAACAAAACTAAGAATGATCGTTACTTATTTGTACAGATATTGTATAATTTTATTTTTCTTTATTCCTTTTAATTTGGAAAGTATTTCCCTACTTGATTCTTATGCAGCCGTTCCTCTTTAAGGTTTTAAACTAGCATTACCACATACTTTTTTTATTGTATAGAATAATAACTATGTGGTACTAGAAAATAAAATATTTTGATTAATTCTTATATATCCACCTAATTTGTAAAATAAACTAAAAAAATACGTAGGAGATTTTATCTTTTTATTATTTATAAATATGTCATATGTTTATCTGATATGAGCAAACGTGCGTAACAAAAATTTTCAACCCTAGCTAGGGCAACATCCTATATATACATCAATATCTCGACGGCTTTTTTCTCCATTCTCGACAGTCTCCTAAACATGACAAGATCCATTCAAACCAAGCAGTGCGGCAGGAGTTTAGATCACAACTCTGACGAATTGGAAGACAAATTCAGCGAACTACCAGAGGATATAATCCTCACAATCGTGGAAAAAATCAGAGATACCAAAACCCTAGTTATCTGCTCAGTTGTATCGAAGCAATTGCATGCCGTCGTCTCCAAAATCGACGCGATCTCTGTCAGAATACTCCCATATCCAAGGTTCCACGGTAGGTTTGAATGCTCGGAATTACACAACCACCTTCCACCATCACAATTTCCTGGTCTCATGAGAGTGTTTGCCCAATGTGAAACATCTCAATATTAGGTTATGCACTTTTCCAACTTTAAACCTACGAAGTCCGGCCAATAACTTGTTGTTGATTAAGGCCATGATTAATGGAGATGATATCCGCATCGACTGTTGCACCGCCATTAAGGTTGGGCTCTTACGGAGAGGAATGGTAGAAATGATGGAAATGTTATTCGATCCCATGTTGGGTCAACATCCAATTTCATATGCAAGTGACCTGTGTCTTGATGCTATAGTACGGCGTCGTCCCAGAACTTTGAGGAGCATCGTGATTTCTTTCGTCAAGATGCAGGGTTTTTATGGGAAGAAGGTGTCTATGACCAGAAAGATTCGGGATTTGTGCAGTGGGAAGCTTTTTATGACCAGAAAACAGCTGGACGACGTTACTAGTTTGCCACCAAACTCGAGTGTCGAAGGTTGGCTTCAGGATGCTCGGAATTTTGTTTACAAGCTTAAGAGCTCTGTAAATAATGGTCGGTCGTCTAGACATGAATTGTGGCATGTTACACAGTGGGAATCATTCTATACAGAGACGGGGAAAATCTATATTGAAAACCCCACTGCTTCGGAGATGTTTGTGAAAGAATTGTTGGGGGTTGCCAAAGACGACGATGGTGATGAGAGAAAAGTGAACGGTAAGATCTGATCGATTTACTTTACTTCTTGCTCTATGATATGATCATAAAACACACACACAGAACTTCAATGGAATTACAGACTGTTTTTATTGAATACTGAATCATGACTTCTTACTAATTTTTGCCCGAAATGCAACCATTTTCAATGACAAACTTGTAGATTGGGATGGAGTTTTTGTTTTTCTGTCTTCCAATATTGTTCTGTCATCACGTACGATTCTCATGTACAGATGGCTCAACAACTTGTAATTTATGTCTCTTGTTTTTAATGTTCGAAGAAAATAATGATCCTTTTTGCATTTCAAGACAGGATTCGCTTTTTATATATATCTTGGCTTGCCGGAATCCTCTCTGATCTCTACCTGTGCTAACATCGTGATGAAAATTGTAATTTTACACTTTGATGTTTCATTTTCCTATATGAACCTGTAGTTTTAAACTTTGATGTTTCAATTTTATTAGGGGCTACCAGGAGTTATGGATCGGAGATAATATATATCAACAACAAGCTAGGCAGGGCGTGGAGCAGTCATAAGGGATCGATCGAAGAGAAATTTAAGCTGGGCATGAGGATTTCATATCTTGTTTAAAAACTCTCATTGAATCTTGTATTTTAGCTTTTATTCTCTCATGTATATGAATACTTGTGCTCATTTTTGCTAGATTTTTATTAGCTTAATGGTTCTCTAAGTTCATCATTTGCTTGTTTGATTTCTAAAGCCTTACTGATTTTTTAAACACTGCTATGTATTTTATTTATTTATTTATAGCTAGTAAAAGAAAAGTTGTGTTAGAGTTTGCTCTATCATGTGATTTATTTGTTAAGGGTAGAATATTTTCTTTATTCTAGTCTATATATATATATATAGTTTCTTTGTATTTAAATTAAGTCATTAGTTATTATGGAAATTATTCATTGTAAAACTCTAGCTACTGTCTCGCGCGCTTCGTGTTCATCATCCTATATATGGCGTAAGAAACCCTAAGCAATCCCATGAAAAAGAAATATGATTACAATAAGATCCAGGTTGATAAAGGAACAGGAACACCACAAGCTCGACCTACCCGAGGAAATTATCCTGACAATCATGGAAAAAGTCCAAGATACCGAAACCCTAGTTCGTTGCTCCTCAGCCTCCAGACGCTTTCAGGCAATCGTCTCCAAAATCGACACCGTCTTCCTCTCATATGTACGCAAGGAGAACTCTCAATCATGCTCTCAGCCGCACTGCCACATTCCATTAGAAGCAGTCCCTGCCCTCATGAAGGTGTTTTCAGACGTCAAGCGTCTTAAGGGTCAAGCTATGCCGCGTCCCGAATATAGCAAGATGTAGAGCAAATCACGCCTCGATGTTTAATGCAAAGATTGACGATGATCAAATTGATGTTCGGCGAAGGGTAGCTATTCAGGTTGGGGTTTTGACGAGGGGATTCATATCAAAATTGATTCCCATGTTTCTTGCCAAATCAAACTATATATTATTTCCGTATCAGCCGAAACGAAACTGAGTTGTGTCTCGACAAGATATTACTTCATCGTCCTAAGACACTGAGGAGTGTGGTGATTTCATGTGTTAAGGACTCTTATCCATTCAGAGGAAAGGTTTTTATGACCAGAGTTCAGCTGGCTAATTTGATGTTAGATTAGCTGAGCAAGTCGATCGAGCCACCAGCATGATCAGGGTTGGCTTGAAGAACCCGAGAATGCTGCTTATTGGCTTAAGAAGCAGCACAAGGTTCGGGAGGGAGAGACTTTGTGGCATATAGTTTATGAATGATCAGAATCATTACATAAGTTGACAGCAGAGAGGGACTTGAAAGAGTTAATGGGTGATTTTGATTAGGGTTTATGTTGGAATTAAACAGTAACAACACAGGGCACGCACTGCTTTGTAATTGAGTGTTGAATTGGTAGATTCTTAATGGAGTGTGAATTTCTTAGACATTTCCAAGGTTTGTCTAATATAATTTATCAAGATGAAACATTAATTATCATGTTAACATATCTGTTGGTTTTCAAACGAGTATGATTTGAAAATATTATCAAAAAAGTTTTTTTAAAAAAGGTTAAGATGATCAGCATTGAAATTTCTTAATTTGAGATATGGTAGAGAAATTATTGCTTAATTGACCTCTCAACTATAGATAGATGACAAATGACTTGTATCTTGTAACCAACCATAATCCAAGCTTTTTTTCAAACCAGACCAGACCAAACCAAACCTTAATTGATATCTTTGGTTTTCCACGGACCTGAACCGAAACTCCGTCAGTACTATATTGATCTGTCAAACTAAGTTAGGTTTTATAACGATGTTGTGGAGTTTATACTATATTTAGACTTACTATAATCACAAAATAATATATCTTTTTTTGTGAATAATTAAACAAGGAGAGAGTGATTATTGAATCATCATGCATTAATTCCTCCTCCTCAAGGATTGGGTGTGTGCTCTAAGGTACTATGAAAAGAAGTTCATTTGTATCATTTCTTGTTCCACAGTATTATTAAGTGTTGTAAAAGTTATTTCAAAAGTTTATCTTACATCGGAAACTATTTTTAAAATAATAGTTCATTTGTTTTAGTATCAAAATCTTAATGATAAAATCTCATTATGTACTATTTTAAAATGGTATATAGAAAATGGATTATTTACTATTTTTCCTTTTTTTTATTTTTGTTCCATTTTGATCTGATTTCAATAGCCCTAATGGATGGGTCTATTAGCATCTTATAGGTAACGATGAATATAATTGAAATTTCTTTTCAAAACATTTTTTATTCGGAAATATATTAAAGTGATATTTTTATATCAATATATAAAATAATTTAAAAAAATCTAAATATATTAATTTAAAATAAAAAAATTATAAGGCATATTAACATTGACAAACAGGCAAGTCCGATAAGGAACTTGAGAGAAATATAAAAATCAATTATAAACATGTAAGAACATTAAAAAGGAGGTAGAGAGATGAAGGAGAAAGAAAATCTTATGGAGGCCTATGAAGGGGTTTCCTCTTCTCCACAATTGTTATGTTCTAGCAGAGCTGCACCGAGTTTGTTTCAAGTCCTCCTAGTATTTCAATATGGTTCCATCTCTTTTCTTTCTTGAATTGTGTGCAATGTATGCGCAAAGATAATCAGTCAAAATCCCTATTATGAACTTCAACAATGAATTGGTCCATTCTTTCATTTGTTTGCTAATTCCCAATCTCTTGGGACATAGATATGATACATGATATTGGATGGAGAGAAATATTTAAGGAAGATGAACATGAAGAAATGGGGTTGAACAATCACCATGAGATACATAATTAACTTCTTAGATCTTAGTTGTTAAACTCTGGTAGGTTGATAAAAAAATTGTAATCCAAAACTTCATCCAGCCAAGTTGAGTTGAATAAAAAAAATTATTGAAATGATAAATGTTGATTAACCTGATCAACACTGGAGAAAATGAAACAATACCCTTTTGATAAAAAAAAATTAAAAAAAAAAAAAAGTAATTGATTATGGATTGGTTCAGTCTCCTGGGAGAGTCCAACAACTATGCTTAGAACGAACAATGATACTAGCTCCAAATGTCAAATTTGGAATCACATCTTAAATGGCTTGAATGTATTAAAATTAAAAGAAAAAAAATATGGGTGTTAATCTATGAAAATCTATGAATAACTTAACATAGTTAGGAGCATTAATCCAAAAAAAAAAAGAGCATATCCATCCAAATGACCAATAATTCAGAGTTGTTTGTATTATATATATTTTTTCAAAGTTGTTACTGGTGGAAAAAAGTCATCTGGACACCAATTACAAAAAAATCATACCCCATAGCATGAAATTGTTTAGTTTACAAGTAATAACAATGTCTCATGAAGTTGTAGAAACTAGGGAAGCAAGGTTATACAACCTAATCATCTGCTGAACATCAAAACCAGGTTTCTTCCTAGTCTGTTTC
Source organism: Salix suchowensis (assembly GCA_029030765.1). NCBI lineage: Eukaryota > Viridiplantae > Streptophyta > Magnoliopsida > Malpighiales > Salicaceae > Salix > Salix suchowensis. Next base: position 1,176,732 of record CM054982.1, read on the forward strand.
TTCATACTACAAAGGTATAGGAATCCAGTCTTTGTTGGAGCAGTGATATCCCTAGGCCTGTTTACAAGGTTGCACTAAAAGTTTAGAAGACTTGTCTACTGGGAAGGGAAACAAAATTCTTAAATTTTCATCTGATGTTTATATATATATATATATATATAAGAAAAAAATGTAAATCATAGAAAGAGAGTTTTCTTACTTACGCCAAGAGTTCTGCAACTTATTCGGACAGTAGTTCAGCATTTGTTTTTTTCAAAATGCATAACATAGCCAAGTGTTTCCTGCCTTGTCCAACATGAGGCAGGTTACCTGAAAGTGATTTAATAAGAGGAAATCATGCACCAACTAGAAAACTAAGTTTCCAAGTTCTCATAAAAATATTTAAAGCTTTCAGGAGTCCATTACCAGAATTAGCACCACAAAGTTGAACAATACACGGCTGCTTCACTGCTCCATATTACTAACAAAAACAAACTCCGATGCTGAACTGCTCCGCATTACTGTAAAAACAAACTCTGATGCTGACAGTGCATCCTCTATAAGAACAAGGGCAGTCATCAAACCAGTACACCATCAAATTTTGCAGTGACAAGCTTCTCATTGTCTCAGTGTTCCTGAACATCTGAAATCATAAAGCAAGAAGGGAACTCCGCAAGCTACTGAAGCAACCGAGCCAGTGTGGAAGATATGCATCCCTTTTACTCTGGTAACTCCCCAAATCAGCTACAAATGGTGCCAAAAGCAATTAAAACTTGGATGAGTTGTCACTTAGTACCTTTATAAATATAGGAACTTTTGGAAAAGTAGAGTACGTTGATAATTGTCCTTGATCTGATGGTGTTCCAGACCCACACCAGCAACACTCTATAGGTTTTCCTTTCCATGAAAAATAACAGAAGCATGCAGACAGCATCTTCTATAAAGAGGCTTCCCTATGAGCAGAGACTACTGCATCCCATTCAACTCCTTTTGAGTTGACCTCACCATTTCTAAAACTGAAATTAGAGCAATCACGAGTCCCACAACAACAATATACACCAAATTCAGATTCCACTCCATAGTGACAGTAACCTAGCACAAGAAATAAATGTTATTCATACTTTTGGATCAATACTGGTCCAAATCTCTAAGATCTACCCCTGGAATTGATCAATCAATCAAAAACTCTTGGATATTAACCATATTAAGTTCTACTCAAATACTTCCCCTTCTTTCACATTGTCTATTAGTACTACTCAGTTTCCTTCTAGCATCACATTGTAAAATTTCCTGTCCATAGTAGACTTGTGTGCAGTTTACAATGAGACTTTGGCGAATCAACAGGCAAGCATCAACATAAAGAAGATATAAATTAGAAACTTGACCAGCCAGTTAGGTTACTGACTACTAACCATCAAATGCTCCCAGAGAAGTTCTTCGACATTAATCTTTTGAATTACAAAATCGAACATTTTTCCTATACTTGACAATAAATGCACACGGTAATAAAACCAAAATGGGATGAGCAAGAACTGTTTGGTTGAGAGAATTGGTGCCACTGCAGGCATTTCACAGACTGCTTGATGATGAATAGAAGGCATGCTTGAGATTTGAACCAACCTATCGAGTATTGTAAGAGCATGCATGTCCAAGTGAGACCTTGACTCCAGCTTCACCAGTCCGCTGAGTCTAGTTCATCACAATGCTCACACTAATGGGCATCGGAATCTTATCCTACAACACATGATCCATATTCCACTGGTGTGACTGCAAACAATTATTTTGTATGTTATGATATTTGCATGTACATGAACTGCAAATTAAACTCATGTGCTATTAGTAAATGCTATACTAGGTTGCAATCCAATCAAACACATGCAGTAAATACCTACTCAGCTTGCCAGAAAGTGTGCTACCCATTGCTTTCAATTTTGACTCTAGACCAAAGAACTTGAGTCCTGCCAATAGCAAGTCAGCTGTCTTCTTCTTCATGTGTTCAATGAATATTTCATCGTACACAATTGTCTTCGCTTCAGTCAAAACTTTACGTTGTCTCAAATCTGTGAACACCTTTCTTGCCTCTTCAATTGTCCCATGCTTGCACATACCAGAGATGATAGCAGAATATATAACTTCATTGGGAGTACAACCCTCCTGCATCATCTCATTTAGCACATCGATCACCTTTTCAGCACCACCTGTTTTACACGCATGAAGAATCGTGAGAGTGTACTTGAACTCCATGGGCCCACTTTCAACACTGGCTAAGCAGTCACGAACAAGCATCATAGCTGCATCAATCTCCCCATTATCACAAAGCCCTTTAGCAAGAGAACAATAGGCAGCAACAGAAGGGACACATAACATCTCAACTATTTTGTTATGGCTAACACAAGCCTCTTGGATGTTTCCGTCTTCTACAAAACATATAATTGCAATGCTATAAGTCGTTGAGTCTGGTTTATTTAAGTCCTCCATTTCACCAAAAAGTGATAATGCCCTTTTCATCTCTCCAATCTTAAGAAGAGCCTCCATAAGTATATTGTAGATAGGCACACTACTATAACCTTTTACTTTCAAGTCTTCAAACACTTCCAAGGCCATCATAGTTCTTTCCGGCCTCCCAGCCACATACGAGAAGAATTTGGAGAGATCATCTAAGACAGAAAATCCAAACTTCTCCATTTGCTTAAGAAGCTTGCAAAAATCATCCATCTTTTTCATCTCTGCATAAGACATCAGCAAAGGATTCACAGTCTTAAAATCCCGTTCAAGACCCTCCTGAACTATAACCTGAAAAAGCTTATGAGCCTTATCAACCCTCTTAACATTACAAAAACCTTCAATAAGTGAGTTATAAATTCTCAGATCAGCCCTATACCCTGAATCCACCAAATCCTTCAATAAATCACAAGCTAAACCAATCTTTCCATCCGCCACAAATGCCTCAACCAAAATCCCATAAATTCCTCTATCGATCAATATCCCCCTCCCCTTCATCTCCTTGAACACCTCATACCCTTTATCCACCCTCCCTCCTTCGCACAATGCCGTAACCAAAGTCACATATGCCATCACATCCGGCTTCACCCCATCCCTCTTCATCTCCTCCCAAACCCTCAAACAAGCATCCAAATTCCCTTCTCCTGCCAACGCTCTAACCATTGCTGTATATGCAAAAACATCCGGTTTACACAAATTCTCCCTCATTCTCCCTAAAAACTCCATCATTTCCTCTATCCTCCCTGCCTTACACAACCCTTTTATCAGAATCATATAAGTAACACTCTCTTCCACCAGTCCATCCCTCCTAAAATCCTCATAAACTGATAATGCCAAATCCAAATGCCCCGTCTTAATCAATGAATCCATTATCCTATTATACAGAAAAACACGCGGTTTAACCCCAAATTTCACCATCTTTTGATACACATAGTAAACTCTAAGTCCCCTGTTCGCATCCGAATGCATTCTGATCAAAATTTCAAACTGTTTTTCCGTCGGTGGCTTCCCTTGTGCTTCCATTAATTCAGGCAACTGATCAGCAGCTCTAAAAAGCTTGCTCCTGTTCAAATTATAAGCAAAAGCATTATAGCTGGCAAAAGTATGCTTAAACCCCTTCTGTTTACCTGCCCAGTGAAAGAACTTTGTCGCTAACTGAGGGTTGTTTTCGACCTTTCAACACTTCGGCAACCAGGTCCGGTGTCACCCTCCGGAGTTTGCAGAGCTCTGTCACAACTTCTGGACCCCACTGGTTCCGGTTCTTGCGAAATGCGTCGAGGATGAATCTGGAAATGGGAGAGAGGCGTTGGGAGAGGGCGAGGGAGTGTCGTGATCGTGGAGACTGAGGTTTGGACGGTTGTTGTAGGTGGGGAAGGTTTTCCTGTGGGTCCCATTTGTGGAGATCGAATGGCTTGAAAGGGGCGATGGGGTGTTTTGGAGGTTGTGGTCTGATGGTTTGACGGTTTGTGAAGAGGCCACCGCGGACTACAGGGCGGTTTTGAGAGGGCTTACGGTGGCCGTAGAAGAAGTAGGGTTTAAGGGGTTTTGATGGTGGCGGAAGTGGCGGTTGGGGTGGCATTTTTTAAAAAAAAAAATTCAAGGTTTGCTTGGCAGTTTCAGGTGCGGCACCAAAGCTGGACGGTAGGAGTATGGTAAGAAGAACATGAATGGGCCTATTTGGGCCGGCAATAAATCCTATAATAGTCCACAAATAAAACAAATTCTAGCCTGGTATTTGTGTACACAGTGCGAAGGGCTCTAATTTATAATTGCATTCAACTTAATTTTTTATATTTTATTAAAAAGAAACTAAAGGGTGTGGGGGAATTCACTGTAGTTTCCCACACAAAGCACTGTGGATTTCCACAGTGCTTTCCTTCTTTTTTTTCCCCTTTTTTTTTTCCTTTTTTTTTCATTACGTTTCATTTTTATTTTATTTTTTTTCGTTTCTTTCTTTTTTTTTCCTTTTTTTTTCTAATTATTTTTTTCATAAAATATTTTTTTTGGTTATATTTTTTTCTTTTTCTACTTATATATAATTTTATTTGTTTTTTATAATCAGCGTGTTTGGGCTAATTTAAGCACATCACAATTAATTCTCGGATCTAATTTTTTTTATAGTTTTTTTTCATTTTTTCTGTTTTTTTTCATTTTTTCTGTTTTTTTTCATTTTTTTTTAATTTTTTTCCATGAAATATTTTTTTCAGGTTATACTTTTTTAATTTTTTTTCTTTTTGCACTAATATATATATATATATATATATATATATATATATATATATATATATATATATATATATATATTTATGATCGGGGTGTCCAGACTAGCTTAAGTACACCATAATTAATCCCCGGATCCAATTTTGTTTGACTGTAGTTCCCCACAATTTCCACAGTGCTTTCCTTTTTTTTTTCCTTTTTTTCTGATTATGTTTTATTTTTATTTATTTTTCTAATTATTTTATTTCTTTTTTTGTTTCTTACTTCTTCTTTTTTTCTTCTTTATTCTAATTTTTTTTCATGAATTGTTTTTTACTGGCTATATTTTTTTTGCTTTTTCTACTTATACATAATTTTATTTGTTTTTTATAATCAGGGTGTTTGAGCTAATTTAAGCACATCATAATTAATTATCGGATCTAATTTTTTTTATAGTTTTTTTTCTTCTTTTTTTCTGATTATATTTTTTTCCATGAAATATTTTTTTTCTGGTTATACTTTTTTTAATTTTTTTTCTTTTTGCACTTATATATATATATATATATATATATATATATATATATATATATATATATATATATATATATATATCGGGTGCTCGGACTAGCTTAAGTGCACCACAATTAATCCCCGGATCCAATTTTGTTTTATAACCAGGGTGTCCAGACCAGCTTATGGGTACCACGACTAATCCTCGTAAAATATAAATTTGGTCAGCTCATTTTTTTTAGCTTGAGGGCGTAGGATACATAGAAGGTTTTCTAGTTTTTTAATGATTATTATCGATATTTTCTGTTAGGTATATTAATTCTTTTATTCTTTAAAAATATCATGTTAAAACTTGATTAGAACTCTAAAATGCATATATATTAAGAACAGCATAAAAATTATCATAATTTCACATAAAAACAAAATAAAACAAAATTTATAATCAAATATTTTATCAAATAATTAGGTGCAATGGGATAAAAAACAATTAATAGGAAGAGAATATAAAATGCTTTTGGGTTAGTAATTCAACTAAGAAAATAAAAGTTCACTGTATTAAAATAATATTTTTTTATTATTTTTTAAAAATTATTTTTGATATCATCATATCAAAATATTTTAATTTAAAATAAAAAATAAAAATATTTTTTATTTATGTTTTTCAAAATCACTTTTAAAACGCGATGTCAAACATACCTAAAAAAATGAGAGGTTGATGTGAGATTCCGAGAGGATAACACGACCCATGGATGAATGGGAAGCATGAGAAATTATTGAAAGACTAATTTTTTTTTGTGAGGATGTTTTTTGAAATATTTTTTTATTCAAAACTTCACATCTTACCTATCAAAGAACTAAATTGAATTGAAATGGATATCAATTTAGCATTGTTTTATTATTATTATTATTATTATGTTGGAATTATTTTTAAATATATTTAAATAAAAATTTATCAATAATTAATATAATATTATTAATATACTAATATAAAAATTCTAAAAACAATTATTTTAACATACATATAGATAGATATAGATATAAACATTTTTAAAAATGTTTACACCAAGATGTTAAACACGTTAATTTAATGAATCATAGTTTTTAGTGATTAATTGATAAAACTAAATCTAATCAAAATTCAATAGGATTAATATGAAATCTAATTTTTATTTTAAAAAAACAGAAATAATGTTATTTTAATAACAATAATTAATCAAAACAAATAAAAAATCCATGTTATTCATAAACCATCTCAAAACTAAAGGGATGTTTGAAAAGCATTCCAAAAATGATTTTTTTTGTTTTAATTAAAAAATATAGTGTTATCTCCTTTTTAATATTTTAATTTTAAAAATATTATTTTAAAAATAAATAAATAAATATTATTTTAATACTAATATATATATATATATATAAAAAAACAACAATTTAAAAAACAACAATAATAACACTGTCAAACGACCTCTAGTATTTTAGATGCTTGTTTTCATGCCATCCCCTTTTTAGTCTAGTTTTGTGGTCGCTCTCTGCTCCAAACTTATCGATGCTGATCTCTCCCCTCGAAACCCTAGTCTTCGAGTTCACAGACAGATTGATCACTCCAATATCTTTAGTTCTGATTCTCTAGAAATTCCTGAAGAGGTGAGATCGATGTATCATAAAGGCTGCACCTTTTCAGCTGTCACTCTCTATCTCAGGTTAGGGTATGCATTTTGTGTTCAACTTAGAGTTTCAATTTTTCAATCTTTTCGGTATTTTATTCTTTTCTGTTGATTGGTGAGGTCTGACAATTGAGTTTAGTCTCTTCTCTTAATTTGAAAAGTAATTCAGATACGTAATGGGGTATTGATGATTAGATCTTAAATATGATTAATATTGTAGAATAAACAGTCAATAATGCTCTGATGTTCATTGTTTGAGCCTGGAATTTGTTTTGCAGGAGAGGTTATTGAAGCCTTGCCAACCATATTCTAGTTTTGATTAAAACAGTATCCTCTTTAATTTTAGTAGAAACCTATTGATTCCCATCTTCTGAAAAGATATGTCAGCATCCAAATTGACCAAGAAACGCTTTATTTTGGATGCCTATGACAGATTCATCCAGTTACCGGATGAGTTGATCATAACCATCTTGAAGAAAACTGGAGACCCCAAAACCCTTATTCGTTGCTGCTTAGTATGCAAGCTCTTGCAATCCCTTGTCTCCAAAGTGGATGCAGTCTCTCTTAGATTCTCATATCCAGGAGAGGCAGGTGACTACCTCCCTTGCTGGAAATCACACTACCACATTCCGCTATCAGCTATCCCTGCCATTATGAAAGTGTTTGCTTCTATTAAATCTCTTAAAATCAAGCTCTGCCTTTGCCCTTCACTACTCAATTGCTATGGAGTGCATCGTGGACATGCCTTCAGGTACAAGCTGAAGGCAGAGGATATGAACGATAAAATGCACACTCATCTCTGCATGGCTATTGAAGTTGGATTGTTGTCAAGTGATAATAAGGGGATGTTATACCATAAACGGGACTGGTTCAATATTGAAAGGGTCAAGAATCCTCTGATGATGTCCTTTTTTCTTGTAATACTAAGTCATCGGCCTGAAACACTGAGTAGTGTGGTGATTCTGAGTACTGGGATAGAGAGGCATGGTTTGAAACGTAAGGTGCGGTATAGAACAGAAGAAGGGAAGGTGTTTATGGAATCTGAACAGCTGACCAGGTTTTTTACTTTAATCTCGAATACAAAAGTAAACAAGAGCTGGCTTAAGAATCCGCAGAATCTTGTTTGTTGGATTAAAAAGGATGAGCAAAATAATCATCGGGCTAGAGAGATGCTGTGGCTTGTTCATAAATGGGAAGGAGAGAGATGCAATGTGAAGAAATCAATTATAAAGGAGAGAGATGTGCAGGAGCTTCTGGGTGCTTTCGATGAGGAAGTCAACAATGATGAGAAACAATGAAGTTTCAGGCCTTTTCTGACAGTAGTAAGATTATCACAACTTAAGTTCTAGGTTTGGGTTCTGTCTAAAAGTTAGCAAATACTCTATGCTTTAGTTAGATGGTATATCCTTAATAGTTACCGTGTGGAGTTTTTTTTTCTTAATAGCAAATATAAGCATGTTTTTTTGTTTTTGTTTTTTTCCTTTAAGTTCAAGCATGGAAGTGTGATAAATTGAAAAGGGGTGAAAGATAGTAGTTTACAGCATGAATAGCATCCTGTTGAGCATTGCATTCACGATCAACTTCCCCGTCAATTTGCCTCAAAATTTGCATAGCTGAACAGCACAAAGATAATCAGATGTACTGTTCGTGGTAGAGGAAAACTGACATGGCTGATGGAGGCTTTGGGTGCGTTTTAAGGCGGGAACATTAACTTTGTACTCTGATTCAACAACAGTCCACTTAGTGTTTATAAACCATCTTGTTTGCCGAAGGCTAGATCATAATAAACCGTTTCACCGGCACCATATTTTACAGCCCTGCAGCTGCAGCAAAAACAGGGGAATCAAATATATTTTTGCCTATAATGATCCCGTGTTTGAGCTTTCTTTATCACTCGTATTTGTTTCCTAAAATTTCCACATTGGTGTCTTCCCTAGATCATCATCTCTAAGAACAGGATGAGATGTGTGAAAAATAAATTTCTAATATCTTCCTCAGTATTAGATTAGCTTATATTTCAAGACGCTTTTAGATAAAAGAAAAAAAAAAGGATTCATATAGGTTTAATTTCTTAATAAGTTTCCAATAATATGTTTACAAATTTGATTTTAGATTAGAAAGTAGCCATACAATACAAACAGCACAGATTATTTTTGGCAGCCCGAATAGAAGGTTGTCCCCACTAAGCTTTGCTCTCTATCAACCAAGTTTAGTGTAGCTGAGATTTCTTTTCTCTGTCCTGTCCCTGAGTCTGTTTCAATTAGAAAAGCGTGTTATAGTTGTCAATCAAAAGACGAAGTTGCAAAGATTTATTAAGGATCATAGATAAGTTCCTCGAAGAATTAAAGACAAGCTCTTGGAAAACTAAAACATGATCATGATGCAAACTCTGTATATCAAGAACATGTTTGAACAATATAGATTACATGGTGGAGGGGAAAATGGTGTAAGAAAATGTTAGGTTTTAAATGGAATTTGTTTCACCTAATTTGGAGTTAAACAACTGTAGTTACGAAGATGAAATTTGAGTAGGGGTCTAAACTATATTTTTTGAATAATTTTTTTTATGATATTGTGATGAGTGATTTGAATGAAAGAATAGTACTAGAAATAAACCTTTCTTTTCATTAAGGAAGTTTTAACCTTGTGTCTTAGCTTTCTAAAAGCCAAGTCCCACTTGAAATTAAGTCCTATAAATTTGAGTATGATGGAAACACTAAACATTATACATCAATGATTAAATTGCATTTGTGAGTAAACAACCCTTGTCTTGTTGAGAAATTATCCTTAATGTGAAGTCTTGAATGAGCATGGCTTTTCATCCTTGGACATATGAAAGTTTGAAAGAGCGGTCTAGGCATGAGAAGATTTGTTAGAGGCATAAAAAAACTTGGATCTGAAACATTTCTAAAATAAAATAAAATAAATATTTAATTTATAAACTATCAAATATAAAAATAAATAAAGTATAAAATATACAAGTCAAGTAGGGTTGATCAAATTTTAACCCATCACCTGAACCATAATACTGATTTTTTAGGTTTTACAATCCACTCTTATATGTAATATCCATATTATACAATTTTAATTTTAATGGGTCATGTCAAGATAATACAAATATTACACAAAAAAATTCTTAAAAACACCTTTATTTTTTTTCCTCCAAAATCTCTAAAATTCCGAGAAACCTCGAATACGGCACCGTATCAATTAAAACAGCAAACCCATGCTCTTTTATTTTTTCCTTAGAACCCAAAATAACAAACCTAACCCTAACCTGTAATCAACCCATCACAAAAAACAGTCTCCCCTCCTCCTCCCCATGTTACCTTGCATAAGCTTCCTCTTCTTCCATAACCAAAGAGAGAGTTCCATCATTAAATGCTCTCTCTCTCTGAGTCCTTCAAAGTTTGCATCTTTTTCATGTCTTCAATCAACCACCTCCTTTTCTCTTGCTCACTCTGGACCTGGTCTCAAACCCTTCTAACTCTTATCATAAGGCCTGTCGTTTTTGCTGCTTCTTTAGCCTTCCTAGTCAAGAAAGGAGACAAATTTAACCCTGATTATACCTCAAAGTTGGTTTTTCCGCTCTTTCTAGGCTCTCTAGTTCTGGTTTCTGCATAACATGAGCGATTCTAAGGTGGGTTTTTTTCTCCTTTTGTTTTTCAATATCTTTTAGTGATTAAAGTCTTGATTTTTTTGAGGTTTTTGAACGTGGATTTGTCTTCAATGAGGTTATAAGAGATAACTTTTTTGATGGGTTCGGCTTCGTTAGTTAAATTTGGAACTTTAATGTGGTTATGTGTTGTAAGTTTGGTATCGAGAGAAATTGGTGTATGCCCAGATGCATTTATGATTGTTTTTGCTTAAGTTTCTTTGCTTGTTTATTTTTTGTTGTGATCTGTGGTGGTAACTTGTGGCATACTACTGCAGAAGGTACTGCTATTTGGTTCATTCACTGAAGATGAAACGAAATCGTTGCTAGGAAAGCAATCACCTGGAAAAGTAAAAAAGCCGGTAGAGAAGACAGAACTGCGATTTGGGTCGTTTGAATTTTGGAACTGGAATTACTTTCGGTAATTTTGATACCACATTGAATACGCAATTGGATTCTGCTAATGGAAATGTTACTTTTCATTCTAAGAGTTCAGTCAAGAAGGAAAAAGATGTTAAGCTCTCCAATAAAGGTGATGGGGTGTTAGGAAGTCCGCGAGAAAATGGAAGTATAGGCAATTCGAGCCATGGTTCTTTACCCTAATAATGGTGTGGATGTATTGAAAACTGAGAGCATCGACGTGACTTCTCTGCACTTGTCTGAGAAGGAAGATGGTCCCGCAAGTCCATTGCAAAGTTCAACTTATCATGTCCCTGATAATGAAGACGTTAGGGATGGGGATCAAGATGGGACTAGCAATAATTCATCAATATATGTGAGAAAAAAGGATGTTTGGAAAGCAACTGATGGGCCTCTTCCTGCTGTTAAGAGTTTGCTACCCCGTGGCCTGATTAACACAGGGAATCTTTGCTTTCTTAATGCGACCCTGCAGGCGCTCTTATCCTGTTCCCCTTTTGTGGAGCTATTGCAGGAGCTTAGAATCCGTGACATCCCTAAGGTTTGTCATTTTAATTCCTTCCTATCCTTTTCTTTTGATTCTTTGTGGTTTTAGCGGACCTGGTTATCATAACAATGCATAAGACCACTAGCAATAGAAAATATTCTGTCTTTTTTTCTGTTGTACCGATACTACAGCTCCTTGTAAGGCTTGCTGGAAAACCAGTTACCTGATTAATTGTTCTTTGTTGTTCAAGAATAGTTTGTTTCTGTAATTTTCTAACTGTTCCAAAATCTTATAAGTTTAACTAATCAAAATGAAATAAGTTCTGTAAAAAACTCCACATGCTTATGACAGCTGTGCTTTTGTTGAACTATGATCTGCTAGGTTGGTTTTCCTACATTGACTGCATTTGCAGAGTTCATCTCTGACTTTGATATGCCAACCAGTTCAAACTTGAAAAAAGATGCTGTTGAGACTGGTCAGCCTTTTCGTCCTGCCATGTTTGAATCTGTTCTTAAGAATTTCACCCCAGATGTGCCAAATAACATATCAGGACGACCAAGGTTTGTGCCTTCCTTGCAACTTTTCTATATTATATTCATTTAGTATATCCTTCTGAACTTACCAAGTTTTCCTGGTGGAAAATTGGAATGATAGTAAATTATGACTTTAGGATATAATGGTTTTGAATGCCTTTTAATTTTCAATTTTCCCAGGAAGTCATAGTATAAAGATAGGGATTGTGTTATGTAATGAGTTTGAAGGAACTGCATGCAGTTTATGTAATGTTGGTTGTGTGCCTTTTATCCTCTAAGTAGAACTTTCTTCAGTTCAATACCTCCTATATTCTTTCTCTGCTTCCATAACCCCTTTGCTATTGATTTGTCGCTTGGTAATCTATATAAAAATGATTGAGTTTATAGAGAGCGGACAGAAAGAATTTCATTTTGTAGAATTCCTTAAGACAGTTTAATTATGGAAAGGTGATTCTGGACCCTGAAAAGACAACGAATGAAATAAAGTACTGGTACATTATAAATGGAAGCTACAAGAATTTATCATGCTTAGCATTTAGCAAGGTCAGGCCTGCTTATATTTCTTTCTTTGATACGTGTCCAGGCAGGAAGATGCTCAGGAGTTTCTGAGTTTCATCATGGATCAAATGCATGATGAATTGCTTAAGCTTGAAGGACAATCCTCTGGTACAAATGGTTTTAAAACCTCCACAGTTTCTTCTACAGAAGAAGATGAATGGGAGACAGTTGGGCCAAAAAACAAATCTGCAGTGACTAGAACACAAAGCATCATTCCTTCTGAGTTAAGTGATATTTTTGGAGGACAGTTGAGAAGTGTGGTGAAGGCAAGAGGTATCAGTTTTTGCTATCGTTCAGTTCATTTTCTTTTCATTTTTTCCTTATAAGAATCTACATATATTTAATGTTTTCCCCTTCAAAACTAATTAGCTTTTTGGGCAATTTGAAGGATGAGAATCACCTGGGTGTTAGAATTGCTTTGTTTCCTCATTTCTTATTCTGAAGTACTTCTCCTATTCCCTGTATGCTCCTAATAAATTAATCTTTTTTACAGTTTTATTATTATCATATATATATATATATAGTTCCCCTACTCTGATGGAAAAACTTGCGAACTTGTCCAAAAGGGCATGCTAGTCAACAATGAAAATTGAATTATTATTAGTGACTGCTTATAATGGCATGCACAGCTGCATAGGGCAAGGAAAACAATAGATCTGTGGTTACATGATCTGATTCAAATAGAACCATTTTTAATGTACACCAATCACTTGACTCCCACGCTTCTCTCTGTCAATCTCCCTGAAATCACCTTACTAACCATGCCAGCTTTGTGCATGACATTTCTTATCTCCATTCCTGCTGGATACCATATTGAATATGTAAGGAAGTGTTATTAAAGCTACTGCAGTTAAGAAAATTAATGTCAATATAACATCAAAATGCATTCAGACCATCACTTATTTCTATTTTTCTGTACCTCCTGTATATCTGGAGAAGTTGTCCTTTTTATTTATTTCTTTTTGGTAGGAAAAAAAATTGGCGGAATGGATTTTTGTGGTGTATTCCCTATGGCTCCATCCTTGTGTTGTGTCCTTACTGTTTCTTTGTGTGGTGCAGGAAACAAAGCCTCCGCAACAGTTCAACCATTTTTGTTGCTCCACCTTGATATTCACCTTGAAGTTGTTCGCACTATCGAGGATGCACTCCATCTGTTCTCTGCACCAGAAAATCTCGAAGGGTACCGGGCTTCTGCAATTGGGAAGGTATTCCCTGCTTCCTTAATGAATGAAAACAATTTTAACCTGCATCATGGCTGGGTATATTACTGTACATCTATGAAAATATTCTAGAGTGTGACATTGTTAAGCAATATCATACTTGGAGTCTTTGGATGGATGGTATGTATTTCATAATTTGTAGAATCATTAGGATTTGTTAAGGCTCTTTCTGAGTGCATTTACAATTCGCTTTCATTAACTGAAGAAGAATTCCCAATTACTTGTCCTTCTGATAAGGATGATAATGTGACAGAAAATCATGATAGAGGTTACATTCGTATTGATAGCACATTTTTTGCAATAATCAAGTACTGATCCTTTGCCATATCTCACAGGGTGGTGTGGTGACTGCAAGAAAATCTATCAAAATACAGACACTTTCAAAGATAATGATATTGCACTTGATGCGTTTTAGTTATGGAAGCCAAGGGAGTGCCAAGTTGCTCAAGCCTGTGCACTTTCCTCTTGAATTCATGCTGAGTCGGGAGTTACTTGTTTCCTCATCGACAGAGGTAACTACATATTCTTCCTCTCATATCGCATAATCTTTGGTGAAGAAATCTAGTTGTGCTTTCAACAAATCACGACCCTTTTAATGGGGAACTGAATCGTGACCATGAGTATTGTACATGGCTTCAAAATACCAATTTATAATATTCTTGTCTAATCCGCACACCTATAATGGATACATGATCCTATGACAAATGGTTTGCCACTTTATTTTCAGTTTCCACTTTCACCATGCAGCATTTGTATGGTTGTAAGTGTCTTCCATGTATTCATTGTTCTGTTTGCATTTACAGAGCCGAAAGTATGAACTAGTTGCCACAGTAACTCATCATGGGAGGGAGCCCTCTAAAGGTCATTATACAGCTGATGTGCGCCATGCTAATGGCCAGTGGCTACGTTTTGATGATGCATCTGTCACTGCTATCGCAACGAGCAAGGTTTTGCATGACCAGGCTTACGTCCTCTTTTACAAACAAGTTTAGAAGGCGGTGGAGGATATTTGTCATTAGTTCACCATGTAAAAACACGAAATCTTCTGCATCCGGTATTTAACAGGCAAGTTATTGCTCACTTATCACCAGACACTTCGATGGAGGTCGGAAAATGCTAATACCCAAGGCGAATGGAAATAGCTGCTGTAGTGATATTTCTACTTTACAGCTTTATATTGTGAATGCAACTGATGTAATCTCATATGGAAATCACGAAATCATATGGGAACTCCTTGCTATTTAATCTAGAGAATGATTCATATCATGAATGCCTCCAAAATGTACCATAATCTCTACCGAAGCCTTGAAATGTGATGTTCAATTAGTTTGCTTGATGACTGTCGAGTGAGAAAAATGCTAGGCTGTGATTCTGTTCCGTCTCCATTTTTCCAACAAACAAGCAAATTACACGAGATAACTTGTGATAAAATTCTATTCCATTCAATTTTGACAACCTTTATCGAGCCTAGCTCAACCAAATTATAATTTGAGAAAAAAAATCTCTTCAAAAAGTGTTGTCGCTTGAGCTTTTTGAATGGCCCCTAAAGATCAGAATAGAGATAATAATACTCCAATATGGCACCGAGGTGGCTGCCTGCCGTAAGTTTTGCTCTTGTTTCTTGAATGGCTGCTTGATTTCTTTCATTGCACATCTCAAAATAGAATGTTTTTCCACATACATGAAAGCATAGAGTGGTCCAGTTTAACAGGTTTTATACTAAAAGAATAGAAAAATGGAGATGCAGACATCATATTTGAAGAAAATTGAAATATTTTTTTAACTGTTCTGGTAAGCGGACCTATTTAAGTCATCGCTTTAGTTGGTATCTTCATCGCTTTCACATTAATCAATAGATTTGTTATAAATTGTCCTCTTTGTGGTCCATTAGGGTAGCATCTCTCTCAGTTTGAGCTACCGTGCAAAAGACAAAGCAGTGATGCTAAAGCTAGACTGGTTGTTGTGCACAGAACATTGATGAACTGATTGCGGGTTCAACAAGCTGAATGGTAGCTTTAAGAAGGGTTAAGATCCTGCCCTTAATTTCTCCTGTCAGGGTCATTTTCTGGTCCAAGGATGAATTGGAAACGGCTAAAATATTTTATATCCTGACCGACAATTGACCAACAAAACCTATATTATTGCTCGAGACTAGTTGGATCAGGTTCTTGTGAAATATAGGTTCTTTGCTATAATTCTATTGTGAAAACTATGAGTAGTGTTTGATTATTGTTTCAAATTAGAAAGGATTTTTATATAAAAACATGTGTTGTTGAAACTTGAAAGGACAGATGAGATATAAAAGTAAATTTATCTGAAGAATTTGAAGTGATTTTTTTATCATTTTAAAACATAAAAATCAAAAGCAACATGTTATAAGGGATATTTCTTCCCATTTCCGAGTAGATTCCACTGTTGAATCCTAATTGCTGAGAGATGAACAACTTCCCTAACTAGACAAAAAATCAAATCCCTCTAACGTAATTTGTATCATCTGAAGTTTTAGGGTTAAGAGAAAATGCTAAGCAAGCAGATAAGCCATGGTGGTTCTGAACAAAACTGACAGGTCGGTCAGTCTCGTGAATAGAAGAGCCATGCCAAATCAGTGTGCTAGCATCACTCCTGAAATTTCAGTTGTCCAATCCTGTTGCACCTGGATCTAAGTTGCTTCTACCTGCAACATTGTTGAATCCTCTTCTTACGCTCCATTTCTTTCAATTCACGTCATGATTGTCAGTTTTAGAAGGAAATGTTAATACAAATCAGAAAAAGTGACCATTCCCACCAATCTATATCAGGGATGAAAAGAAAACAAGATGAAGTAAATACAAAATATCCAGGGAAACCACACCATTAAGGCAATGAATCATTGGCTTATCTAAACCAAACTCATTGTTGATAAAGGATCTAATATACTTGAGAACATATTTTAGTGTTCTTTTCATGTGTTGGTGGGGTAGCGATGTCAGGTTTATGTGTGACAGAACCATGTTCTGTGGTATTTGTCCCATAGCTCAACCCACCAAGCTCAACCTTGTCCTTAGCAACACGCAGATTCCAAATCAGGAGCTTTTTTACTATACTAAACCTCTGAAATCATGCAAATTGATCATGTAAATGACAAAATAAATATTAATTATTTCATTGATTGATTCCTTCAACAAACTAATTACAATTGATAGAATGTGAAAACCTGTATAAGACCCCATTAAAAGGAAAAAGAAGATAAAAATAATAATTAATTCAGATCACTCTTAGCATACCCTCACAAACTTTTTAAACCCTCAAAACACACAACAAGAAATCAAAATCTGGAAAAAAAGTCAAAAACAAATCCTCTAAGGCTGCAGTTTTCCCTATGCTTCTCACACTTGAATATGAATCAACAACTATAAGAGCAACTTAGAAGCACTGCAAACACATGAAAAAAATACTGGGAATCAGTGCTTCAAGACTCTGACCTTGAAAATCTTACAAACACAAGCTGATGGATTTTTCTTGTGTATTCTGCACTGCAGATTGCTTGGGAACCCACCAGACCCTCACGCTTTTGTCAAGGCCACCACTGTAAAGCATGAACCCACCACCAACATTATGAGGTGATGCTTGTAGACACTTGACAGGCCCTTCATGGCCATTTATGACCCCAACTTTAGAAAGCTTGCCAAAAGCCTCTCTCTTCCATATTCTAATACTCTTATCAGCTGATCCACTAAACAAGAACTCCCCCGTTAAACACATACACAAAACAGCCATTTGATGTGCTTTTGTCTCAGACACCAATTTCCAGCTCAAAAAATCATGACTCCCTTCCCACCCCATCACAAACCCATCTGATGCTCCTCCATAGACCCACTTTCCATCATCTGAAATTATCACTGAATTAAGTGAAACATCTTTATGACCCTCCAAAATCCCCTTTAAAGAATGTGAATTCCTTCCCTCTTTCCCCCAAGCCTTAATTTTCCCATCTGCAGATGCTGAATATACTATCCCTTTACAAGCCACCAATGCATTTATAGCATCATCATGAGCCTTAATTGACTCCAAACACTTCAAATCTGATATCCTCCAAACCTTAAGAGTCTTATCCCAAGAACCAGAATAAACCAACCCATTATAAACAGTTAAACAAGAAATACTATCGGCATGTTCAATCCATAACTTCTTATGATGCCTCCTAGTTTGCACATAATTACTTTGCTTCATAAACTTCCCTAAATAATCCTTTGTAGTAGGCAGTGTATCAACAAGTCTAAACACATTTTCAGACCTTCTCGACACCTTCCACACTCTAATTCTACTATCTTGATGGGCAGTAAAAACCTTACTACCAACAGTTACTAATGCCTTCACAGAACCAGCACCTTGACCAAACTTCGTAAACAACCTCAAATCAGGCTGTTGCCAAACTATAATATCCTTGCCTTGAGAAGCACTCAAAATAAACTCCCCACATAAAGCCAGGCAAGAAACTGACCCAATATGTCCTGATAAAACAGCCAAAGGCCTATACGAGTAAGCCCCAGATAAAGATTTGCTTGGATAACTATGACACTCAACATCTTGTAGCTCAAAACGAAAAGATGTTGCTGGGCTACCCTCACTGCTGCAAATACTGTCGCTGCTACTAGTACTCATGCCGGTAGTACTTGTAGCTGCTGCAAACAGTAATGGGGTTGAAGGGGTGGTGATTTCTGACACAAAAAGATCCATTGAAGTGCTGACCATAAATGACAAACCAGCCTTGAATCTTGTTTCCTGGTCTGAAAAAGGGTGTTTCTTTGTCTTTTGAGAGAGGGAGGGAGAGAGAGGAGCGTCGAGGGACACGGATTTCTTGATGGGAAGCAAAAGTACATGGTGAGAGAGAGTATTTAAATGGTATAAGAAGGGGGTGCAACGGCTACTTTGAAAATGTTAGTTTGATCATGAAAAGTAAGTTAAGCCCAAGGGACCTCTGCTTTTTTAACTCTTTGTTTAATGATGGATTGAGCTGTTAGGTTTTTTTGTCTTAGCAATCATGCAATGTTGTGGGATTTCTATATTCACGAGAGACAAGCCCTTGTATTCAACTCTTCTTTGCAATTTGACAGTAAATAAATAAATAAATAATTAAAAAGAAACGAATACTTTGACTATAGATACCAGGACTTGAAAAACATTTGTTGGGGAGAGTTGATTTCATACAAAGTTCATGCTAACAATACTGGAAATCATGTGTTTATTATTGTGTTTCAAAAATATTTTTGAAAAAAAATAATATCAAAAATAATTTTTAAAAAATAAAATAAAAAATATATTTCTAAATAAAAAATATTTTTTAAAATAACTTCAAGTACACTCTTCAACCATCACTTCATCACTATCAAACAGTTCAATTATCTTTTTGTATCTTTCAAGGATCCAATAGAATGTTTTCTATCTTTAATAGAATCGTCCTCGACAATTCTATAATAAGTGATTTTATTGTTTCATCGGGAGAGAATGTCACTCTGAACTCTTTTTTTTCTTGACAAGCAAGTTGGTAGATCTCTGTTTTTATTTGAGACTTTTCCTTTATTGTTAGTCAACCAGAGAGGGTTTGCCTTCCATGGTGGGTTCATAATTATTCATGAGTCATGGCAAAATAAATTAGCTGGAGTGGTATTCGGGAAGAAAGAGAGAAGAAACCAAATCCTCAAACTTTTATGACTGGAAAGGAAAAGAAAAGAAACGAAAGCTGGATTGAATACAAAGCTATTGGCCCCAATCTAGGGGTAAAAATAAAATAAAATAAAACTTTAGATGGCATTATAGAAAGTATAGAGTCAAAATTAGTGGGCGGCTGGCATTTGGACCACAACCAATGAAGTCTTCTTATAGGCAGCTTCCAAGAAAGTTGAAGCTCCAAGACACGACCGCCATGCTGCTTCTTCTGCCAGAAACATGGGAATTCAGACATTCTTCCTCGTAACTGGGACGCTGTTTTTTATTCTTTTTCGAAATATTTAAAAAAAAATTAAGTTTTTTTATTTTAAATTAAATATTTTTGGTGTTTTTATATTATTTATACGACATCAGAAATAATTTTAAAAAAATTATTATTCTAATATATTTTTAAACGAAAAACACTTTAAAAAACAACATCTACATTCCCAAACATATATTTTTGTTGTTTACTATGCTTGTTTAATTGCATCTAAATTCTTGGCTACATCTAATCTAAAGTGGTCGGTCATTAGCAAATTATCATGGAAATGTAATAGCAAAACCAAATGGATCACCTTACTTTATTTATATTTCAACATTATCGTACTCCCAAACTTCTCCCACATGGATGAACATGCTTATGTCCCCGTCAATGAAAAATTGCTAGGAAAGTCATCGTGAATATATATTTTGAAAAAATCACTGAAATACTTTTATTTTAAATAAAACATAGTATAACATAAAGTTTGTCCACCACTGATCAAATTAACTTTAAAAAATTAAAGGGTAGAACAAAACAACATTATTTTAACATAAGTAATTCACCTCGTGGAACTAATGCTCCAATAGCTCTTGACTTGTATGAAAATAAAACCTACTAACCCATGCAAATAAGATGTGAATGAACTACTACTATGACCACTACTATAAGACTGAACTCAGGGTCAACCCGACCTCAAACCCAGAATATATATGGGTTGAACGGTTGAACCTGTAAGTTTATTGATAATATTTTTAAAAAATAATTTAAAATAAAATTCAATCTAGATTAAGTTCTAGGCAGGGCAGTCATCAACTTGACCTGATAAATTAATTGACTTTAATACGTAAAAAAAAAGGGGGGAGGGGGGGTTGCTTTCAAGGCATGTTAGGGCCGCAAGCCGTCCAAATGATAACAGTGGTTCACGGGGACACGTGTCTCAACGAGGGAGAAAGTGGGGGATTTTCTATGCTTTAATTTGGTGATAGAATTTTATTGCCATGGTTATTAAACAAGCAAATATATTTGTTTTGATTCCTTCTCGGAGCAAGTGTAGCTGTAGCTGGTTGGGTTGTTTGGCAAGGCATGCAAGCTTTGACTTGGGTATCAAGGAACCGCCCTCTGGTTATTAAACTAATCTGTCTGAACAGGCTCTTCAAAAAAAACTTTCAATTCAAAGTTTAACTCGGTTCAAGTTTCGAGTTACACTAGATAATACATTAACTTTGTAAAAATAAGATGATGTTTGAAATTGTTTTTTAAAGTTTTATTTTTTAGAAATATATTAAAATAATATTTTATTTTTATTTTTAAAAATTATATTTAATATCAAGGAGAGAAAAAGAGGATAAATTAAACATTACTATTACAAACAAAATAAATATATTATGACTTTACTATTATAGACAATAAATTTGTATATGATTATGAAATAAGAATAAAAGAGTAGTCGAATATGAAAAAAATTACAACGATAATGTTACTCCTCGCAATTTAATAATGAAGATGGTGTGTATTCCCATTGAATCGGAAATCAAATTTTAGTTTATAGCTGCTAGAAAATTAACTCAAAACAAAAAGAAAAGAATTGTTTTTGTTGTGATTTCTTTTTTTATTCCCTCCCTCGGTTGTTGTCTCACCAAAACCATTATCCTTATTAGAAGTCTTAATGCTACTTAACTCCTTTTTTTATCTTGTCCTCAAGGTTAGTTAAATCATTCAGAATTCATGTCGAAAATTAACTCTATTGTTGTCACAACTCTGCTGTAACTTGAATTTTATTTCTAACTTGGTTTCTTGCAATATCCAATCTTCCAACTGTGATTTTTTATTTGTGGATTGATTTGCACTTTTATTTAAACTTAAAATCCATTGTCTCCATGCCAATCTCTCAATCATAGTGGAATACTTAGCACTGTTAGTTTCCTCATCATATCACGAAACCAATCTCGTCCTTAGTTTGCATCTGGATTTTCGTATTCAAAACAATTCCATCTTTTCTTTCATTTTTCATAAAAATTATAATTCTAAATGTGTAAATGCATTTGAGCTTTTGAACCGCCTGATTTTGATATTCGAGGCTCAAAATATTCTAGTTTGAAACTATAATGAAAATGCTGCTATAAAGAGAATTTCAACCTGATTTTGCAGGACTGATTAAAGATCCAACCAAACTTGAATTCTTGCCCATAATAGCTTCCCATATAGCTTGATGTATACTTTAATTTTGATTTAACTGACATTCACATTATTGAATTATAACTCAGAGAAAAACTTGTTACTTAAAGTAAAATCCGAAATATAGAATACAAATCTTTTAGCAATTAATTCAAAAATCCTTTTAGTCATGTCAAACTCTTAAAAATAACTCATAAGCTAAGATAACAATAGAAAACAATGTAAAAGAAATAAAAATCATAGTTTCTTCAATTATTCTCCTCTCAACACAACTAAAACTGATTCAAAATCCATCTAATGAGATATTTTTTTATTTTTAATCCAAACCAAATGGATGCCTGCTCCTACCTTCTCTTTTCTTATGCTCCCGTCCATGTGAAAATCACCTCAGAGATCCCAGGTTAGACAATGCATTCCCACCTTTGGTGAACAAAATCATACAAGTATGCTTTTCGATTAAAATAAATTACATTCAAAAAACACAAAACAACTAATCAAACACATCAAAATTATAAAAAAAAACACAATTAATGTTTTTTACAATGAAAGATAAAAAGTTGAATATATATGTGCGTGTATATAAATATATAAACATTAATACTCACAAAGATGGCACTTCTAATTTTATTCCATTTAACACATGTGCCATTCAGATTTACATTGCAAGCTAGACATGAACTTGCACAAGGAAAGACACGAAAAAAGGTACAACCTTGCATGTACAGAGACAACTAAAAGCAAGAATACTGACTGTCAGTGATGTGGCAACAAATGCAACCTTGAAACTATCCAGCATTTCCTTCAGCGGGGCTGGTGAATGTGCAGTGCGGTGCGCTTGGCAGCAACACAGTGTGGTGGCTTCATCTGGTACTTTGTAAGGTTTCTTGGAGATCTTGGACTTCTTTCCTTGGGAGATTTTGGAATGATTAGGTCCTTGAGCAAAGTTTTCACGTCCATTATAAGACCTGTTTTCACACAAAAAAATGACTATCCTTCCTGAATGGCATGGCATATTTACTCTGAATGATGATGATATACATCTTCAGAAAAATATTAATCGATCCTAAGAAATTATGAAATTGATAAAGTTGAACTACCAAAAACAAAGATTCATTGACTTCAGTGAACGGATTTCGATCTTCTGATCACATTTCTCAGCTAATTGGATTCGTGCCTAGAACATTGAATGCTATTAGAATTCAATCAAACTCTAATAAGAAAAGATCTTAAACAAACACAATACCATTTAGAGGCCTCCCTTCAACTTTGGGATCGGCGGCGCTAGAGTCAGTTTTCTCTTCAGCTTCAGCCAACTTGATCATCTCCTCAAATTGAGCTTCCAAATTAGGAATTTCCTCCTCCACATCCAAATCCTCCGGCAGAAAATCTGCAAGATCATCATCATCAGCACCAGCATTGCCATCAAAACTCTCCTCTGGATGTTGACTCAACCAAAAATCCCGGAACCAAGTCGAGGTCTTCACAAGTTCCCACCATTCCGGTGAGAAATCCTCCACTTGTCGATACACATTAGGGATAAAGAGAGGTGCATTAGGATTCAATGTGGTTCTTCTAGAAATCGAAGTAGCCATTTCACCACCTTTATTCAATCAACCCAGCCACAACAATAGTCAGTTTTCCAGACACAGCAACAGTCAAGAGTCAATCTTTATAATCAAACCTAACCGCTTATCACATAGAAATAAACATCCAATCAAATCCAAACACCCTTTTAACAAAGAATCAAAGATCATGAAACCTAGACCCTAAACATCTCACAAATCACACACAAAAAAAAGAAGAAAAGAGACAGACACATCAATCATCACAGGAAAAAACAACAAAATCCCAAAACCTAGAACACCGAATCCATCAATATCACCACAAAGACAATATAGCAACACCCTTTAAAGCTTTTCATCACCAATTCAGTAAGAGAATAAACCCTCGAGATCTACATAAAAAAAAGAAGCAAAGAGATCATAGTCATCGCTTTACCTTTCGATCCAAAAAGGGCTTAGATTTCTCCAGTGGCGATCAGAAAGGTTTACTGAGAGAATCTAGTGGAAGTTAATACTGTTAATGAACGAAGGAAGAATCTGGACAAGCAGGAAAATAAATAGCCCGACCCTGGTTGGTTTGGACGCCGAACCTAAGGTTTGGGTTTTAAAGAGGGAGCCACCAGTACTCGGTGAGTAAAATGTACACGTGGTGGAGGTGGGGGTGGATAAAGGATGATACTAGATCTTTCGCTGGGGAAAAGCATCGACGGTGGAGAGTGACTGGTGGGCATCGGACGATCGATCTGAGGCTATTGGAGAGATATTTTTGTTTATTTTAGTGTTTTTTAAATTTGAAGTTTATCAGAAGTTCATATTTTTTTTTAATATATATATATATATATATATAGATTACACGTGGCATATGAATGTCATGGTAGGAGACAGAGACAGTTTAGTCTTAACAGTGATGAATATTAATTTGATTTTTATTGAATAAATGAATATTTTTAAAATTTGATGAATTATAAATATTTTCAAATTCAATCTAAAAACTACTCAAATTTAATATGAAATTTATATTTATATTATGTAAATATATTTGTAAAATATTTATATTTTTTTAATACAATATAATCTATATATATTAATATTAACATTAAACCATATATAAATAATATTTATTATTTAGTATATATGTACACAATTTATATATTTATAGTTTTTTTTTTTTTTTTTGGTAAAGATCGGGGCGAAAGCCCTTCTAAATTAAACGCGGAATAGTAGACCCAATGAGGTCATAATACAATAAGGGATAAATCCCTGACGGAGGATCGGTTAAATTATCCGTCTCCCTAACTAACAAGTCCCTAGTTAGCCCAAAATTAGCCAACCAATCAGCCACACAATTGGCCTCCCGATAAACATGAAAAATATTAACCTCCCAATCCCTACCCAAAATATTTTTAATTTGCATAATCAAATTAAAATTTCGATCCGCTCTCACACTCTCCCCATTAATTAGCCCAATAACAACTCTGGAATCTGACTCCAAAACCACTTTCCTAAACCCTTTATTCCCAAGTCAAATTTAACCCCACATAGATAGCCCATAATTCCCGCTGCTACCGACGAACAAATTCCAATATTTCTTGCAAACCCCCGATCCAAGTTCCCATATGATCTCGGATTACTCCTCCCGCACTAGCCTATCCCCCGGGTTACCTTTATCGCATCCGTCCACGTTAAGCTTGATCCATCCTTCCCGCTGGATACTTCCATCCTATGTCAACAACCTCCGCTGTATTTTCATTTCCATTCCGCTGAATTCTCTTACTATCTTCAACCATCCGATTTATGGCCAAAACAGTCCCATACCAATTACCTTGGCCCCCACCAAATGTAGTATTGCATCTCTCCTTCCAAATATACCATAAGGTTATACCGAAAACTAGATGCCAATCACCATATCTGGATCTCTCCTTTCTGGGAGCTAAATTAGAAACCAACCATGCATACCAATTTTGGCTAAAAAATATCCCTCTCTCCTCGGCCCTTACAAAACCTCCCAAATTTTACGAGCTTTACGGCAATCTCGAAGAGCGTGGATAACCGATTCTACTTCATTGACACATCGACCACAATATTTATTATCTGTCATCTTCCTTCTCCATCTTGCTTCATTAGTCATAATAGCATTGTGGCCTACCGTCCAAAGAAAAACTCTGATCCGCTCCAATCCTTTCCACTTCCAAATAGTCCGCCACAAAGGGTCTCTATCTATCTCCTCTCCTTCCTCCTGAACTCTATAAGCGGTTCGCACTGATAACCGCCCATTTGAGGAATGATCCCAAGCCACAGAGTCCGCTCTAGTATCCCGCATAGGAGGGATATGACCAAACGAATGCTCATCACCGTGTGAATAGGAAGTAAATGCGCGAACAAATCCCATTTCCAGCTTCCCCACTATCCACCATATCTCACTATCGTATAATGAAGCGTATTAACCCTTACTTCTGGGTTTAAGAGATTAATAAGAGGCCCATAGTCTCCCACCCATTTATCTTTCCAAAATGAAATATGACTTCCATTTCCCAATTGTCAGCTAACATTCTGCCTCACTGTATCCCATTCCCGACAGATAGCCTTCCATAGCACCGAGTCACTAGCACTAGCCACCGGACGACCTTCCCCCCTACTAGTGTTCATATATTTATCTTCTAGGAATTTTACCCACAAGCTCTTCTCCTGCATCATCCCCCAAGCCAATTTCATAATGAAAGCTTTATTCATCATATCCATTTTCCGCAAACCCAATCCACCTTCCTCCTTAGGCTTACAAATAATCTTCCAGTTTACAAGATGAATTTTGTCTCTACCTTCCGTTTGGCCCCAAATGAATCTCCTGCAAATTTTTTCTATCTCCTTGCAAGTATGCTTTGGAATCACTGCTGCTTGCATTGGGTATAACGGGATGATGGCTAAAACAGCTTTACAAAAAGTGATTTTTCCGGCTAACGATAAGTTGTTCACTTTCCCAACTAATTATATATTTATAATTATACACACACACTAATTATTTTATTTTATTTTTTAGTTATTAATAAATAAGAAATATTCATTGGATACTTAAAAATTTAATGAGCAATACTAGCCCAACTGAGACCCGGCCCATACCAGCACCAATTTCAAATCCCATAGCCCCACTAAACAGGCGCGATTTCTCTCCCTCTCCCTCTCTCTAAAATCAAAAACCCTAATCTAATTAACCCCCAAATTCTCCCTTCAAATCCCCAAATCAAATCAAAGCCCCCTAAAAATCCAATCACCCAAAAATGCAGAACCAAAAAAGGGTGCTTTGCTCTGAAAATGAAGACCTTGTATCTTACATGCTACAAAAGAGGCAAGAATTGGTAGAAAGCCCTAAAGGGTTGTCAGAGAACTTGGACATGACACTTTCCAAGGCCTATAACAGTGTGTGTTGCTCAACGATTCCTATCAATACCCTCAAGGATTTATCTCAAATCAAGTATGTCTGTTGTTTTGGATTGCAATTTTGGTGATTTTGCTGACTTAAAGATTGTGTCTTTTGGGGAAAGTTGTTAGCTTTTTGGGTTTCAGGGCATGTAGGTGGGCACTTGATATCTTTTGGAAAGGGTGCGATAATTTTTTTTTTTTTTTTTATGTATATACGTGCTGAAATCTGAAAAAAATGGGGAATTTGCCCTTTGAGTTTAGTTACAAGGTCTCTCTTTGTAGATATGCTGAAAAAAAACCCATGAATTTTTTTCCTTTTGTTTTATGAGGAAAATGGATAAAAAAATGGAGTAAAGATGGGAATGTTATATGCAAAAGCTTTGAAGTGAATGCAGAATAGAACTTCTATGAAATTGAGTGCTAGTGTGAACATGTGTGTGATGATTGTTGGTGATCGTATTTTCTTAAGATTTCATTGTCTGAGAAAGGAAGGGTTTTATGCTTACTTGCAACTACATGATTATATATCAATTTGTGTGCTTTTTTTATCTTGGTAATTTGAATTGATGGAAAAGTCTACCTTTTGAGGAATAATTTGGTGGTATTTTTGTACAGGGGTATAGGTAAATGGATAGTTAGGCTAATGCAAGGGTTTTTTGATAAAGGTTCAGGAAGTTCTGAACCAGAAGACTTGACCAAAAAGGGTATGTATGATCACGTTCATCCAAAGCTGTTTATCTTTCAGTTCACTTGGGTCATTGGTTTTCACCGTCCTGATTAGCGATAACATTTTAGCTGTTTAGGTAAGAAAATAAAAGTAGTTAAACGTTATCTGCCACAAAGGAACTCCGTGTCATATGCATTGCTTATTACCCTGTACAGGTATACAGACATTACTTTCTCTCTTTAAGTTTCTTTGTTTTATTTCTTTCTTTTTGTAAATGCTTTTGAAATTTGATTTGAATGTCATTGGTAGGGAGACTGTAAACAGTAAAGATTTTATGCATAAACAGGAGCTTATTGATGCTGCCGAAGTGAGCGGACTTTCTCGGGCACCAATTGTGTATGTTGCTGCTGCTGTTGTTGCTGTTATGCATTAAGATATGCTTATCATATTCTTAAATTTATTTTTGAAGCTCATTGATGATTCAGTTTCTGGTTTGTGCTTGGTTTCTTAGGCCAGAGAAGGTGAAAGGGAAACCTTCACAATTTGGAAATTCTTCAAGGGAGTGGTACAGTGGATGGAGTTGCATGACGACATTGATAAACAAAGGATTAGTTGTTAAATCAAGTTGCCCTGCCAAGTATGGCTTTTCTTTTCATATTTCCATTCATTCTTTTCATCTAGGGTCTATAATTTGGTAAGTAAGATGGGCTTGTAACCAAGCAGGAGATTAGGCAATTGGTGTGGATTGACTTAACTAGGTGGGATAGGGTTCCACAATTAAGCATGTATGCTCTGATGGTAGGAAATAAAAATGTAACCTATTAATTCTTTATTGCTGGTTTAAAGTTCTTAGGTGTGATGTGATGAGTGACATTTGTAATGATTGGTTATTGCTAGACAATTATGTGTGGACTTTGAACTCCATGTCTTTGCTGCGACATGCTCTCAGAAAAATGCATTTGATGGTTATTTGGGTTGAGAGACTTTCATATGATAAAGAAAATTCTAGTCTGGAAAAAAAAAAGAAAAAAGAAAAAAAAGACACTAAAACACTATTTTTTGGATAAGTATGAAATCAATTCAAAAAATTTGTGCTTTTTATTGCATAATTGGAATGTTTTGCAGATCTTGATTGAGTGGTACGTGGTTCAAGAATGGATTTAAGGTTCAGGACTTGAAATAAAAGAGTCAATATGAATTTATCAGTGCAATAATTTGATTAATCATGCTCTGGGTGATTGCTAGTGAACATGTCTTAAAAAGTAAACATCTAATTCTTGGATCAAATTCATGATTGTGAATCTGTTTCAATTAGTTAATGCTATATTCTTCTTCCCTGCTTATTTGTGCTTTCAATGTAAAATTGGATTAGCCTTGGTTACTTGCAGATACATGCTGACTGATGAAGGACGGGAAGCAGCACGTGAATGCCTCATTAGATCTCGTATGGAGGATCCTGGAGATAATTTGGCCAATTTAGAGGGGTCTTCTGATCTGAACATGCTGAATACATCAGATATGGACTCTGTTCACCCTGATTCTGATAGGGGTGCGACATTTACATCTGCTGGCTTAAGCAGGCAGAAGAAATCAATAGATGTTCCCCATGAATCACTTGAGAGGGTTCGCTTTCTTTTCTTGCAAATCTTCTTCAGTTATGTATCGCTGAATGTCTAAATGTCAATCTCTGAGCCTCTTGAAAGTCTTCTGCTCTTAGCTTGACTGTAGAACTCTGATCACCATTAATCTCTGACAAATGTTTTAATAATAAAAAAGCCTAATTTGTGTCCACCAATGCAATTTCTTTATCTTTAGTCTTCCATACCATATATCATTTCCAAGACTACTAGTAGTGATTTGCGGGGTCACTCTTTGAAACTTTACGTTTGCTGTTTATGTTCATTGCACACTCTTTTTTTGGGGGTGCTATGTAATTTTTTCCTTCTTTTCTTCTTTGATTTGGATTTCCCATTCTGTAGTTTATGCGCATGGGGTACTCCAAAGAAAAAGTTGTTCTTGCTTTTTCTGAAGTCTCAGAAACCTCCCAGTACAACGAGATATCATCACTTTGGCCAGCTGTTCTGTGTCATCTTCGAGAAGATCTCATTTATGGTGTGCATTCAGAGCCTCAAACTCTAACAGAAGACTTCCGATCAACATCAACTGCTTGCACATTTTTAAATGGTAACAAGCATACCTTTTTGAATGCTATTATCAGTCCTGGTGAAAATGTGGAAAAAGTTTCTTATCCAAGGCTTTGTAAACATCCAGGTCAAGTTGATCTTGTTACCAAGAGCAATCAAATGGGTTCCAATTGCAATGGTCAAAATATGCCAAATATCTCTTCTGCCTGTTCCACTTCCAGATCATTTTCCATGAGAGCTTGCTCATCATCTGTATGTGCACATCAAGATTCAGTGTTTCCTTCTGTAGCATCATTGATGCAATTTCTTTGTTTTGCAAGGCATTGAATATCTTTGTTTACTTTTGATGGCTAGCCATCCTTAATCTTGCCATTATTCTATAGGAGCATGCTATGAAAAAGTCATCTTTGGACCACTTGGATACAAATATGAATGTTTTAAGTTTGCCACCTCTGAGCTTTGGGGAGAGATTTGAGGATGTATATGAAGTTATCCTAATATTGGATGATCGAGAACAGTTTGCCATTCAGTGGTTAGCAACTTGAAACTGAAGCCTTTTTTGCTCAGCCCAGGACATTAATTCTGCTGCTTGACATAGGTTTTACTGCTGTCTTATAATTACTGTTTGCCTGCAGCTTTCTGTTCTTTTGGTCCTGGGTGGGTTCTAATGTCATGTTATTTACGGTGGTATGGGCAAACATCTAATCATGATGCATTAGCTTACTGTGTTTGTCCCACCTCTTTGTGATTTACAGTTCAAGGGGTAGGAAACTTGTTGAGTGCATTTGCAAGGAGCATAAAATCAAAATACAGGTAGGCTTGGTTGATCTTTTTATGAAGCTTCAATGAATAGCAAGGTGTTACAGTCATCAATTGTTCTAGACTGGGTTGTATTTTTGCTGAAAAATATGTAAATTCCTGGACCCAATAATTTTGCAACAAGGTCCACTTGTATAAAATTGTAGTAAGGTCCATGCAATAGCACTTTGGCTTTGTAACTTTGATTGATTTAACAAATAGAAACACAATTGATGCTGTTTCCTTTGATTTAATATTTTCTTGATGCTGGCCTTCTTGTCAGAAACCTCCTAATATGTCATCATTACTAAAAAGGATGAAACTAAATTTTGTAGTTTCTGTTATTTCCGCTATGTGCTGTGGAAAATGTGCATGCTTGTTTTTTCTTATTCAACTAAGTGTTACGGATAAAGACATGTATTGACAATTCCACAGGTTAGGCGGTTACCGGTTGGAGATGGAATCTGGATAGCTCGCCATAAATATCTGCTCAGTGAATATGTTCTTGATTTTATTGTTGAGAGAAAGAAAGTTGATGATTTGCGTTCTTCAATAAGGGATAATCGTTATAGAGATCAGAAACTGAGGCTTCTTGTATGCCATTTTCCATCTCAATGTTTCCCTGTGAATTTAATGTGTAAATGCTGTTGTTTATTGATATAATGTTATCTTTTGCTCATCTTTTCCCTTATTGTAGTCAGAAAGTTTCTTACAGTAACACAATATGAACATTGATAATCATAGTGTTGTGAAGTTATTTCACTAAACAATCTGGTAATTTGACTTTATCACCATACTTTATGTTGAAATAGCAAAATGTCTCTAGGAGTTCAATACAGGTGTTGACTTCATGGTATAGAGCCATAGCTAGGTCAAGTTGGTTTGATACTGTTGATACAACATGCTTCTTTGACAAAGGGTATGGGTTTGTAAGATACATGCTATCCTAGCGATAACTGTTTGAATATTCCTATCACACCTGGAAATTGTATCCGAGAATTTCCAGCCAATTCCTCTGTCTGTCCAAATTCTGAAAAAACTCGTGCAAATGTTTTTTTCTCTACAAAACTCACAAGAAAGTACTCCTAAATCGTAGATAACTTCTGCCTAATTCCCTTTCTCTATCTAAAGATTTAGGAAAACTTTCTTGTGTTTTTTTTCCTTTCACAAATTGTAACTTTTGTTTCAAAGAATTCCTTGGATAGTTATGTATTTGTTTGTTCTTTCAGCGGGTTTTGATTAGGTTTTGGGTGAATGTTGATGGGATTCAAATTTGTGAATGTAATTAAGTTCTTTCCATGCAATTAAGTAGGAATATTGATCATTTTAAATCTGAATAAGCAAAAAGCCTTTATTAAAATCATCATTAATTAGAGCAAGGAAATATTCTTATTGTTTATTAGCCATTACACCCACTTTCCTAGAAGTTTAGTTTGCATTTCGTTTCTTTTTCTATAATTATTCTGTTTCCTGTGATGTGAGGGAACTGGTTCTTTTTGGAATCATCTCATTGAATTTGCTAGTACAGTTTTCCAATCATAGCACTTTACTTGTAGCACAGCACCTCAGTTAGATTTAATAATATCATTTTTTTCTTAAATCTGCAACTTGCATGTCATCAGAGATGTGGACTCAAGAAGCTGATATATCTTGTTGAAGGTGATCCAAATTCTTCTGAAGCTGCTGAAAGTATCAAAACAGCGTAAGATTTTTTTTTATGTAACAGTCAGTTCTTTCTGTATTAAATTTCTTTTGAATTAGATATTATGATACTCTGATGTAGGTTGTTGTGATGCTCTTGAAGTTGTTTATAACATTCTTTACTTGTCTAAAGATACTGTGATGGCTTTTAGATTCTTTTCTTTTCATTTTTCATTTTGAAGGAAAGATTGTTTTGGTTGATAAAGCCAAAGCAACAATAAACTATATTTTCCAAAGTTTTATGCGATGAAGTATAGTCTGATAAAGTGGCTTTTATTTCAGCTGCATGTAGCCAATTTGATTAACCTCCTATCAGCTTAGAACTCTACTAGTTTAGTTGAGTAATAAGGGTAGTTGTCGATTCTATGGTACAGCTATCCATTTCTTTCTGAATTTTGTGATGACTGGCAGCTATGGACAATTCTAAATTTTAAATTCCATAGCGGGAAGTGGTTATTGTTTTCACTTGTTGAAGCAACAATTTTTTCAATACAAGGTTCTGATAAATTTTAACCCCTTTTCAAGTGTTTGTGATGTATTTTATGTCAACTAAAGTTAGGATTTTGTTATTTTCCAAATTCCATCCAAATTCCAAATGCACTTTCTATAATCTTCAGAGTGCTTTTGGATTTCACCCGCTTTTGATCTTCAATTGTTTTTACCCTATCATCTGCAGCTGTTTTACAACAGAGATACTGGAGGGCTTTGATGTGCAGAGAACAAATTCCTTGCGCGATACTCTGAAGAAATACGCTCATATTACTCTATCAATAACCCAATATTATAGGTTACAGCTGCCAGAGGACCAGTCCAAAAGCACCAGGGTTTGTCCTCCTTTCGATGAATTTATCAAAAGGTGCCAAGATCTGGACAAAATGACAGTTAGTGATGTATTTGCCATTCAGCTCATGCAGGTATTAAATTTTCTTGTAAGAGTTGCACATGGAATCATTTAGACGAGTCCACTTACTATCAAGGAACCCTTGAACACACGCACAAAGACTATTGATGTATTGGATAACGCTGCGTATCTGAAAGAAAAATGTTTATTTGTTAATCACTTAATTTATTTTTTCAAAATTTGGATGAGTGACTTATGCTGGTTGTTTCTTGAAATCGTGCATGAAGGTTCCGCAAGTAACCGAGGAAACTGCTGTGGCTGTTCTGAATTTGTATCCAACTGTTCTATCTCTAGCCCGTGCCTATTCTCTTCTTGTAAGTGTTCAATTCCTATGGGACTTTGTGCAACAAAATAAAGATAATCTGACTTACTCAGTTTGGTTTTTGAGTTAAAGTATCAAGGAAAATCCACCTGGTCACAGGAATTCTTACATAACTGCTGGAACTTTTGTTTTCTCCTTTAAACAAAGTTCACAGGAGAGATGAAAAGATAAAGGATAATATCTTACCTCTATAATGCAAGTGATGGATTAAGTGTTTTTTTTCCGTCTAAAATATAAAATTATGAAGTCAGGCCTGGTTGACTGCAGTATTATGTACTTGCATTTTGGGTCATCTACCTCCCTTTTTTTATCGTTTTCTTTGCCTTTGCCATGTCTTAGTAGTTTTTTATAAGCTGATTCTTAATCTAACTCCATTAATCGTCTGTCTTTGAAAGGATGGCGATGTTTCTGCTCAGGAGGACATGCTTAGAAAGCAGAGTAGCAATGCTGTCAGTGCAGTTGCTAGTAGGAACATCTTCCAATTAGTTTGGGGAAATGATCAATGACTTGAGTCTCGTACCATCAAAACATGTAACCTAATGCCAGGTATAAAATATCAAATTGGGAATGATTATTTCATAAGAAAATCAATGAAATATGTGATTTACTGTTAACTGGTTTCTGCGGTTTTGTGATTTACTTTATTGTTTAATTTCCTGTTAGTCTCGAAGCAACATTCAAGCCTTGAAACCTCAATATCTTATTATTAATATCCAGGTCAATAACAACTTGTCAAACTCGATCTCGTTTGGGTGTAAATGGCCTAAGATATTAGGCATTGAATATACTCTCGAAATTGTATATATATATATTAGTCTATATATATATATAATATTCAATGCAAACACAATTAGTCTTGAGAGGTAAAAGAGACTTGTCAAATTTGTGCTCTCACTTTTTCTAGCCAACAACTTGCAGATAGCTTTTTCTTTGACTTGAGCCGCAAGAAATGTCTCAAGGTAAGAGAAAATGAACTCCAAAGCTAATCCAATTTATTCCAAAGTAGTTAT
This sequence comes from Salix suchowensis, assembly GCA_029030765.1. Classification (NCBI taxonomy): domain Eukaryota; kingdom Viridiplantae; phylum Streptophyta; class Magnoliopsida; order Malpighiales; family Salicaceae; genus Salix; species Salix suchowensis. The sequence goes on from CM054982.1 coordinate 1,211,097, forward strand.
CACTATTTTTCTTACAAGTTAACTGTAAAGAAAAAGACATTCACAAGTATATATTAAAGTAAAATCATATACGGTTTCATAAAAAAATAAAATAATATCTCCATTTAATTTTATATTTTTTCTCCCTCTTAATTATATTTATGATTAGTAGTTATTATAAAATAAGAATCACTTGCTAGAGCAGCCTTGTTGATCCAGCGGTCACGAGTTTAAATCTCACCACCCTCATTTTATTTTATAAAAAAAAAAATCAAGCACAAGATAATGTGTGTCTGTGCAAGTTTCAAGCCCAAAAGGTTTTCACTTGAGGAGGTGTGTTAGATAATAATATAAATCATATTCTAGGACTTCACCTATAAATTTAAGGTTTTATATAAGATGGTTCCTTAACATCATTAACCTACATCCAACATCAAAATAACGTTGGACTTTTCTTTTTCTCATGAAACTAAACCTAGCCGTTATACCATTGTATTTGAATTTTATTAGATTCTTTTTATTATTTTCTTCGAATTTAATAAATCAATGCCCACATTCTGCAATAAAGTACCAGCACTAAACCTCCTTACGTATCCTGGGAGATCTTGGAATGGAGGCTGATCAGTGAACCCTAGACGAGGGGAGATGGGCATCAATCAACTCATCATATATACCTTTACAAAAAACATGCTACTCAACAATATATTAATTCTTTTTCTAAATAAAATAAAGTATTGTTTATAAAAATAATTGAAATTTATTTGTGCCTATAAACAACAGAAAATATTCATCAATGGGAACATCCCTCAAACAAGGAACTCACACGCAAGGGGAGCTAACGTAGACCAACGCAGGTCATTGCTATCACCATTGATTCCATCATCACCACTAAATAGAGAAAGATTGCACAAAAATAAAGTGAGGAAAAATTAATAATTATGTAAGTGGGTAGCTTCCACTTGCACATATATTCTCAACCTATCATGGTAATATGATGTGGAGTACCACTATCCTCACAATGAGATATGGTCTATCTTTGAGGACTTGATTTTATAAGATTTCTTTCTTTTTTTTAAGAAAAAGCAATTAGGGACGACTACAAACCAGTCCCCAGCTTTTATAGTTATTAACAATTCAATCCTAAACCTCCATAATCTTGCTAATTTCTCCCCAAGCCTCGTTTGTTGGTTAACCATGTTTTCATCTCTTTATTTGCTTCTCGAGCAGAGAAAATTGGCATCTTAAGCTCACTTTCCTTTGCTCTCACCATTGCTATAGATTGAATTCAGAGAGGGAGGATAAAATGATATAATTGGATAATATGTATGTTTTAAATCACATAAAGCTAAATAAAACTAATGAAAAACTCTCAAGCTACGTTTGACAATGTGGTTCAACCTGTTTTTTAAAATATTTTTTATTTAAAAAAATATTAAATTGACACCTCTTATTTATTTTTAATATATTATTAGTTGCTCGATCTTGAAGGTTGAGAACTCGTATGTAAACCAGCATATAAATTTGGGATTGAATTGTAGATGAATGGGATTAGATATTCCAAGAACTCCACACCTAAAGTTAAAAGCTTCAATCTAATTTTGTTTTTTTCCACAGTTTTTTCGTCTCTTTGTCCTGTTGCAGAAGACAGTCACAAGTGGATAGTCTACTGGTCTAATGCCCTTTGAAAAGAAACAAATAGTGGTTTTGTTGGCACTTGTTAGGGTTTGCCTTGCAATCCCCACCATCCCCACTAAGCAACAAGCAATGGTGTTGTTTTGTTTTGTTGGGGCACCCTTGTATTCTTGTTGTATTCGAGCATAAAACACAGCTTTTGGCCTGCTATTATTCCCATCCACTTCACACCATTACAAGAGTGTTTCTAGAGAGACAGATACAGACAGCACAAAATTTATACAGAGAGAGAGGTAATGCAGGGGGCTCTGGATTTCAAGAAATTCCATTATTCCCTCTGATCCCCGCCATGGAGTAGTGACAAAAACAACCTCTTGTCTTGTCTCCAAAGCAAACATGGAAGTACCCTAAAAGTTAAGAGCTTAAATTCCCATATCACTTCTCATTTTATAAACAAAAGGTTAGGCCAGAGAGAAACCTTTGTAGAGTAGAGCTTAGGAGAACTGAGGTACCAAGCTTGAGACTTTCTTCACGGTTTTTGGTGGGTTTCTTGTGAATTTCAAAACCCAGTTGTGGATTTCGATTCACTGCTGGTTTAGAACTGTAATTCACAGGAGAAAACCAGTGAGCTCTCCCTGGTAATTCCCCGTCTCTGTTTCTTGTTTTGGCATATAATTGAGCAAATTTCTGAATTCTTCTTCGTTTTTTGTCAGAAAACATAAACCAGTCGAGCTTGCTTTTCTCCGTGTCTGTGTTTTGTTAGTTTCTTGTTGTGTTCGGTAACAGAAAAATTGTGTTGGAAAAGAATGGAAACTAGACTGTATGATTGCAAGTGTGATTATTGAGAAAAGATACACTTTCTGGAGGGTTCTTGACGTTGTACTTTTAAGAATTGAATTATATTTCTATGGAAATTATCTGTTCCTGCTTGGTCGCTGAGAAAATGTTGGAGGAAGAAATTTTTCTCGATTCCTCAACTAAGAAGAAAGCTCTCTGAATTTAGCTTTACATAACTATTTGGCTTGTTCTGTTTACATGTCTCTGTTTCTTTGTAACAGGGAGTGCTAATTTTCTTCAGAGTTCCTGTCTCGGATCTTTTTCCTTTTCCAAAGAATTTTTTAATCATCTTCGTATGTTTTGTGTTCATTCTCAACCCAAAAACTTAAGCTATTATTAGGTGAGACATCAAAATATAATTTATATTATACACTAAGATTCAAAGTTATTATGGTTTTGTCATCAAAGCTTTATACCATGATAACATATCAAAGAACAATCTCAACCCAATCCAAAATATGACTTATATTATTCTCTAACACTTATTAACCTTTTAACAGGGATTAGTTCAAGAATATTCCTAAGATGATGGTAGAAAAGATCATAATCTTCTGTTTCTGGACTATATTACAATTTTTACTTACAAATATTTTATGTATTTTATTCACCAAACATGGACTTATTTTTTACTATGTTTCATGTCTTATCTTCTTGTTCAGGGTATTGAGTTTGGTCTGGTCGTTAATGGTAGGAATGGTTCAAGAAGGGCGATCATCATCTGTAACTTCACCTCATCAGCTCTTTCCATGGATGTCACTGTCGCCAGGGATAGGATCACCACACCCTTGGCTGAGGGAGCTGAAATCTGAAGAGAGGGGTTTGTGTCTGATCCATCTTCTTCTTGCCTGCGCTAACCATGTAGCGGTTGGTAGTGTTGAGAATGCAAATATCAGCCTTGAGCACATATCCCATCTTGCCTCTCCTGATGGCGATACGATGCAGCGGATTGCTAGCTACTTCACTGCAGCACTTGCTGATCGCATTCTTAAAGGATGGCCTGGTCTGCACAAAGCTCTCAATCCAAAACAAGAATCTTTGATATCTGAAGAAATTCTTGTTCAAAGATTATTCTTTGAGCTCTGTCCCTTTTTAAAGCTTTCATACGTGATCACAAATGAGGCCATTATAGAAGCTATGGCAGGGGAGAAGATGGTTCATATCATCGATCTCAATTCCTGTGAGCCTGCCCAGTGGATCAATCTTCTTCAAACATTAAGGGCACGGCCAGAAGGACCACCTCATTTGAGAATAACAGGTATTCATGAGCAGAAAGAGGTGCTGGAGAAAATGGCTCTTCGGTTGACAGAAGAAGCTGAAAAGCTAGACATCCCATTTCAGTTCAATCCTATTGTGAGCAAATTAGAGAATCTTGACCTTGAAAAATTGCGGGTTAAGACTGGAGAAGCTCTTGCTGTCAGTTCTGTGCTTCAGCTGCATGCTCTCCTGGCCATGGATGATGAGATGCATAAAAGGAACTCTCCATCAGGATCTAATAATCCAAGCTCTAACCATTCTCAGAGAGTCTTACGGATGAACCAAAACCGACATACTCTAGGTGAGTGGCTTGAGAAAGATTTGGTCAACGTCTATAGCTCAAGTCCTGACTCAGCATTCTCCCCACTATCTCTCTCTACTTCACCGAAGATGGGCAGCTTTCTAAATGCACTTAGGAGTCTCTCACCGAAATTGATGGTGATAACTGAGCAGGAATCAAATCATAACGGGTTTACTTTAATGGAGAGGGTCACAAAAGCTTTGAATTTTTATGCCGCACTATTTGATTGCTTGGAGTCTACTGTATCGAGAGCATCATTAGAGAGACACAAGGTTGAGAAGATGCTATTTGGGGAGGAAATTAAGAACATCATCGCTTGTGAGGGAACTGAGAGAAAGGAGAGGCATGAGAAGTTGGAAAAATGGATCCTAAGGCTCGAGTTAGCTGGGTTTGGGAGCATTCCTCTGAGCTACCATGGGAGGCTGCAGGCAAACAGATTATTGCAGAGCTATGGCTATGATGGATATAAAATCAAAGAAGAGAATGGATGTTTACTTATTTGCTGGCAAGATAGACCACTATTCTCTGTGTCAGCTTGGAGATTTAGGAGATAAGATTGAAAGATTATAGAGAACATATGGGGATTGTGTTTTCTATTATTTTGCTACTGTTCTTTGTATAGAGGATGATAACCTTTAACGTGCAGTTGCAGAATGTTCAACTGAAAACTTTTAAACATTTTCTCCATTTATATAACGTTGTTGTAGATATTTGTTTATGTTTATTTACTCTCCGGTAAAAGCTGGATGATACTTGTTCCATACATTAAACTCTGGAAGTTAGTTTGGTTTCCAGAAAGAATCATCGAATGTAAAATCAAAATAACCTGCAAATTTCCTATGTTGGAGCTGAAAAATATCTCAAATTTCTTGCAAGTGTTCCTGTATAACCTACCACTCTGAACAATATTGCTAGGAAGATCAAAATAATTCCTTCGAGAAGCAGCGGAGATGTTAAAAACAACCATTTCTGAACGTGGTTGCTTCTAAACAGAGTTGTGATTTGCAGCTTTTGTTAATCGGATTTGTTAGCGTATGTGATCGGAGTTGTGATTTTCTTTGTGCCAGAGTTCTTAAAAAATGGTTGAAGCTTGAACAGGGAAGGGTGAAGTTCACACGTTATTCTCTTTTTTTCTTGTTGACAGCAGCGTCTTCATGCTCTGTAACCGGATAATCCTAGCACGGTGCCCTGTCAAACTTATTCTACAAAGCCCCTCCATTTTCCTTCCTTCCAAATTCACCCCTTCCAAAAATACTGAGGAAAATCATTTTCTAAACTAATATTTTCCTTCCTCGCACTTTTATTCTTCTCATTCTCATCCCTCCCTGTTTTTTTTCCCAAATACAGTACAGAGGTTAACTTTGACTGAAGGATCAAATCACAGATACTACATCACATACAAGGACTAAATTAAACCACAGAACAGCAGAGGGATCCAGCCAAAACACTTCAAAAGGTGCAGGGATGAGTGACCTTTTCTTCTCTATATCTTTTGGCTGACGTACAGCTACGGCAACTGACATCTACCGTTATTGTCAGCTGTTTCTGCTTTCATGTCCGAAAGTGTCTTGTCTCTGAGCTTCAGGACAACTGACTTTACTTCACTAGATCAGAATTCCTTTCATCACTCATCCTTGGAATTTTCCTTCATTGTCACTTAAATACTGCCGCAAGCTGTCAGCTCAAGTAAGCTCTGTTTCGTTGTCTTCCTTTGTTGGCTAAATCTTTTCTACTTGTTCTTGAATTTTTTTCAGCACAATTTTGCTTTCTTTTCTTCAGCTATGTATATATAAAAAACCCATAATAAGGATTTTCGTGTTCTGGGTTTGGGGCATTTCAATTATTATTTTTTTGGTTCTCTAGGATATTTGATTTTTTGGAAGCTATGAAATATATGAATTGATGAATTATTTGACTATATATCATGAAGTTGAATAATTTTAATGAAAATAAAGATTGAATTGATTAATGTCTTGATTCGAATGCCTGCTGCATAAACTTGTGTACCTTTTCTTTCTGGTACATTTGGTTTTGCTGAATATTTATTATTTGTAAGGATTTGTGAAGAGGGGAAATGGCTCTCGCGTTGATCGGAGAATCAATTCTTGCTGCAGTCCTTGAAGTTTTGATGGAGAGGATAGTTTCTCCTGCGATTAGGGACTTCTTCAAGAGCCAAAAGATCGATGATGGGGAATTGAAGAAGTTGAAGGCAAGGATGAGGTCTGTCAGTAAACTGCTCAGCGATGCAGAGGAGAAGCAGATTACTGATGCAGCTGTGAAAGAGTGGCTTGATGAGCTCAAGGATGCTGTCTATCAAGCTGATGACTTCTTGGATGAGATTGCTTATAAATCTCTGCGGTTGAATTTGGAAGGTGAATCTCAAAGTCAGACCTGCACGGATCAGTTTCGAAGCTTTCTTGCTTCTCTTAATCCATGTAGAAAGGGGGTGAGAGAGGTGCAAATAGAGTTGACAAAGATCCTTAAAAATTTAGAAGTGCTAGTAGATCAAAAGGATGTTCTTGGTCTGATAGAGCGCATTGGGGGGGAACCATCGTTGCGGAGAACACCAACAACTTCTCTGGTAGATGAATCTGGTGTATATGGAAGGGCTGCTGAAAAAGAAGCCATAATGAAGCTGCTGCTATCAGATGATACAAAAGGCCGGCACCTCGATGTGATTCTGATTGTGGGTATGGGAGGGGTTGGTAAAACCACCCTTGCTCAGCTTCTCTACAAAGAAATGGTGGTTTCCAACGACAGAAGCCTGAAGAGCTCGTTTGATCTCAAAGCCTGGGTTTATGTTTATGAAGAACTCGATGTTCTCGAAGTAACAAAAAATATTCTGAAGGGGGTTGGTTTGATGAATTGTGACAACATGACTGAAGATCAGCTTCATTGCGAGCTAGAGAGGAAATTGTCAGGGAACAAACTACTGCTTGTTCTAGACGATGTTTGGAGCGATAACCGATCTCAGTGGGAGTTTTTACTGAAACCTTTCATGTCAGTGAGACAAGGAAGTAAGATTATCGTTACAACTCGCAATGAAAACGTAGCTTCGATCATTTCTTCTGTTTCAACTCAGCATATAAAGAAGTTATCTGACGATGATTGCTGGTTGGTGCTGTCAAAACATGCATTCGACGGTGGAGATTTCAGTGCCCATCCAGGGTTGGAATCAATCGGTAGACAGATAGCGAGGAAGTGCAACGGCCTACCCTTGGCTGCAAAAACACTCGGGAGTCTCCTGTGCTCCAAAAGAGTTGAGAAGGAGTGGAAGAAGATATTAAAGAGTAATTTTTGGGAATTGCCAAATGACGAAATTCTGTCACCTCTACGGCTGAGTTATCATCATCTCCCATCTCATTTAAAACAATGCTTCTCTTACTGCGCGATAATTCCAAAGGGTTATAAATTCACGAGGGAGGAGATAGTCCTTTTATGGATGGCAGAAGGGTTTTTGGTGGAACCCAGAAGAGATTATGAGATGGAAGAAATAGGCCATGAGTACTTCGATGAGCTTGTGGCGAGGTCATTTTTTCAGCAATCAAGCCTCAGTTCATCATTATTCGTAATGCATGACCTCATTAATGATTTAGCTAGATTTGCATCCGGAGATTTTTGCTTCAGGCTAGAAGGTGATAATTCAGGCAAGACTACTGAAAGGACTCGCCATTTATCATACAGAGCAACAAAAGATGACTCTGATCAGACATTCATGGCAATCAAGAACCCCAGATTGCTGCGCACCTTGCTATGTCCGCGTGGCTGGCCTAGCCAAGTGAAACAAGTTGAGATAATATGTGATTTATTGCCTGCATTCAATTGCCTCAGAGTGCTATCTTTGCACCCCTTTCATGATATATCTGTGTTGCCTAATTCGATTTGCAAATTGAAGCATCTACGGTATCTTGATCTCTCTCATACAGTAATTATAAGGCTCCCTGAATCAATGTGCAGTCTGTATAATTTGGAAATCTTGAACTTGCACTTTTGTTTTAAGCTTGTTGAGTTGCCAGCTAACATGGGAAGCTTAATCAACTTGCGTCATCTGGATATTCATCACACGAAATTGCCAGAGATGCCACTGCAAATGGGCAAGTTAACCAAGCTTCGAAAATTGACTGATTTCTTCATCGGAAAACAAAGTGGCTCTAGCATTAAAGAGTTGGGAGAGGTTCACCATCTATCAGGTGCTCTTTCTGTTTGGAATCTTCAAAACGTTACAGATGCTCGAGATGCTTTTGAAGCCAATTTGAAGGGTAAAGAGCACCTTGAGAAGTTGGAGTTAATATGGGATTGTGATATGGATAATTCACTCGTACATGAAAGGGTACTTGAGCAACTACAACCTCCTGCGAATGTCAAAATTCTCTCCATTAATGGGTATGGAGGTACAAGATTTCCAGATTGGGTTGGAAACTCCTCTCTCCCTCTCCTCGAAGAGCTTTACATCAGAAGCTGCCCCGACCTGAAGAAGGCCCTCTTTACTCACTTTCCTTCCTTAACCAAACTTGATATCGGGGCATGTGAGCAGTTCGAGATCGAGTTTTTCCCATTAGATTTGTTCCCGAAATTAGAATCTCTTACTATTGGTAGTTGTCCTAGTTTAGTATCTTTCAGCAAAGGAACACCCATTGCCCCAAATCTGAAAGAGCTTAAGTTACGAAGCTGTTCAAATTTGAAGTCATTGCCGGAGAATATGCGTTCATTTCTAACTTCCCTCGAGAAATTGTCCATATTTCATTGTCCGAGACTCGAGTCATTTCCAGCAGGGGGTTTGCCCTCCAAACTTGAAGGACTTGCTATTTGGGGTTGCGACAAACTCGTTGCAGGCCGCACACAATGGGATTTGCAATCACTCCATGTTCTTTCAAGATTTTCAATTGCAGAGAGTGATGTTTTGGAGTGCTTCCCTGAGGAGACGCTACTTCCCTCAAGCCTTACCCATCTTGAAATCAGGACTCAAAAAAATCTAAAATCTCTCAACTACAAGGGACTCAAACACCTCACCTCTCTTAGAGAGTTGACAATTATGAACTGCATGGAGGTGTCCATGCCAGAAGAGGGCCTCCCCCCCTCCATTTCTTCTATAAATATCTGGCAATGTCCTTCGCTGGAAAAGGAGTGTGAAATGGGGATGAGGAAGGTCCCAAAGTACCTTAGATGTCCAGAATATATGATACCAGGAAGAAAATCAGTTTAATCCAACATGATGAGGTATTGCTATTTTCAGGTTCTTTTCCTTTTAGCAAGTGATTAATCACTGCTTCAGAGCACATCTTGTTGTTAATTTACAGCAAATTACAAGCAGGATTTTGATCCTTTTGCTCTACAAATGTGAAACTAATCCCTGTATACAAGAAAAAATGACAGAAAAGACAGGCTATATCAAGAGATTTGCTTTTATTTCATGACTGCTGACATCTAGCAGGCTAGTTTCAATGGCTGTGCTACAAAATATTTGTAACTACAATCTGTATTTTCTCTACTCAGCTGGTAATAGCTGAGTAGAGAAGTTCATTCCATGTATCTGGAACTCCTGCAACACACCAGTGAGTGCAATCCATGCCCTTAAAGCCATTGTAAGAGCTTGGATGTCCATCTTTTCTCAGCTGTGAAAGAGTTGTTATATTCAGTAAATGAACAGGTTTCCTTACAGTACTTAGCACTTCTTCTAGAACTTGCAATGCCAATGGTGAACCACCAGGGTAAGTTGGTCCGCTAACTGGCTGTGTCTCCATTCCACAATTCATCACTCCTGGTTTGCCCCATTCCTCTCCACTGGTACAAACACAAAAATGTTTCAAGTCATGAGAAACTAGCATTAATCTATTGATTTCAGATGAAAAGAAGATGAAGAAGATGAATCCATTCTTGAAACATTTATCAGAAAATGAAGAGGGCCTTACTGGTAATGAAATGGAGAAATTCCCTGGAAAATAACTTTGGTTTTACTCGCATCAACATCCGAATCAACCCATTTTGCCCATGTTCTTAAACCTTTCCGAAAAGCCACCATGCGGTCCATGTCCTTTAGTATAAACCTCCCTTGCTGAACATAATCCCATCTGAAATTTGAAGCAGAAAAATCAAACACTACATCAGCTTTTTGATTCCTTTTCAATTGAACTCGTAAATCTTCTCCATTTGCAAAGTTTTTTGAGCTCGTACGGTTGCTTCGGCCCTCTCCGGTACCACCAAAGCCAGGTATTGAACACTAAAACATCAAAATCCTTCCATGTGTTTCCATCCTTAATCGAATCAAGTTTTAATACTCGGCCGATTTGTTCTTCCTCAATGTCTACTAAGTAGTGAGTTTCAAACAGCGAAATTGACACACCATGATCCTGAGAAGTTCAGCTCCATCAATTACATAAAAGTAAACTCGATTATGGTTAGAATAACAAGGGCTGTAACTTTTCCAGGACCAGTTCACTCACCTGGAATGTCACCGTGTTAGTCGAGTTACTTGACTGAGTTGTGATTCTGGCATCAGGATCGGCTGCATGAAGCAAGCATAACAGCGACTCGTAATGGTTGAGACTGACAGAGTCCCCTATAAACATTATCTTCTTGCCCTTCATCTTCTCCAAGAAATCCTTACCATCGAACCTGACAGGATCGCACATTCCAAAATACGAACAGTATCAAGAACAAAGTAACTCGGCATGAAATTCACCAGAATTTCTGATATTTAATGCAGGTCACATAACATTCAATCTTAATGACAGAGCACCTCCTACCGAACTTGGTCGTTTGTAACACTTTCCAGAATCATAAAGATTTTGTACTTTTCTTGCATGGTTTTACAATCGAGTGGTATCCCGAGTAAAGACAAATCTTCTGTCTGATTAAAGAAAGATCATGTTCATGTCTGAGCTGCAAGATCTGAAAATATTTTAACCGAAATGGCTTCCGAAGTCCTTATATAAGCGAGTCAATTTTAAATAAAGCCTAATTGTCCTTATATATATATATATATATATATATATATATATATATATATATATATATATATATATATATATATATTATTTTTCTAGTTTGTTGATGAGATGTGTCAAATGTCGTCATCATTCTTTTCTTAGCTTTTTAGAGGTACACCGCCACCATTAAATAATTTAATTAATCATGGGAAAATTGACCCATGGCAACAACCAATCATTGTTGCAATAAAATAATTAAATGTTGATCATTGGTTTTTATTTTATTAAAAAAAAAATCAAATGTACCCCCCTAGACTATTAGGATGGTTTCAATTTTGTATATAAACTCTTTTTTTACCAGTAGTAATTTTAAATAATTTTAACTTTTAAACTATATCTTTTATAGAATAACCTAACAAAAACCATAGAATTTATTTGTGACAAAAATAAGCCTAAGGATTTTTATTTTTTTTGTGATTTGCCCTTAAATTTATATAATTTATGATGATATCTCTCAATAGTGAGTGTATGAGGCTTGAGGTATAACCATGCTCATTTCAAGTAAAAGTATGTTTGAAAATATTGCTAAGATTGTTTTTTCATTCAATATATTAAAATAATCTAAAAACATAAAAAAATATCAATTTGAAATAATAATAAAAAAAACTTTTAAAAAACAGATAAGACTTGCTGACATAATCGAAACGCATGAGACCCATGTTTTCCCATTTGTATTTATACAGGCCACAGCTCAAAAGAAGGCACAAAAGGCTTGAAAACATCATTGCATGGAGAAACTAGAAGCTACTTTTTTTGAACTTCTATGAGGATTCATCATAAAAACACAAATATAAAATCTCTTCTAGATAATCAGCACTCAGTCTAAGATAAGAAGAGAGAGATGCGCAGATGAATGAATTCATGTACCTGGGCAAGTCACAGGCACTAGGCTGCCATCTATATTGAAGGTAGAGGTGATCGGGGCGGCCATATTTCAGACAGTCAAATTCCTTGCGAATAAAAGGGCAGGCTGATGAATCGTAGAGAGGATACGAATCGTCCTGAACCCAACTCCCTTCATACCTGTTACAATCACTCGTTTGCCATTTTTTCCGCTCCCAGTTCTTCTTATCTGTGGAGGTTTGCAGAGTCTTTGATGAGGTTGCAGAACACAGACAAGAAAATGCGACGATGAAGATGGGAAAAAGGAAACAAGAAGATCTTCTAGTCCCAGAATCCATCATTCCTGTGAGTCAGAGGCGAAGCAGAGAGAGAGAGAGAGAGAGAGGGGAAGAGAGAGAGAGAGAGAGACAAAGAGGTTGCTGGCTGAGGTTGCTGGCTATGCTGTCCTGTCTGTGGTCTTCATATATATATATGGCAGGTTCCTCAAGTGTGCTATATATCTTTAATCAATTTAGTTTCCTTCTATTTGTATATTAGAGGGTTTAAATTATCAAATTAATCATTGGAATTGCTTGCGTTTTGCAGCTTTTATATTGCTGGATTTTGTTGTCATAAAAGCTAGATTATTGTTCTTACTATTACTATTTCGGGACCATGCAAATTTACTAATCAATTTAAACATGATCTCATCAAGATATTTAAACTTAGGTTAGATCATAAAAATGTTATTCAATCAAAATTATTAAGTATTAGAGCCTTGTAACCTACCTGTCACGAATTCGAATCTCATCACCCTCATTCTATTTGATAAAAATCAAACTCAAGATAATGTGAGTCCATGCAAATTTTAAACTCAAAGGGCTTTTTATTTGATGGAGTATATTAGAGTATAATATAAATCATATTTTATGATCTTAACTAATAACTTAAGTTTTTAGGTGAGATGGCTCCTTAATAATTAGATCATAAAAATGTTATTTAATCAAAATTATTAAGTATTGGTAATATATTCGGATTCAAAATGTATTATTATGTAAAATGATTTAAAAAACGCAATCCTAACCAAAATATTCACGGGAAAATCTCTTAAAATGATACTCGAGTTGTCTTTCATGAACCGTCCAAATATTTTATAATCATCTTTTTATAAAAAAATATTTAAAAAAACAATCTTAACTATATTCTTAAAAAAAAATTTTGTAATACTCTATTGGGAATTTTCCTCTCTTGTCAATATCGAAAATTAGACTCGTGATCTCGCATATTTAGCAGCCACTCTCTTTGACATTTTTGCATAAAATAGTTGTGCTTACCATAAAGACAATTGGCCTGCTACTGTTTTCTCCTGTAAAAATATAAGTGATTAATTAGAGTGCCCGATCCAGCAAGGGATCTCTACAAGACTAGGGTTCCCGTTAAAGAAAAGAGAAAGGAATTTTTAGTAACTTCAAATCTCACCTCTTTTGTTTTTAACTTGAAAGTCTAAATTTCATTGGTTGATGGATAATAATTTTCAGTTCCCATAATAGGGTTGATCATATTGGCAAAAAAAAACTATAATTAAAAATGTGTTTCATAATTTTATTGAAATCATTTTTACGGTATTTTTCTTTTAAAAAAATATTAAATTGATTGTTTTTTCATTACTTTAATATTCAAATATCAAAACTTGTTTAAAATATTTTTTTTAAAAAATATCAATTTAAAGCTATTTTAGATTAAAAAATTTCAAAAATATTATCTAAAGATTCTAAACTCCTGGAATCAAAGTTATTAAACTCCATTTAGTAAACGGATTCATCTGACTTGTCTCTCCAGTTGACCCAATCAACATGGTAGGTTAATCTAGAACCAATAAGAACTCAATTTGATTTTTAAAAATATTTTTTAAAGTCAATATTTTTTTAATTCAAAATAATATCATTTCTAGCTCGTATAGTTTACCAGTTCCTGTGATGTGATGGTCCAAGTTTAATAATTTTATCTCAATTTATGTCTAAAACAAATTGTAACTTTTCAAGGGCAATGCCATTGCCCGATTGACAATGAAGTTAGGTTTGCTCAAGATTTAAAACTTTGTAGCCGGTTGACGAGGCTAGGTCGGCCAAACAGCGAGCACGAGCCATGGTCAGATCTGGGGGTGCATATATTCCCTGGCTTTCACATGCAACACATGGAAAACAACTCAGTGAAAAGAACATACTTTATATTTTTTTTATATTAACTATTATATTTTAAAATATTTTATATTTAAATAAATTTTCATAGGATAGGCATGGAAAATAGCAATATCCCACGATGGAGGCAAATAGCACATGAGAGCATATCTTGGTCTCCTGAGGAATAATTTGAGGAGGGATGGTTTCAACTTTGCTTCTTCGGCTTTAATTAATTTTGACTTCAATTTGTTCATGATGATAGCACCAAAACTGCAAGTGGTCAGATTCTTTGTTATGGTACGTATTTTTCTTAATAAAACTTTATGCTAAAACTTTTTTCCTGGGAAATTAATGGTTTGTTTTTCATTGTTTTGAATATATAATAACGATGATAACAATAATAATAAAATCATAATCATTTTATTAGTAATGTGATGATGATAACGACGACAATAATAGTAATAATAGTTGGAAGATGGTGATTGCAGATGATATTGATGTTAGAGAATATCATAAGATATAATAAAATAATAGTTATATTAAGAATAAAATAATAAATCAATTGTCATGTTTGGTTATGAACCTATGATGATAATAGATCTCACGCTTCCTCATTTCTGATGGAGAAGAGTTGCATAGAGAAGTTCATTCCAAGTATCTGGGAGTCCAGCAACACACCAATGAGTGCAGTCCATTGGCCTAACACCATTATAAGATCCAGGATGCCCATCTTTCCTTAGCTGCGAGAGAGCTGTGATGTTGAGAAAATGAACTGGTTTCTTGATGGTACTCAGCACTTCTTCCACTATCTGCAATGGCAATGATGAGCCACCAGGGCGAGCCGATCCACTCATTGGCTCTCTCTGGCTCGCACAATTTGTCACTCCCGGCTCGTTCCAGTCCCTGCCACTGTTTTCAGACGCACCAGAATAATGTCATCAGGATAAACACATGCAGCAGGGAAAATATATGTCTGCAGTAATCGTCTCCAGTTTTTTATATTTTGGTTAATAGACACTCGATGAAAGTGATGTGGATAAACATGTTAGAGAATAATATAAAACATGAATGTTATGGGACCTCATCTAACAGTTTATGTTTTTAGGTGAGATGGTTTCTTAACATGGTATCAAAGTCTTGTTGATCCCAGCGGTCACGAGTTCAAATCTCACAACCTCTATTTTATTTTATCAAAAAATTAAGCACTAGGGTAGTATGGATCTGTGCAAGTTTCAAACCCAATGGGTTTTCACTTGAAGAGATGTGTTAAAGGATAATACAAAATATATTATGAGACCTCACCTAACAGCTTAAGTTTTTAGATAAAATGATTCATTAACAAAACACAGCAGGGTAAATATATGTCTACGCGTGAGATCTCTCTATAATCGTCTCCAATTTTTTATATTTTTGTTAATAGACACTCGATGAAAGTGTTGTTTGATCAGCAGGGAAAATATAATTAACTTACTTGTAATGAGAAGGAGAAAATCCTTGAAAAACAACGGTAGTTTTATTTGTATCAACATCCGAATCAACCCATTTTGCCCATGTTGTCAAGCCTTTCTGAAATGCAACCCTACGATCCATGTCTCTGACTATGGCCTCGCCTTCTTGAATATAATCCCATCTGGAATTCACACACACAAATAAAAATCATTTCTTAGCAATACCACAAGAGAATTGTTTCTGTATTGTTTCAGTTTTTATTTGTTTTCAAAACCTGAAAAAGAAAATAATAAATCGGGAGGTCGTACGGCTGCTGAGATCCTGCCCGGAACCACCAACCCCATGAGTAGAAAACAAGAACATCGATATACTTCCATGTTTTTCCATCCTTGATGGAGTCAAGTTTCAAAATTCTGCCAAACTTTTCTTTCTCAACGTCTACTAAGTATGGAGAATGGAAGTGACTCACTGAAACTCCATAATCCTGAAAAATTATGGAAGTTAATTAACACAAATATCAGGTCAAACAATTACTTAAACATCAAGTAATAAGAAATTAAGTAAACTAGCTAGTAATTAAGGAAAAAGATTTCTTCACTGGGTGGAGCAAAATTATAAGATTATTTGCTATACTCGCCTGGAATATCACGGTGGTCACAGAGTTTTTTGAAAATCTTGTGATATTAGAATCAGGCACAGCTGCATGGAGCAAGCATACCATTGATTGAAAAGTGTTTAGACTCAGAGAGTCCCCTACGTACATCACCTTCTTCCCCTTCATCTTCTTCAAGAAATCTTGACCATTAAACCTGCAATAAGGTCATGTATACATTCAAATTAGAATAAATTCATCGTTCTAGCTAAGATCAGTCAATAAGCAAGCTCTTCAGGCGTTTGTGCATGATATTGTTGTCCCCGGAAGGTATAGCGCAATGGCAAAGGGTTTTCGATTTGCATAGCAGGTCTAGAGTTCAAGTTCTGTGAAAACCGGGGTTTTATCGCTAATCTAGACCCACAAAATACAATTTTCTATAATCGGGCTTCCTCGCATCAAAAATAAAAAATATTGACATTATTGCCCGTATAATATTTTACCTTGGCAAGTTGCAGTCATTAGGCTGCCATCTATACTGAAGATAGAGGTGGTCAGGGCGACCATACATTAAACAATCAAATTCTTTTCGAATAAAACGGCAGGCAGATGAATCGTAGAGAGGATAGGAAATGTCATGAACCCAACTCCCTCGGTACATGTTGCAGCTCTTCTCATGCCACGGTTTTCTTGATGAGTTTGCCAAACAAAGAAGTGAAAGTATCATCAGGATGTGAAAATGGAAACAAGATGTTGTGGCCCTAGAATTCATCCTCAATTCATCCTTGTGTAGACAGAAATGGTTAAGGTTGCAAGTGAGGAAGATATGTTCTGACCTTGTATATATATAAACACTTACATACACACACATGCAACTGTCGTGGTACAGAATAATATAAATTATATTTTGGGGTCTTATTTAACAGCTTTAAGTTTTTGGATGAGATGGTTTCTTAATATGGTATCAGAGCGAGCCTTGTTAACCCAATGGTCATAAATTTGAATCTCACCACCCTTATTCTATTTGATAAAAATGAAAATCAAGCATAAGGTAATGTGAGTTTATGTGCAAGTTTCAAGCCCTTTGAGCTTTCACTTGAAGGGATGTGTTAGAGAATAATAAATCATATTCTGGGATATCACTTATTAGCTTAAGATTTTAGGTGAGATGGTTTCTTGACATGGTAGATATGTCGAGAAACATTTTCTTGATCCCTTTCTTTTTTGATAAGCTAAGAGAGATATTAATTGACAAGTACTCCAGTCTCCGGTTGCTTTACAGCCTGAAAAATAATATTAAGATGTCTTCATTGTTAGAAAGTGTAGACGATGGCTAAATTGCTGGTTAAAAAATGCGGGGGAGCCGAAATTGGGATCAGATTCAACACAGAGATGTATATTTATATATTTTGATGGCAAACTTCACAGGCAACACATGGAAAATATTTAAATCTCTGCTGAGGATTTTGTCTTAATTTCATATGTAGCAACTGTAGGATCTCTCAATAAAAGATTTTCTTGACCCGTTTCTTTTTTGTTAAGGCTAAGAGAGATATTGATTGACAAGCACTTCAATTGCTTTACAACCTGAAAAATGATATTCATATTTCTTCTTAATACATCCTAATATTTATATATGTTGAGTGTTAAGAAATCATCTCACCTAAAAATTTAAGCTGTTAGGTGAGAGGTGAGACCACGTAATATAATTTATATTATTCTCTAACACCCCCTCCCCTCAAGTGAAAGTTATTTGAACTTGAAACTTGCACACAGACTCACTCTACCTTGTGTTTTGATCTTTTTCAAATAGAATGAGGGTGGTGAGATTCGAACTCATGACCGCTGGGTCAACAAAATTCTGATACCATGTTAAGAAATCATCTCACCTAAAAACTTTGTTAGGTCAAAGGTAAAGCCCCGTAATATAATTTATATTATTGAAACACATGGGAAATATTTATGTGTTGAGGATTTCATCTTAG
This sequence comes from Salix suchowensis, assembly GCA_029030765.1. Taxonomy (NCBI): domain Eukaryota; kingdom Viridiplantae; phylum Streptophyta; class Magnoliopsida; order Malpighiales; family Salicaceae; genus Salix; species Salix suchowensis. The sequence continues at coordinate 1,229,114 of CM054982.1, forward strand.
TTTCAGAGTGATAGTCTCAGTCTATAAATTATAAATGTAGAACTTGGCTTGGTTTTATAAAAAAAAACTCCGGATTTAAAATTTGATTTAGATTAAAATTTTAGTTAAATTAAGTAAGTTATTGATCCGGTTAAATTCTATTGTCTCGATCAATATCTAAATTATATATGTTTTTATATATTTCGATATACTGATGTCAAAATAATTTTTTTTAAAATATATTATTTTAATATATTTATAAACAGAAAAACACTTTAAAAAACAACCTCGATCACAATCTTAAACATATTTTAATTAATATTATGAAACTTATGAGTGAGTCAATATGTTATAAAAAAAATAGAAGAGCTTTAGAAGAAGAAAAGTTGATAGCTGATGATACGATGAATTAGCAATTAATCAAAGTTATTTTTTAAATCAATCTCCAAATCGAATCCGACAACTACACTATCAAAATAAAGCGAAAGAAGAGTTGAGGTTTCTTTGGCGTGCAAGTCTCTCTGATCTTCATACACTGTTTGTTTGGATAAAAAGGAAAGAAAAATAGACGATGCCATGCATGGATGGGAAGAAGCAATCATTGTTTGATTATTGGATACGTGTAAACTACTCCTTCTAAAGCAGCCTTCTTTTCAATTCATCTTGTATTATTTTCCACTTCTTCAAATTATATATATAAGTAAATATTTCATTTGTTTAAAATAAATTAATAAAACATTGGAACGATTCAGAACATGATTGACTTTTATAATTATTAAAAAAACAATTAAATTCAAATTATGATTAAGTTTAAAATCTTTGTTATTGATATGATAATCAAGTTTCCAAGAAATGTAACGTCATGATAAAGGGTTCGTGATCTGCACAGCAGGTCTTGAGGTTGAGTCAGAGCGTGTATTCTTTGTAAGAGTCTGAAACAGTTGGAATTTTACTCGCTCACCTAGACCTACAAAATGTATTTTCCTGGAGATGAGGTTTTCTTACATCCAAAAAAAAAATATATGGCAATCAAACTATGATACATGCATCTTTTTTATATAGTATTAAACTGGATATGATTCAAAGAGTTGATCTAAAGCTAGATAATATTTTATTTTGAATTGTTTAGACATCAGCACATATCTAATTAGTTGATCTATGACTTGATTGCTCGACTAAATCCATGTGAGATTTGATTAGGTCACTTTTGAAAAATTATTTTATTTTTTTATTTTTCTACCTTAAATATCATAATTTCAGTTTATTTTTTAATCTGTATTTCAAATGACATCATTTTTTAGACAAAACGAGTTGGTTTAAATACTCAACAATCCAAACCCTTAACTGGATATAATAATTATGGTTTCAAATGAAATCTTTTTATTTCTTAGTTGCTAAAAGTAGTGAAAATAGTGCCTTAAGTCATTTTTGGGGTAAAGGGGAAAAAAAATAAACAACAAATACGTTTTTCTATATATATATATATATATATATATATATAAAGGCAACAAGAGCTGATCAGTGGCCCATCCATCTAGCCCAGAACATACCCATTTACATCAACAGATAATAGAAAAGCCGAACTTTAGCCTAGCCCAACTGCTCTCGTTTCATATATCTTACTGTCACCGTAGTTCTTCTCTTCCCATGCAGCAACGACCTCTTGTGGAACCGCCGACCCGATTGAATCAACCGGATACCCTACAAACAAAGTCGGATTCTCTTTTGAATTCAACCACAAATCATAGGTAAAGACCAAATCTTTTCTTAAATTTGAACAAAATCAATAAAAACTTATAAGTCTTTACCTTTTTTGAGTGAACAAAGTAAAGCTCAATCTTTTCTTATCATTAGTTGTTTTCAAAGGGAAGTTTTGGCTGAATTTTGCTTTTGTATATCTATATTTACTGTTGTTTTGATGTTTTCTGAAATGGGTTTTTTGTGTTTCCTGCGTTGTAATAGATGGAAAGCATTTTTGCTAAGGAATTGGGCTTTCAAAGAAAAAGGTGCATATTGATACTCTTTTTTGCCTGTATTTGTGTACAATTTGTGCATGTGATGCGAGAAGAACAAATGCAGATGACTTTCAATTGTATCCTGTTCCGTTACTGCTCCAACTTTTGGTTCGTTTTCCAATGTTTTCATAATTGCTCCTGGTTCATTTTCTCGCATGTCTGAAACTTCTAATTTCTGCAAATGAATGATGGCATTTTTATTTGGTGGTGCTTAAGTACAGTCAGTTTCTTGTGTGAGCACTGCTTAGCGTTTTGAGGCTGGTGGGTTGAATTTAGTTATGCTCTGAGTCTCTTAGAGCAACACGCGTTACTTAGTTTTGGATTGCTGTGAAGGTGACTTTCAGGATGATGGTGGATCTTTGTGGTGTGATTCTGTTGAGATAGAGAGTCTGATTTGGACCGGGAGTGGCAGAGGTGACGTGACCAATTTCACACGGTAATTTGATTATTTCTGTTTGTTTCTCTTCATTCTGTTTTCCCTGCCTGAATACTGATTTCCAAACCCTTATTGATCTCATTCTTGATGACTTCAGATTGGATATCGTGATGGCCTCATAGCAGGGAAAGAGGCTTCTGCGCAAGAGGGATTTAATGTTGGTTTTAAGCAATCAGTGCTTGTAGGATACAACTGGGGTGCTGTTAGGGGTGTTACCAGGTGAACAATAAGAAAATGGAAGGAGAATCATAGTATAGTGGTGTCTACCTTTCAAGAGATCTTGAATGCTTTAATTTTTTTCTTCTTATTTCCGTGAAGTGTGCTTACCTTCCTGCCAGATGATTTGAAGGAGAAGCTGATTGAAACACAGGAAAAAAGAAAAAAAAAATCAGGGTTTGTATGAATCAGTTTATACAATTTCTACAGTGGATGCTCTTATTTTCTTTCGTGATGACATAATGAGAAAGAAATTAATGGAGCAAACAGAGCCTGTGAAGAAAAGTTCTGATGTAGCCAGAATGAACAGGGTGATAGATCATGCTGCAGTAATCTTGAAATTTATGTTGGAGAGCTTCAATCACTTCTTGACTCTCCTACGATCAGGTTACATTTATCAGTAAAGCAACTCGTGTACATAACTCAATAATGTAATGGATATTTTGCCTAATTATCTGCTTATATTATTTTTTTCAGAACCTTACCACATATTCTCTTTTAATTTACCTCTATATATAGAGGCGCAGAAATTAAAGTAACTATAACATGTCCATCGCATGGTTACAAAGACATTTGATCAATCTCCAGAAATGAAGGAAATTTACAGAAGGCAGAAAATATAAGCGAAGCATCTTATCTTTCAAGATAAAAAATTCTCCTGAGAAAAATAAAAGAAGCAAAGCAACTAGGGGTGATTATTTCTAGTTCTGTTTTTTTATCTATAAAAATAATCAAATCAAAATTATAAAGAAAAAAAAACAAAACAAAAAACGATTTAAACTGACTGGTTTCGATTTGGATTTTTTATATAAAAACTCAAAAATGTTTTTTGATTTTTTTAGGTTTTTTTAAGGTGAGTAATAGCGTTTTCATGTAAAAAAACGAAAGTTGCACACATGAAGTGACGGGAGAGCTCTCTTCCCTTCTTCTGCCCCCCTACCTCCTCCTACTTTAGCAGTGTGGTGAAGTATTTTTTTAATTTGAACCGGTTTGATTTCAGTTTTGATTTACAAGTTTTAGCTTTAAAAAACCGCAGCCAAGCCTAACTGAAAGTTTTTTTAAAAAAAAATTAGTCGGTTTAATTGAGTTTTCTTAATAGTTTTGTTTTTCTCGGTTAATTTTTCTTTAGTTTAATCGGTTTTTCAGTTTTTCTGCTCGAACTCCAAGAGCAACGATTTCTTCAGGATGTAATCCATCTGATATTGACATGAATCTGCAAGTAAATCGGTCTGTCTTTGGAAGTCTGTTAAACATGGACATCAAATGTCTGTTGACTTGAACTGTGTAGTTGCAACAGCACAAGGCCTGTTGGAGTGAAGCTTCCCGGCTGTGGCTACAATTGCTTCAAGTAAGCAAATCTTACAGGGCCTGTGAAAATCAAATAGCTGGTGATGATTATTGGAATAATTATCCCTGTTGCTTTTTCTTCATAATCTTATCCTGACATGACCACATATTCTGGCTAGAAAAAATCCCTGAAGTTTTCCATGACCTCTTTTCTTTGCAGGGAAATGTGAAAGGAGATGAAAATCATCAGATGAACATGAACATAATTACAGTAGTAGTTGCTGCACTGTATTAGACAGAGTAACCAAAAATAATTCACAACATAAGATGTGTAGTAATCATATGGTAGACAGACTCGAACACTCGATCTCACACTGTTGATATATTCATCGATGGAGCCAGCCACTATTCAATTGCACTGCACCCGCTGAGGTTTGGAGAAACTAACAAGTGCTGAATCTGCTCCCGGAATTCCTTGCATCAACAGACTAAGATGTTTCTCTGCTGAGTTTGTAGCTAACCAGTACTTTCTAACTCACCGACTTATTATAGGTAACCAATGCAGCTCCCACTTCAGGATGACCTGCACAGCAAAATACGATAGGACGGCATGATCTGGTCACATTTCAGCTGATTTTTTTCCTTCTCTTTGATCTATAATGGCATTTCAATTTTCACTTCTGCAGCAAAATAGAAAGAAATAACAGCTAGAAGTTAATGTCTTGTTTACCTCGGTGACTGCCATCAGCTACAATATTGAATTTGTTGTTGGAGAAAATGTTGCTGGTGTGTGCCTGATATGAGTTTCATATTTCGGTGTTGGCAAGACATTTTCGAAAGCTTCAACAAGTAGTGCCACCTTCCTCTTCCTAGCTGGAGCGAGTTTGGTTACAGCCTGTCGTAGTGCATAATCAAGCATCCATTCCTCGGAGTTTTTCCTGCCGTCCATCATTTGATGCCTGAGATCAACCTTTTCTGCCTCTGGATTAGGAACAACGGGCAGGAAATTTGGTTCTCTTGGGTTGAATTCTCTCTCTTCCTCCTCCAAGTAGTCCTTGATGGGTTTCCTTTCTCCGATTGTCCACTTCCTGTCGTTGCAGGTGCATTGAAGTTCTGGATTGGGATTTCCGCTTGTGTATACGAATGGGCACTTTGATCCTGTGCATGTACCACCATTATTGGCAGAGAGGAAGCTTTCTGCTGCATCTGACTCATTACAAACTTCCACTTCTGTCTCCTCAACATCTCCTGTATCGTCTCTAGTTGAGTTGATTTCATGCGTTCTTGGACTACTCGGTGCCTCAAAATCTATGGCTGTTAGGATTTTGATCTTTTTAGCTTCATCTTGATCTTCCTCGAATAAGTTCTCATTCTCAAGAACATTATTTGTCTCATCCTGCTCATCCAATTGGTGGTCATGAGGCTCAGTTGGAGTGCTGTCATCAACAAGATCTTGACTTGAACTATCCTTTTCATGATGCTGCATTAAGCTGACATACTTCAGCTGTCATGTGGTTTCCACCAGCATTTAGTTCAGCATCATCTTGATCTGCTACAGAAAAACTCTCTGGTGAATCAGAAACGTGGATTTCAAATGGCAATTCAGCATTGACAATTTGCTCTTGAGCTTCTGTTGCATCTCCAGCTTCACTATCAGGGATTTCAGCGACAGCCAACTCTTGATTATTTTCTGCAACTAAGATGATCTGATCGATTTCGTCCTCTTTGTTTGTTCCAATCACATCTCTCTTTTCATAAACCTGAGGTTTTGTAGCTGCGCTTTCAGCTTGAAGAGATTTATCCTCCTGGTGACCTTTTAAAGCTTCAGCTGAAATGTGTGCCGCGCAACCATTTTCACCATCTCCAAGATATTTATCAGTTTCATTATTCTCCTGAATTTTCTCTCTGGCTACTATTAGCTCCACAACCGATTCCCTTATTGAAGCTGAAGTGTTCACAGCATCTCTCAGATCTCTCTCAGCTTCTTTATCTTTCTCCTCTGTTCGTGGTGCCTCAAATGCATCTTCGGCGGCAGAAGGCTGCTCATAAGCTAAATCCCCTGCCACTCGGTTAGATTCGAGAATCTGACGATAGTGGGGTATGATATCTGATTGGGAATCTCTATCGCTGAATTGCATATCACTAGAGGCAGTTTCCTCTGCAAAGAGTTCTCGCAGTACCTCATCAGCCGGAATTTCCTCTGTATAGTTGCTGACTGCGTCATCAGACATGATCATCTCAGAATCCTCACGCCAATCAAGTTTCTCAATTTCTGCTGTGAACTCGACTTTGGTCCAAAATTTATCTTCGTGTTTGTTCAAATCATCAGCTTCTGCATCAATATCTGAAGTCAAAGTTTGGCCCTCCTCCCAGTCCATGTTAGTTGCTTCAGAGATGTTGTCATCTTCCTCCATACTCGAGTGGGATTCCCTTTCAATGTCACTCCTGTTTGATTCTTTTTCAGAGAAGCTCGATGAGCAGTCTGTATCCCCATCCTTTTCATCTTCTATGACGAAACCCACTGCAACATCCATCTCAGCTGCGTTGCTATCGCTAACATTTTCCTTAAAATCAATCTCTGATTCCTGTGATTCATCTGACGAGCTCTCAGAAACGTGATTGTTGCTGTCTTGTTCAGCTGCTGCTTCATGGCCAGCGTAGAAAGCAGGACTCATTAATCTCTCCTTCAGGTTCTCCCAATAAAGCACATGCTGTCTCGCCTTCATTCTCTGTCCTCTTTTCAGTTTCATAGGCCCCATTTTCTGTTTTTACGGCTCCGATCTCAATAAAGAAACCCTTTTCAACTTCTTGTATCACAGGTTTGTCACCAGAAAAATCCAACAGTCCACGAGTTTCATCTGTTCCATCGCCAGATGGCCTGGTTCTGCGTGGGGATAAAACCTCCAGTTTTATACTCCTCTGGACCTTCAACGAGCGCCTCCTTGCCTTCAAGAAGCCCTTCAGCTGAGGCACAGGTTTGTGATGATGACCATTGAGAGAGCAGTAGGCGTGTGGGCAGACCTTCTTGACTGACGTTCCCTCTGCTTCAGAACCCCCAGGATTAAGCTTGAGGTACGCAGGGAAACTTCGAATCCTTCAGGGTTGAAGAACAGGTAGCTTTTTGTGTACCCCGCATCTGCACAAAAGAGCTGCCCTAGAACGTTTCTTCGCGGCACCTCTCGCTGGCTTAAAAGTAGGAGTCCTCGCCAGCTTCAAACCGGATGTCTTCGATAAAGTTCTTGCCGGTCTGTCACCGGAAGCAGGGCTAAATTTTGATCTACCAGAGTTTCTACAATGCTGGTTCCTACCGTTTGAACCAGTTTGAGTATTCGCCTGGGAACGCTCCTTTCTCGCCTCTGAACTGCTGGTGGTTGACTTCATATAATTCGGCGAACCATCAGTTATTTTGACGATAAACTGCTTCTGCGGTGTCGCTGCGGCTGTCTTGCCATTGACAGGAGGCGGCTTTCCAGACTGTGACATGGCTTTCCTCGAAGGTGACGGTGATTTCAAGCTCTCAATATCCGAGAGCTTGATTGATCTTGATCCTCCTCATTTTCTTCTTCATATCAGGCCCCTCTACTCCTGCCATCCTGGTGCTGACAGGAACTCGGTTTCAGGCTACCCAGCCGCTTCTCGGATTTAACATGATCAGCTTGAATTACAAGCTTGCTGGGCACCTTTTTCCGCACCATCTTCAGAGCAAAGCAAGCACCATGAATTCTAGATGGGAATTTAATGTAACTTTTCTTAGAGATGGGGAGATCTAGCTGAGGAAGGAAACTAGTCTTCTTGTTGATGTTGTGGAGATTGTACTCCAACAGGAAGAAATGAGCCTTCTTGAAAATCACACAACTAAATACTCTTCCTGCTACGTTTCTTTTGGTTTTCCGTGGGTTGGCCTTCTGTTTTACCTCAGTTGTCATCTGGCAGAACAAATTTGAACAAGGCTGGGATTCTCCGTTGAATGTTTGCCACGTGTCATGGAAATACGACGTCGCGCATTACTTGTTTACTAAGCGTCGTGGTTGGATGCCCTAACCCACTATCTTTTCTCTCGTGACATAACTACCCCCTTCATTATCCTGATGAAGGGTCTCTGTCTTCGTAATACACCGCTGACATGGGCATATACCATGTAAAATTTGGCTTCCTTTTATTTTCCCGTTGCTATTTCTAGAAATTTTTATATTAGAATTATCATGATATTTTTAAACTTTTTTGGATTGAAAACTATTTCCTTGTTCGAATGATAATTTTAAATGTTTTTGCTATTTTTTCACTACAATAATGTTTACAAGCTATTTCATTGATTGATCCGAGATTGTT